>CM069446.1:69520604-69707341 GCA_035610835.1 Ophiura sarsii | reverse complement strand
TTATAGTTGGTCTGAACAAAATAATGTGACTTGTGACTTGACTTGTGTTCGTGCCGAATGTCTTGTGACTTGACTTGACTTGACTTGCAATGGGTTGTGACTTGACTTGACCTGACTTGGGACTAGACCAGGTGACTTGTGACTTGACTTGGACTTGCAATAAATGACTTGTGACTTGACTTGAACTTGCAAAAAAATGACTTGTGCCCATCTCTGTTGATCAGTGGGGAAGGGGTATGACGAAGGGGATACTTTATGCCACCATAAACAAGTGTATTTTTTAACATGACTCAAATAGAGTGCGTTTTCTGGTACAAACAGCATGGCAATTAGGTCTTTGTTTGAACGAAAAAAGGTCTATGATTGTATACCCCATCGAAAGCCTCGTACAAACTATCACCTACCACCCACCATATAGCCAGGCCCCATTGAATGCCTCCTACAAAATATCACCCTGCATACACCCAGTCCTTCAGTATTGTATCAGGATATGGATTGTCATGGATCCGTTAGGCAAAAAAAAGTTGTGTTTACCTCAGAGACCGACCCTAAAATCCCAAAAATCAAGGTCGCATTTTTTTTTTTTTTTTAAAATTTAAATTTGACCCAATTTGTTTATATATTACTATTTTCTGCTTGAAATGTCAGTCGGCATGAATAAATTGCTTTTTTACTATTATCACACTAGAAACATTGTCAAATGGACATTTACGAATTTGTCTTGGATAACAATACTGTATGTCAGTAATATTTATCAGCAAAGAAAAGAAGGAAAAAAAAGGGGAAAAAAAGAAAAGGAAAATCGACCAACCGACCCGACTTCAAGATTTTATTTTGTCTTACCCACTCACTACCTTGTTACATTCTCTTGTATTGTAAATAGCAATATACACTGAGCCAAAAAAAGAAACTTATAAAAAAAAGAAACTTATATAATTTTAACAAATCACCAAATAAAATTCTGTGCATGAAAATTTACAAAATTACAATATTAATAGTAATATTAGTAATATTGTATCCGAATTTGGTGCATTTTCATGCACGGAATTTTATTTGGTGATCTGTTAAAATTTTATAAGTTTCTTTTTATTTATAAGTTTCTTTTTTGGCTCAGTGTATGATACATACATACATATTTATTGGCAATTTGATATGGCACTATTTCAAATGCTACGAAAGTGGAAATGTTTAAGCTTTGAGAATTGTGTTCTTTTTTTCTTGCGCCTTTACAGAGTCATGAAAATAAAAAAATACTGTAAAAGTGGAAATGTTCGCGCGTGTAAATCTTCGCGCATTGCACATTTTGAACAATTTTGCTTGTTTTTATTTTCACGATTTTGAGCTTCCATGCATAGACCTACATACAAAACGAATATATTCACGCGTTTTAATTTTCGCGCTTGCTGATTTGAGCGTGAAAAGCGCGAAAATAAATGTAGCGCAAACATTTCCACTTTTACAGTACACTGATGTATGTAGAGTAATAAAAAAGAAGTAACTATACAGGTAATAAATGGACTTTTAACTCTAAAATATGTGACCAGTCGCGTCAAAAAGGACATGTTGTCGGCAAACGCAGTTTTGAGATAGAGGCCAATATATTTGGCGAAATATAAAGAAAATAATAGAAAAAAACATTCTTTTTCAAATCATAACTTGTGTTTACAAAGTCCGATTACCTTCAACATGGTATCATTTCAAAGCTTAAAATGTGCTCCTTCAAGTCACACCAATAACTCAGATTTGACCCGTCCTCCAACATGTCCATTTTGATGTGACGGGTCACATATATATCCTACCTAAAAATATTCAAACATAAAGTTGTTGAGAAATTTATCTTCTTTAATATGGGATATTGCACGCTAGGATCGGTTGAATATTGAAGAAGTGACAATCCAAAATGTAAGGTAAAGTCACAATTTTATTTTCACATTTTACATTTTAACACGGGGGAGAGTATGACAGGGAGTGTGTGTGTGGCGTTTTGATCCATCGGAACAATACGGCCGACTGTCCAAGCTGCGCATGCATCCCCCAATTGCACTACCGGTTAGAGGTCAATAAATGCGTATGTGTTGTTTCGAGATAAATTAGACAAATCAATGCACGCGCGCTGATGTTGATGTGTGAATAATGGCACGAGCCCGAAGGGGGAGTGCCATTGTGAGCATATCAACATTTGCGCAAGTGCATTGATTTTTCTAATTTTTCGAGAAACAAAACATACGCATGCATTGACCTAATTCATACACGACTCTTAGAAATCAAAATTCACAATTTGAGCATAATTGTTGATCTTTATAAAAACGAATAAAAACACTTTATCAAGTTTGCTAACACCCGCAGTGAAAATCAGCGAACCCATCATTCCTGAACAACGAATCAAAACAAAGCGTGTGGCCTGCGCAATCAACGGCGCACACGCGGAGTGCAGTAGACACTTTCAATGCACTCAGCGTATTTTAGTTTCTTGCTTTCTGATTGGTCGGACACCACTAAGAGTGTATGAATAATCGATAACGTACCCGTAGATGGGTCCGTGTGTAGAAAATAAAAATGTGAAAATAAAAATTGGACTTCACCTTACATTTTGGAGTGTCACTTCCTCAATAATCACCCGATCCTAGCGTGCAGTATCTCATATTAAAGAAGATGAATTTCTCAACAACTTTATTATTTAATATATTTAGGTAGGATATATATTTTTATAGTTAGAAGCCCATTTATTACCTGTATAGTTACTTTTTTTGATGACTGTACATTGGTGGTCTATGGGAAGGAACACAAACTTATAATATGTGAAAATTGGTTAAAGGCATATTATGCGATCTTTTCCAAGATACGCCCTCTATCCTTGATTTTTACTCTGGAAGCAGATTTTCTTGCAGATTTGTATTTTTGATAATAAATCATAAAGAGATCTCGTAAGTTACAGAGCGATATGATTCCTATTAATTACGTCTAAATCATGGTTTGAAGATGTTGAAATAAACTGTTGGTGTCTGCGCCCGACAACTTATTTTCGGAGTGTTTTTTGGTTCGTAAATAAAATTCCATGGTTTGACACCGGGTTAACGCCCTTTACACAGTGTTTCCGGCTACGATCGCAACTGTACACAAGTTAATACAATAGTACGGAATGCTTTTTTATGATGAAAATCAAAAAGCGATGTTGAAAATTCCTTAAATAATTGGAAGCAGATTTTCATTGTGATTTAGATAAGTTAAGAGATTTCTCTGCGGAAAATAATTTATTTTCGAGTCCGGGAATGCCTTTCCTGACAGTCAAACTTCATTATCAGAGAAGGAAAACAAATGTTTAAAAGTTTGACAAAGATCACATAATATTCCTTTAAATCAGGCAGATATTAAAAAATATAAGCTTACAAAAGTAGATAAGGGTCTGGTCGCGAGTAAGCAGGATGCGCTTATTGCTTTTATGGGTAGTATGGTGTATCTGTGATTCCCAATTTGGTATATTGGCAAAAATAAGCGATAAAAAAAGAAAAAAACATGTGATAAAAATCATGGGGGGGGGGGGGGGGGGGGGAAGAACCGGGCTATCAACTATCATGCTGTGAGTATGTGAGAGACATAAGATTTCCAGACACCTCTAAATGGGCATATTTTTTCCCTTCTGAAGCCAAAAGTTATCATAAAATGAGGTTTTTGCATGTTTTTATTACCCAATTTGACTCCCTAAACAAGTAAAATATTGACTGGTTTTTGAAAAAAGTACCCTTTTTCTTGAAAATTGTCGATTTCAAAGCCCTTTAGACCCCTTAAAGGTATATTATGTGATCTTTCCAGTGAACGCCCTCAACATCAAAAAAAAAAATTGAAAGCAGATTTTCTTGCAGATTTACATTTCTGATCATAAATCGTACATACATTCCAAGTTACAGGGCGATACGATTCTTAATTACTTCAAAATCATGGTTTTAGAGTGAAAATAAACTGTCGGGATAACACGACAGTTTATATTTTCACTCTAAATTCACTCTAAAACCATGATTTTGAGGTAATTAGGAATTGTGTCGCTCTGTAACTTGGAATGTATGTACGATTATGATCAGAAATGTAAATCTGCAAGAAAATCTACTTTCTAAAAAAAATCATGAATAGAGGACGCTGTCTGGAAAAGATCACATAATATGCCTTTCGCCCATCTCAAGAAACATCCCTTATTACGCATTTTTGTGGTCATGCATGCTTAAAGGGACATGCATGTAGTGATATGTTAGAGGCGGCGCCCTCAATTATGATAAAAACTGGTATTTGTATAGTTTTAAAATTGTATTACATGTATGAACTTACACCTATAAGGATTAAGAGAAATCAGCCTTCTTTGTATACAAAAAAACTCCAATTCAAATATTCTGATCTACCCGCTTAGATCAGAATTTCACACTAGTAGTTGGGGAGCATAGAGGTTTTCCGGTCCCGGACCGAGGCTGACACAGGGAGTTATATACCAAAATGTTCTTTGAAGTTGGTCAAATTAAAACTCAAGTGTACATCTTTGGGTGGTTGGCTGACCTTGACCTTGATTTAGGGTAGAAGGTCACATGTGTTTCAATGTGTTTCATACAATGTATGCTCCCCAGCTATGAAGCTCTTAAACAGTTTACAATATAAATATGCTGGGGTTAAAGGCTCCTTTCATGATTTCATGAATGGCAACAGCAAAATTGACCATTATTATTCATCAGCATTCTGAAGTAAATTATATTTTTAAAAACATCTTCAACACTACTGCGTATCCGTTTAATTAAGGTGTAATAGTCCAGTCCCCTCCCCACCCCATAAAAATATGTCAATTTGATCCTATTTCGCTTCGGGTTAAATTGAAAATTTTGAAGGCAAGATAGCATAACATTATATAAGTCAAGGGGGAAAAAACTGTTCTATGGGCCCAACCAAGCATTTAAAAAAAAAAGCGATTTAAAAACAATTCTTGATTTAATTGGAAAACTGTTTTAAAAAAAAAAGGCAAACGTTTTGATTTTTTGTTGTTGGATTTTTTTGAAAATATTTGACAATTTACTAAAAATGTCAAGACAATTTTGAATTAAAAAACCTCAACCCACCAACCCTACTAGAGAGGTCCTGCCGCCCATAGAACGGCATTTTTGTCGTCTAATGGTAATAACTTAATGGTCTAATTTTGATTTTGGTGAAAAAAAATAAGCAATATTCTTCAAACAGTTTGCAGCTTTGTACTCTAAAAAAGTCCAAACGAATAAACAATTTGATTACACGACATGCGACACTCGCTCGCGCAGCCCGTTTACCAAAGTAAGCATTAGATTGAGTGAACATTTCATGGTACAAAAAAAACGAGCAAAGCTCTTTCGACACTTAACAGCGTCGTCCTCTAAACGTCCAGACAAATAACAATTTTGATTACGCGACATGTGACACTCGCGCTGCCCTCGTGTGGTCCCGCTGTTGCATGTTCCTCCTTTTATGGTGGATATCCGGTGACCATATAAGACGAGGGGAACGACAAACGCTATTAATTGAGGAGGAAATCAGAGCTGGATTAATGCTTTGCAGGCTGTAACGAAACTGGATTTAACCATTCCAATTGATCATCTGCTAAAGATATCGATGTTTCTCTCAAGAACCGCTGGACCGGCGCTGTGGTTTTTCTACTCGTTTGATAGCATTTTACATTCCGAGTCAGAATACGGGCCTGACTTCAAGAAATTTATAAATTTTGGACAAAAAATTGTCAAAAATTTAACAATTTTTTGTTAAAATTCATCTTGCAGTCTGCTTTTCACCGTGCACGGCACTTGTCGCCCGTGTGGGCTATAAGGTTCACAGTCAAGCGTGTAGTGCATATGTGCAACAACCTGTTTACGATTGATTCGTGAACAACTTGACGACGGAATCTGGGCCAATGTCTTAAAATGGATTACTATTGAAACTATCCGTTACGACGACGACAACAAATTTAACTCTGATTTGGTTGCTTGCTGTATGCCTTGCTGTATGCCGATCGGAGAATATTTTGCGAATACCAACGGACAATCAGAAGCATTCTTTTTATCTCTTCCTTCGTCAATTTTGTTTGTAAGAGTCACCGTAGGGACGATATAGTCTGCAATTATGCGTCGACTGGAAAGGACGTTCTCATTGTAAGTTAGCATTGTGCGTAGTTCAGGCTATGCCAATAATATTGTTTCAAGATATTTTTCTATTCTCTGAATTAGTACTACGCATGGATTTCTTGACGACAAATTGTGTTACGCTTCTGGAAAGTCAAGTCCAGGGGACACCAACCATTTTATTTTACAAAGTGTTTTTCTGGGCCTGTTTATTTTGAAGAAACATTTTTTATGTTTTACTTTAGTAAAGTATAGACCATGTCATCTCATTAGGCCAAATAACAAAAATAACGTGTTTCACGTCTGGACTTTTTTAAAAATCAGTGAGGGCAGCCCTTACTATTTGTTATTTTTGGATTTTTTTTGTTATTTTTCAGAAGCCAAATTACAAGCTTTTTGGAAGAATTGTTTTGATATTCGTATCACTATCTATGCCAATGAATGTTTCTCGCATCTTTTTCATTGAAATATTGTTAAAAATGATGGACACACTCACTCACACACAACAAAGACAGGTATGATTTTTGACACACAACCAAGACAGGTATGATTTTTGATTTTTTTCGAACTTTTTTTGGAATTTGGAATTTTTGAAAATAACAAATAACAAAAATATTGGAGCGGCATCAAAAATTGGTGAGGGCGGGGACGTGAAACACATAATTTTTGTTACTTGGCCTTATTGATCAACAGTCAGTGTTCAAATCAAGTGGTAATGATGGCAGATAACCTAAATTTCAATGCAGGTTATCCGTCGGATGACCATACTTTTTGAACATTTATACTGGTTACTTCGGCGGACAACTAAAGAAAATTGCGGATAACCTGATTTCATAACATATGGTAAGGTCCGAAGTTTGATGAAAAGAAGAAAAAAATATGCACAAAAAAGGTCCAAAACACACAATTTATAAATAGTCTTGAATAAAACAATATAAATATTAAAAAACGATACGTAATAAAACAAAACAAACAATATTTAAATATAAAACTCCACGTTGAACTCCATACCATAATTCATAGTTCATAATTCGTAAGCCTAAAAATCTAAAATGATGTGTTTTTCTGTAAAGTGTGTTTATTTTGGTTTTACAGATCGTAAATTTTAAGCTTTCTTGTGGACAATTACATCAAAGAAAAATGCGAAATTTACAAGCGGATTTAGACAGTTACAAAGCGGTAAACTTGGGACCTTATCATAATGGTTGTCCGCTGGAAATCCTGATATTTGTTCTTAATTTGAACAGTGAATCAACAATGCCAGGTGTCTGGGTCTGTATGCATTGATTGCTGTCTGGTTTGGTTCGGGGGGGGGGGGGAGGTGTACTCGGGTTTGGTTTGGTCGGGGGTGTGCCGCTGGAGATTCCAAACCCATACCCATTTTTAGGGGTGATTTTGGAAAAATTGGTACCCATTTTTAGGGGTTTTGCTTCATTTTAGACCAAATTTTTGCAAATTATCGGGAAAATAGACCTAATTTTTGCAAATTTTTGCGAAAATAGACACAAATTTCGCAAAAATAGACCCATTTGTAAAAAGTGACCCCATTATTAGGGATTTCCAGCCACAAAATCATACCCCATGTTTAGGGGTTTTGTGCCCAAAAAGCTACCCATTAGAGCTGCACACCCCCGTATACCGTCTTGGGTGAGTACCCCCCCCCCCCCCCCCCCCCCCCCCGGTTTGGTTTAGGGGGGAAAAGAAGATTTTTTTTCAGAAACAATTTGCCAAAAAAAAAGCAATGAACTGTGCAATTTTTTTTATTATAGAGAATTGTCTATGAGGTATGCAATATTTATTTTTTTTATTGGCCATGTTTAATTTGACCGGTTTCCAAATCATTTTTGTGTTGATTCAAGCTTATAGAGAATCACAGGAATAATAAATACAAATGCATCGCTGCGGAGTAGAGCTATGCGCTAAAGCCTATTTCACATACCAATTACTTATAATGTGCTGATGTTCCAAAACATAAACATTTCAATTTTGACAATTAGAATGCAGTCAGATGGCGACCAGTGTTATTTGTAAAAACGTGACATGACACTATTAATTGATCAACTTATCCATCCCATTCTAGACAATATCCGATGTAGGCATAATTAAATATTGTATTTGTAAATGTCATATTGGAATTAATGCGATAGACCATCATCACTTGTCAAAATGAGATAGCCATCCCTTGTACAGTTTTCCTCATGAATAAATATTAGGCAAAAAAGAAATTGACTTGCCCTTTCAGGGCCAGAGTCTGGGTCAGACGGTCGGATTTTTTGTTTTTGTTTTTTTGTTTTGATTTTTTAAAAATTAAACAGGGAGATACTACACAAAAACATGTTTTAAATATTATTATTTTTTAGATTTTTTAAATTTTTTTTTAAACAAGCAGATACTACTACTCAAAACACGTTTTCATCTTTCTTTATTGTTGTGCTTCTTTCAATTTTTCTTCTTTTTTTCTTCTTATTTTTTACTTTAAAAAATAGCGACCCTAGATTTCCGAAAATGTGGGTCGGTCGGAAAGGGCAAGTCAACTTTTTTTAATTTTTGGCCTTAGTGTGATATCGGTTGTGCCATTAGGCAACAAGCAAAAACTCTGTTGTGCAGGCCCGACCGGACCATTTTGGGGACATTTGTAAATGTTGAAAATGCACCAAATTTCTGATTGTTTTTTTTGGAAACAACCAAGAAAAACCCCCACCTATCGACCAACCCTATCTGAGAGGTCTGTTTGTCCGTACAACATGGGTTTTCCTGTTGCTTTATAGTTGTATAAATGTTGTTTTGTAAATTTAGTACAAATTGACAATTTTACACATATTTTTACACAGTGTTCAATTAAAATATGTAAATTTTTGTGGAAAATGCTGTAGTTGGTTGGCGTTTGCGCAATGCATTGTGGGAAGACCTTAAAATCTTCTTTGGATCCGTGTTGACATTCAAAGGACAGCTGACAACCCTTAAAACCTTCTCTTTTAACCCCCTGGGCACTACCAGCCTATCTTACAGTGGTTCTGATTGGTTTATTGCAAGATATACTCATTTGAATAGCCAATTAAAATGCAGCTTGTAAAATATTTCACTCCAATCTTTATCAGGGATACAATTATTCTAACAATGTCTCTCATTGGTGCAATAAATGATGTATCTATCTTTCTGACCAATCGGCCGGTAGTTCTCCATCGTTTGTTTGCACTTTCTGTATCGACCTACGAATGACCAGTACACCTAGGTGTGTGTGTTATTATACAAGTGTTTGATTAATGAACTCGGACATATAAGAGAAAATAAGACATGACGTAAAACGTACCATATCATGTCGTCCAGAGTGCCCCTCGGCCAATGCGGTTACAGCTGGACGCGGCATGCTCGACTATGTAGTGATGAAGGGTTATTTACATTGTGCGGTCAGTCTGGGTATCAACTTACGACGTTTCTTTTTAAAGCCCTGTTCATTTACACAACGTCTGATTAGCCTGTTTTAGGTACACGTGATGGTGACAGATCAGAGCAAGACAGCGATTTACTGTAAGACAACTTTAATTTTGCTAGCAATATAATTGCGCTAATTTCGCCTATCGCCTATTGGAGTTGATATTAATCTTAAGTGAACTTAGGAAGAGTTCTTCTTAAGCCTGGATAGGAAGAATATTTAAGAAGTCTTCCAGTGGCGTAGCTAGGATTTTTAACAGGGGGGCAAGATTTTCGAAATTTTTGTAAAAGATAGCAACTTACTCTGATAGACTTGTTATCTACTGAAGATAGCGACTTACTCTGATAGACTTGCTATCTACTGAAGATAGCAACTTACTCTGATAGACTTGCTATCTACTGAAGATAGCGACTTACTCTGACAGACTTGCTATCTACTGAAGATAGCAACTTACTCTGATGCCATTAATTTCTGGAATAGCCCATTGCTGAGTGGGCTCTATCAATTTGAATGGGAGAGTTATGCCTCTTTGTATCAGAGTAATAACATGTTAGATCCTCATTGTCATTTAACACTTTCCATGCGGCTATTAGTTTTACCATAAACAAAACAGATTTGTCAGAAACCTGTCCCAACTTTCAAGGTATATCTCAAGGATTACTGTACCAATACTAGGCATATTTGTACTTATTTCAATGCATTTCTCATGGTGATTCCAAATATGGTGATGGAATTCAATAATTGTGACATTTTGTGTAATTTTGGAATGTTGTCTGCAGACGCTTGCCGCGTGGAAAGTGTTACAGGACAGCTGACAAAACCTTGTTCTCTTTCAAAATACCGTTCAACTGAAAAAACCCTGGCCTCTTTTTTTACACTGTCTGTATCGACCTACGAATGACCAGTACACCTGGGGATGTGTGTTTGTATACAAGTGTTCGATCGATGAACTTGGACAAAAGAGGAATAAGACGTGTCGTAATACATACTGTATCATGTCGTCCAGTGAGCCTCTCGGTCAATGCCGTTTCAGCTGGACGTGGCAAGCTCAACAATGTTGAGGAAGGGTTACTTAAATGGTGCAGTCCGTCCGTGTATCAACTTGCAAAAGGGTTTTCTAAAGCCATGTCCATTTATTTGTCCGTCTGATTAGCCTGTTTTAGGTACATGCGATGCTGACAGAATAGACGGGCAATACATTGATTTGTTAACACTTTCCACGCGGCAGGCGTCTTAAACGACATTCCAAATTGTCACAAAATGTTTAAAAAATAAATAAATATTGTATTGAATTGTAATTCCCTATTTGGAATCACCATGAGAAATGCATGGAAAGAAGTACAACCATGCCTAGTCTCGTTTCAGTTATCCTTGAGGTAGACTTTTAAAATTGGGAAAGGTTTCTGAAAAATCTGTTTGTTCTCTTTGTTTATAGTGAAAATGTTAAAAGTGATATACAGAGATGATGTGAATGACTTACATCTAACACAAAAAGTCTCTGACCAGGTGCTTTGATGTTGACTAATCGAAAATCAATAATTGGTACGAAAAATCTGAGATGTACACTTAAGGCAACAAAAAAAGGTTTGTCTCAAATGACCCGCGCGCATTCCTGAAACCGCCCGCGTTAGCTTTTTTTTTTTTTGTTAGTGGTTTTTTTTTCATTTTTTTTTCCCCCCAATTTTTTTACAAATTGTTTTCTTCTTTTTTAATTTTCTCAAAAAAATCTTGCAGAATCCAACTTTTTGGCCAAACAAATGACGATCAGGTCTAAATTCCAGAAGAAAAAAAAAAGAAAAAAAAATAATCTGCAGACCGCATTAGATTTTCAGTCTCTCATGTCATTTGAGACAAACCTTTTTTTATTGTTGACCTAATGCGCAAATTTGCTCTTCGTAGTTTGATAACTCATACATAAAAATCGAGTGGATAGTTTTGAAATTATGATTGTTTCAATGACCACCCCTACCAACAAAATTATTGCACTAACATTGGACTTCTATTATATGGGATATCATTGCTTAATGTGTGATTATTCAGTGAAAATGTGTGTGTATAGACTCCCATGCATGTTTTATTGGCAACAATAAACTGTCAAACTTGAGCTTTTTACAAATTGAAATGTATTTCGAAGTTACAATTTACTACATGCGATGTAATAATTACACAACATACACAGTTCAACAAAAATAAGTTCCCCTTTAGATTATGCCTGATATTTTTAAAATGAGTTACTTTAAACACAGCGATTCAGTGGAAACAAAATGGATTTCTTTCCTTTTGAGTAAGCCTACTTTTAAGAAAATCTATAAATCTCTGATAGGAAATAGGTTAAAACTGATTAAAGTAAAATGAAAATGAACTTACAAATTTATATTAAAAATCAATTAAATCGAGACCTCAATATTTTGACGCGCTATGTATTACTATAAACATCTTGTCACAAAAGTATAAACGATTAAGCACATGATGTTATCATGCCTATTTACTCGAAAAGTATCGTATAAAGATGTTATTGATTTTTTTTGTTCGTGTATAATTATATTATCGCTGAGTAACGTAAGTCCGGTAGTACGCCTTTAATCTAATTCCCTAATCTCTTATCGTAGTGTTTCGGTTGACTTATTATTTAAATTCTATTTCACATATGGCCTAGGAGAAAGACAGGACCCATCAAGAAGTCCCCAAATTTAAATGCAGCCGATAGTAAAAAAACAAAACTATTCAGGAAGTTAAGTGCGGTTCGTTTAACGACATTATCTATGTTAACAATTCGACTAATGTGTTGTAAATAATGTTAATGGCTCGGCTACAGCATTAGGCAAAAAAAAAAAGCTGTGTTGCCCTCAAGTGCTAAAAAATTAAAATTGGGTCGGTCGGTCGGTCGGTCGGTCGGTCGGTAGGTAATTTTTTCTTCTTTTATATTAGGCTGAAAAATAAATGGTTTATGTTAAGACAAAATTGGTATAGGCTCTAAGTTAATTCAACTAATGTTTCTAGTGTGATAATTCATTCAAGCTAACTGATTAATTTCAAGCAAGAAATAGTAACATTTAGACACTTTAAGATTTTTGACTCAAGACATTGTTTGTTCTTGGAACATTCAGGCGGGTTATATCCCCATAAATAAAGCATAGATATATTCTGACGATGTCCCAGATCTTCTCAGATTTAAGCAGGGGTGTCGTCGGGAGGGGGCTGGGCCTATGATGGGGACATTAGTGGGAAAAGGAATCAAAATAGACGAGAACTTTTGTAACTTTCATGGGTTTCATCACATTGCATGATATATCTTATTGCTGATATAAACATGTTGGTGTGTTAATAATTATACAACAAATACCTCTATAAACGTGTTGTAGTGTTTATGCAAACGTTTATCGTATTCAATGCCCCTATACCTTTACACGTAAAACACAAAAATAAACATGTTGAAGTGTTTATTAAGTGTTATCAGAAATATAAACGCTTCTTTTTACAGTGTAGGCTGCGACAAAGGAGGGGCAAGAGTCACTTTGTATCATGTTGTATGGTGAAGGGGTGAGCAGGGGTTAATCTGAGTACACTTCATCGGTGACATTTTATCGATAACATTTTTTCAATCAAATCGTCGCACATTTTTGTCCAATTGAAAAAAGCGCTGAACTTTATTCAATTAAAAATGTGCGATTAAAGTTTAGCTGATAACTAAACATGTGTGTGCGCTTGATTAACACATCCAGCATTTTGAATGCAAAAAGAACCTGTATTAAACTCAATATGTTTAGTCCATATGTGTACAAAATTAGCCTAAATTGGTCATTTATTCAAAATCAAGCACATCTAAATGTAGCTAAAGAGATTAACGAAAAAGATCATACTAGTTTGATCTCAGTTTATCAGTTCTACCTAGATGTTTCATTGTTTACCACAACTTATGAAATTACACAGTACATGAATATGACGATACTCACTGATAACTCATAATGTGCATTACCAAAATAAAACAGAAAAGTTCTGTGCTTTTGATTATTCTAAAAATGTGTCTTTTTAAAGCTCATTTTGCAGTATAAACCCAAAACACATACTATGAAAGTCGTAAATGTAGCTCTTGGCTTTTGCTGATCATTGTTCTCATTATAACAGTACATGTATCTGGAGAAATATATACACAAATCATATTAAAAAGTTCTGCCAATAGCTAAATGTCAACACCAACAAAAATGGTCATAACCAATAATATGGCTTCTAACACATTGAAACCCACAACCCGTGCTGTATGACATGGGCAATGCACTCAATGAGAGAAACAGTGAGGAAAAACTTTTTATCATTTATTTATATTACTATAGTGTCATGTACAAAACAGATTTTTCAGAAACCTTTCCCAACTTTCTAAGTCTATCTCAAGAATTCATCTTGCAGTTATTGTCCGTTTTCCCATTGAACACAGTACAGTGTGCTTGTAATTGAAGCATTATTGACCCGCTGCACGCACAAAGTTTACGTGCAATTTGAATAGGGACAGATTGTTTTCAGTTATATCATGAAAACTAACCGGCCGATTCGTTTTGAACGAGCGGTTAATACAAGTTTATGTTTTTAAATATAACATACTTAATTTACATGGGTATAGGTTAACGAGAACTTAGGACCATCGCCATTTTTATTAGGAATTTATCTCGTCTTTTGGAGTCTCTTTATTGCCGTGTCAAAATTTGTCCCGTTAAAGTCAACGGCAAAACCTGTCATCTTTCTCACAAAGTCGCCCTCACTATTTTTGTCGCTGTATAAAAACCACTTGACGTAACATTTTTGAACGATCGATACGATAAAGAGGGCAGTCCACTTATCATTTTAAGCCATTGTTTATTATTCTACGACCTTGGAAAAGCAGTACCATAGACTCTTCAACAACCTCATATTTTTCCCTAGTTATCGCAAGTTAACCGACCAAGATCTAGCGATCAGCGGACCATGAGAGTGAGCGATATCGACCATATCGATTGGCTCTACCATTTTTAGTGAGGGATGATAGCTTCAATCGACCCATGGGGCAAGGTTGTTTGGAAAACATATGGGTGGCGCTTATTGTGACCAGTTGGGAGGAATATCTGAAAAGTAAAACACTTTAATTTCACGGCAACTAAATTTAGTGAATTTAGCATTAATATATTTGGGGCGATTCAATTTTACAAATTTGTATAATCTTTCTGTATGCTATATTGCCATTGATAAATAGAAATATAAAATAATATTATTGGAAGCAAATACTTTGGTGAATTGGACCGTCTCGCGAAATTAAATTGCTAGCCAAATTAAGTAGTTTTACAGTATATGGGTATAAAATACATAGTAGGCCCTAAACATGGAGGCAAATCATGACAAAAAGACTAAGTATAATATTCATAAAACAAGTACCAGAATTTGGAATAATATATAAGAATTATTCATTTAAATTGCAGATAATTTAGACACTACTTCTTCTAAACAATCATACATTTCAATAATGTTTTCATCCTATCAAGCGTTGATATTAATTCAACCATGGACTTATTCTATTTATAATAAGTCCATGCTACTATTATATCGGGTCTATTTCTTAACAAACACCCCTATTTCGTCTCTGAAATCGACTATTCCAGACCTGTTACTTAATTGCCGAGAGGAGTATTCGCTCAAACAATAGAAGGGGTCAACCCATAGGTCGTTGACCAGCTCGTTCATTGGCTGAGAGTGTTGAAGTATCACTCGACTAATCAAGGCTAATTTGTAAAACAGGATTACAGTTTTGATAAACCTGGTATGCATGTCAAGGGTTGTCGCTCGTTTGCCGTGGAGCATAACTGCACTATGTACTGACCCAATACTGGGCATGTTTGTACTTATTTCAATGCATTTCTCATGGTGATTCCAAATATGGTATTGAAATTCAATAATTTTGACATTTTTGAAACATTTTGTGACATTTTGGAATGTCGTCTGCAGACGCCTGCCACATGGAAAGTGTTAATGCGTTCATGAAAATTTCAGTTTGGATTATTGAATGTTATGAGCTTTGTGTACCAACATTTGAATTGCACATTTTTTGATTATTATGTAGTTTTGACACCGAATGTGTGATCAGCCTCTGTCACTTACGAGTACACTATGTTATTGTGTAATTCTTATTGCATGGTTCGATATGTCTCTGTCACTGGTTATCATACTTAAACTATGTTATTGTGTAATTCAGTCTCTGTCACTGACTGTTACACACATGTATTGTGTAATTATTGTTGCAGGGTTTGATCAGTCTCTGTTACTGATTATTATACTTACACTATGTTATTGTTTAATTCAGTCTCTGTCACTGACTGTAATACTTACACATTATGTATTGGGTAATTCTTATTGCAAGGTTCGATGTCTCTGTTCCTGATTATCATACTTGTTATTGGGTAATTCAGTCTCTGTCACTGACTATAATACTTACACATTGTGTTTTTCTTATTGCAGGGTTCGATCAGTCTCTGTCACTGAGTATCATACTTACACTATGTTATTGTTTAATCCCTATTACAGGTGTGATCAGTCTCTGTCACTGATTATCACACTTACACTATGTTATTGTTTAATCCCTATTACAGGTGTGATCAGTCTCTGTCACTGATTATCATACTTACACTATGTTATTGTTCAATCCCTATTACAGGTGTGATCAGTCTCTGTCACTGATTATCACACTTACACTATGTTATTGTTCAATCCCTATTACAGGTGTGATCAGTCTCTGTCACTGATTATCACACTTACACTATGTTATTGTTCAATCCCTATTACAGGTGTGATCAGTCTCTGTCACTGATTATCACACTTACACTATGTTATTGTTCAATCCCTATTACAGGTGTGATCAGTCTCTGTCACTGATTATCACACTTACACTATGTTATTGTTCAATCCCTATTACAGGTGTGATCAGTCTCTGTCACTGATTATCATACTTACACTATGTTATTGTTTAATCCCTATTACAGGTGTGATCAGTCTCTGTCACTGATTATCACACTTACACTATGTTATTGTTTAATCCCTATTACAGGTGTGATCAGTCTCTGTCACTGATTATCATACTTACACTATGTTATTGTTTAATCCCTATTACAGATGTGACCAGTCTCTGTCACTGATTATCATACTTACACTATGTTATTGTTTAATCCCTATTACAGGTGTGACCAGTCTCTGTCACTGATTATCATACTTACACTATGTTATTGTTTAATCCCTATTACAGGTGTGACCAGTCTCTGTCACTGATTATCATACTTACACTATGTTATTGTTTAATCCCTATTACAGGTGTGACCAGTCTCTGTCACTGATTATCATACTTACACTATGTTATTGTTTAATCCCTATTACAGGTGTGACCAATCTCTGTCACTGATTATCATACTTACACTATGTTATTGTTTAATCCCTATTACAGGTGTGACCAGTCTCTGTCACTGATTATCATACTTACACTATGTTATTGTTTAATCCCTATTACAGGTGTGACCAGTCTCTGTCACTGATTATCATACTTACACTATGTTATTGTTTAATCCCTATTACAGGTGTGACCAGTCTCTGTCACTGATTATCATACTTACACTATGTTATTGTTTAATCCCTATTACAGATGTGACCAGTCTCTGTCACTGATTATCATACTTACACTATGTTATTGTTTAATCCCTATTACAGGTGTGACCAGTCTCTGTCACTGATTATCATACTTACACTATGTTATTGTTTAATCCCTATTACAGGTGTGACCAGTCTCTGTCACTGATTATCATACTTACACTATGTTATTGTTTAATCCCTATTACAGGTGTGACCAGTCTCTGTCACTGATTATCATACTTACACTATGTTATTGTTTAATCCCTATTACAGGTGTGACCAGTCTCTGTCACTGATTATCATACTTACGCTATGTTATTGTTTAATCCCTATTACAGGTGTGACCAGTCTCTGTCACTGATTATCATACTTACACTATGTTATTGTTTAATCCCTATTACAGGTGTGACCAGTCTCTGTCACTGATTATCATACTTACACTATGTTATTGTTTAATCCCTATTACAGATGTGACCAGTCTCTGTCACTGATTATCATACTTACACTATGTTATTGTTTAATCCCTATTACAGGTGTGTCCAGTCTCTGTCACTGATTATCATACTTACACTATGTTATTGTTTAATCCCTATTACAGATGTGACCAGTCTCTGTCACTGATTATCATACTTACACTATGTTATTGTTTAATCCCTATTACAGGTGTGACCAGTCTCTGTCACTGATTATCATACTTACACTATTTTATTGTTTAATCCCTATTACAGGTGTGACCAGTCTCTGTCACTGATTATCATACTTACACTATGTTATTGTTTAATCCCTATTACAGGTGTGACCAGTCTCTGTCACTGATTATCATACTTACACTATGTTATTGTTTAATCCCTATTACAGATGTGACCAGTCTCTGTCACTGATTATCATACTTACACTATGTTATTGTTTAATCCCGATTACAGGTGTGACCAGTCTCTGTCACTGATTATCATACTTACACTATGTTATTGTTTAATCCCTATTACAGGTGTGACCAGTCTCTGTCACTGATTATCATACTTACACTATGTTATTGTTTAATCCCTATTACAGGTGTGACCAGTCTCTGTCACTGATTATCATACTTACACTATGTTATTGTTTAATCCCTATTACAGGTGTGACCAGTCTCTGTCACTGATTATCATACTTACACTATGTTATTGTTTAATCCCTATTACAGGTGTGATCAGTCTCTGTCACTGATTATCATACTTACACTATGTTATTGTTTAATCCCTATTACAGGTGTGACCAGTCTCTGTCACTGATTATCATACTTACACTATGTTATTGTTTAATCCCTATTACAGGTGTGACCAGTCTCTGTCACTGATTATCATACTTACACTATGTTATTGTTTAATCCCTATTACAGGTGTGACCAGTCTCTGTCACTGATTATCATACTTACACTATGTTATTGTTTAATCCCTATTACAGGTGTGACCAGTCTCTGTCACTGATTATCATACTTACACTATGTTATTGTTTAATCCCTATTACAGGTGTGACCAGTCTCTGTCACTGATTATCATACTTACACTATGTTATTGTTTAATCCCTATTACAGATGTGACCAGTCTCTGTCACTGATTATCATACTTACACTATGTTATTGTTTAATCCCTATTACAGGTGTGACCAGTCTCTGTCACTGATTATCATACTTACACTATGTTATTGTTTAATCCCTATTACAGGTGTGACCAGTCTCTGTCACTGATTATCATACTTACACTATGTTATTGTTTAATCCCTATTACAGGTGTGACCAGTCTCTGTCACTGATTATCATACTTACACTATGTTATTGTTTAATCCCTATTACAGGTGTGACCAGTCTCTGTCACTGATTATCATACTTACGCTATGTTATTGTTTAATCCCTATTACAGGTGTGACCAGTCTCTGTCACTGATTATCATACTTACACTATGTTATTGTTTAATCCCTATTACAGGTGTGACCAGTCTCTGTCACTGATTATCATACTTACACTATGTTATTGTTTAATCCCTATTACAGATGTGACCAGTCTCTGTCACTGATTATCATACTTACACTATGTTATTGTTTAATCCCTATTACAGGTGTGTCCAGTCTCTGTCACTGATTATCATACTTACACTATGTTATTGTTTAATCCCTATTACAGATGTGACCAGTCTCTGTCACTGATTATCATACTTACACTATGTTATTGTTTAATCCCTATTACAGGTGTGACCAGTCTCTGTCACTGATTATCATACTTACACTATTTTATTGTTTAATCCCTATTACAGGTGTGACCAGTCTCTGTCACTGATTATCATACTTACACTATGTTATTGTTTAATCCCTATTACAGATGTGACCAGTCTCTGTCACTGATTATCATACTTACACTATGTTATTGTTTAATCCCTATTACAGATGTGACCAGTCTCTGTCACTGATTATCATACTTACACTATGTTATTGTTTAATCCCTATTACAGGTGTGACCAGTCTCTGTCACTGATTATCATACTTACACTATGTTATTGTTTAATCCCTATTACAGATGTGACCAGTCTCTGTCACTGATTATCATACTTACACTATGTTATTGTTTAATCCCTATTACAGATGTGACCAGTCTCTGTCACTGATTATCATACTTACACTATGCTATTGTTTAATCCCTATTACAGGTGTGATCAGTCTCTGTCACTGATTATCATACTTACACTATGTTATTGTTTAATCCCTATTACAGGTGTGACCAGTCTCTGTCACTGACTATCATACTTACACTATGTTATTGTTTAATCCCTATTACAGGTGTGACCAGTCTCTGTCACTGACTATCATACTTACACTATGTTATTGTTTAATCCCTATTACAGATGTGACCAGTCTCTGTCACTGATTATCATACTTACACTATGTTATTGTTTAATCCCTATTACAGATGTGATCAGTCTCTGTCACTGATTATCATACTTACACTATGTTATTGTTTAATCCCTATTACAGGTGTGATCAGTCTCTGTCACTGATTATCATACTTACACTATGTTATTGTTTAATCCCTATTACAGGTGTGACCAGTCTCTGTCACTGATTATCATACTTACACTATGTTATTGTTTAATCCCTATTACAGGTGTGACCAGTCTCTGTCGCTTAAGTTCTACCTTCAAAGGTAAGAAAACCCATTTCCAATTATAAAAGAAGGTGTTTACTGGGGGGAGTGGGGGGTTATTCAAATATCAAAAACAAGTAACGTTATATGGCATGCGTCGCTGTATGGAAACCACAGTGAGGTTGCACTGGCGCAGTCATGACCTAGTTTTTTTTAAACATTTATTTATGCTTTCTTTATTGAGGGTAATACACTGCAAAAACTAGGGTGTCACTTTAACACCGGTTGGAGTTAATATGGGTCCAATCTATACACCGGTGTTACATTTGCACCTGTGTTAAGATTCTTGGTGTTATTTCAACACCAGTTGGTGTTATTTTCAACACTACTATTATTTTTTGACACTGGTAGGTGTTGAAATAACACTGGTAGTTGTTGAAATAACACTGATTGGATTGGACCTGTATTAACTCCAAATGGTGTTATTTTTAACACCCTTGTATTGCAGTGATGCTTCAGTGACTTGCACTGCTTTCGAATCAGGCTCTCATTTCGATACATACATAAATAATAAATGTTTTTTACAGCATTAAAATATATACAAATTATGACATTATTCAATTATGACAGAGTTATATAGTTGAAATATAAGATTTGAATTGGCCTAGTGACATATTTTCTAAATCAGTACGGATAGATGGTGATAAACTGTTCCATAGTTGGCCAGATTTGAAAAGAAAAGTGCGCATTCCTAGAATTTGAGTTGACTTTAGGAATGATTAAAGTATTACTTGTATGATTTCTGGTAGTATGATTTTGATAGTTATGTACAAATTCAACATTGAATGATAAATATGTTGGACTCATATCTTTTAAATATTTGAATACAATAATCAATCAGCTCCTGAACGAGAGCCCCTTTCACTTGAGGGCGCTACAAATTTACTGGTGTGCGTCCCCGTGGTAACGTGTACCCGTCAATTTGTGAAATCATTGCATTTTCGCTTTTAAACCTGAAATATTTGCATACAAATTAACATCTTAACAAATTGAGTGCATCCTACATGAAGCTACCAGAATTCCTTGCAGCAGCTAGTCCGATGATTGTATCTCACCTTTGACACCAATATCACCAATATATCACAATACAGGTCGAAATACACCTTTTTGTTGTGATGAGACTTTCATTTTCTAGGCGAGTTTATACCATTTTAATGAATTTTTGGTTAAGTGTGATAATTTTTACATTGAATATAATCCTTGTAGTATTATATACTGATAATTTGTTTGATTTTCTCTCAATCTGTGACGGGAGATCGTTCCCCTGGAAATGCAGTCCCGTTCCCTAGCCCGCCCTCTATTGAAATATCAAACTTATTCGTCATCCAGCAAAAGACGGTCTCCCGTCACTTGATGCATCGCATGTATAAAAATAGATGGCAGTGCGTCACTAAATAGCACGCCCTCAAGCCGAAAGCTCTCCCTTTCCAGGAGCATTCTGATAATAAGCATCTGAATTCTCCATGTATCACTTAGTTTAATCCACTGAAGTAGGTTCATCATGTCACTTAGTGGTGTTCTGATATCAGCAGATATAATATAATGTTGTTCTGGCTAAACGGTTGTGTAAGACTTGCAGTCTTGCTTGATATGGATTTGAACAGTTGGACCATACTGGGCTGGCATAATCAAAATATGAGGAGTCACAAGAGCATTGGATAACATCATCAGAGTTGGACAGGGAAGTCTTTTGTATTTGTTTTTCAACTGTTGAGGGTTGGGGGGGCGGAGCTGTGTATCCCACAAACGATGTTAAACCACCCATAAGTTTGATCGATTGACCATTGATCGTTTGATTGATTGGATTTACCATCTGCAAATTTTTCAGAAACTGTTCCCAACTTTCAAGATCTATCTTAAGAATTACTGAACCAATACTAGGCATGTTTGTACTTATTTCCATGCATTTTTCATGGTGATTCCAAGTATGGTCATTTTTCAAACATTTTGTGACATTTTGGAATGTCGTCTGCAGACGCCTGCGGTGTGGAAAGTGATAAGGATCACTGGGGAATTTCAACACAAATGTTATATTGTTTTAATGATGTGCCTTTTTGTAGTATAGAAAACAGAGGATGAAACTCTGTGGTGGGGGGGGCACTCAACTTATTATTGGGTAGGGGTGTGCCATCCAGGGTCTCATAAACAGGGAGCTTCGAAACGGAATTTTAACGAAAATTGGGGTTTTAAGAACTGGTTTTTCCCTCCAATTTGTGTATTAAGATCGCCAATTTTTCAAAACTTTGGGATTTTCGAAAGTAAATTTATCAAATATTTGGGGCTTTGGATGGAATGCACGTTTTTACGAATTTAGAATTGTCAATAAAATGGGGGTCTTAAGAGCTGATGCAGACTCAAAAGGGGGTCTTACGTGCGAGCGGAAGAGAGTGAAACAGGTGGTCTTCAGGCACAACACACACCTATACCCCTTTCCGACGTCAGTGCCCCTCTCCCCCCCCCATGAAAATATCTGGTCATACATCATTAGCTACTTGTTACAGAGGCGACCTTTAAAAAAATAATAACCAACATGAAACTGTGTCAATTTGCAAGACACAGTAACCTGTGACTTCTCGCAAATCTAATTACAAATGTGCACAGTAAGGCAACATTTTTGTTGTTGTGTTGTCCTCAAGTGCTAAAAATTTAAAATTGGGTCGGTCGGTCGGTAATTTTTGGCTGAAAAATATATGGTTTATGTCAAGACAAAATCGGCATAAGCCCATATGTCTAAAAACATGAAATTAAAAATTAAAATATAAAATATAAAATTAAATTAAAATAATCTTGAGGGAAAAAAGTAGGGTCGCTGAGGGCAACACAACTTTCTTTCCTTTTCTTGCCTAAATGTATGCTACCTTTTAGCCTAGTATACTCCCTGTCAAAATAATTGGGAGTGCCTATTATAGTTTTTTCAAGATGTTTTTAGAGCAGTAATTCTCTTCTATTTTCCGATTTGATTTTGACATAATTGTTAGAAATTTATACATTTTGTAATCAACTTTTGTAATAAAACTGCGGGTCGGTTTCGATGTGATGGGTCACAAATGATACTGAAGAAATATGTTACAAACTTTTTTCCTGGGTGTGCAATAAGTGTGTGAAAAGTTACAATCATAAGTTTATAAGTCAATGTTATGTTCATGATGAAAGTGATACTAATAAATACTACACTAACTACAGGGTGTGTCAAAAAAAGTGTCCCATGAGTTAGAAAATTAATTAAAAATACATCCCATGTCTTTCTGTTTTAAAAAGAAAGAAACTGTTGGTAAACATGGTAAGCCTATATTAATTAGTCCGTTATTAAATTCACTTTATCCCATTGAATTTCACCACCTAACTATATGATCAATTCAGTAGCAAGTGTGTGAATCCCACTTTGGCCACTTTTGAACAAGAAAATAACTGAAAAAACTGCCTTTGTGAGATTCCGATGATGATTTTAGGATATGTCAATGTATTCTTTAAAATATGGTATAAATTTCAAATATTTTATGGTATGTCATGGATAATATGGATGAAAATATGTTTTTCTGTTCAAATTCAACTAACTGTCAACATTTAGTAGGTAAATAAGTATTGATTTGATTGATTATGTTCAATTACACATTGAATGAAGATTCTAATAAAACGTTCTGTACACATGAAAAGTGGCCAAATCTGAATTTGAACACGCCCGAGTAGATTTGCCATAATTTGATAATGGATTGCTGAACAAGTATTTTGCGAACAATTGTTATATTTTTCATGGCAAAAAAAAATCAAATGGGACACTTTTTTGACACACCCTGTATCACTGGGAAAGGAAACCTATTTTCAAAAGCAAATAAATGAAAACAAAACATTTTAATAATGTGTACTTTCTCTCATTCATCAGCCTGGTCAAGTCAAACGTGGTCAGATTTGCCCCCGGAAAAAAACCCTTGTTCTATGGGCCGAACCGACCACTATTTTTCTATTTTGAGATTTTTTTAAATTTTGCTAATAGTTTAATAATATTATTTGCTGATTTTTGTGTGTGAACATATAAAGCATTTTTGAAAATGTTGATTTTTGTCAGATTGTGTTCATTTACTTAAATCTGTCAAGATAATAAGGATAAAACAGAAAGAAATAAATGCTCTACCCAACCGTCCTGTGAGAGGTCTGTTCGCCCGTATAACAGTTTTTTTGTTTTGTCCGAGGAAATCTATTTCATGTCTAGCGAGACTAAAACCCGTTTAACTGATGAAAGGTAAACACTCTCGGTTCTTGATTACTGCAGATTTATTTTTTCAATGCTGTTTCCTCATTTCACTGTTGCTTTTTCTGCGAATCAGTTTCACTCGTAATGAATTTATTTAAGGCGACACATAACCTTGTTCTACAGATTTGCGTATTTCTTCAACATTTTGGTGACGGTTTTGGTGAATTTTCAACAATTTTCGAAATGGTCCAAAATAAAATGAACAAAATCCATTTTTTATTTGTTTCAAATGTTTAATAAAGAGAGAATTTAAATTGAAATACTATGGAGTCCATTGAACAGGTTTTTTTTAAAAATTTCTTTGGCATTTGTTTAATTCAAATATTTTGATGATTTCAAATATCACCGACATATAAATTAAATTCTTGATTGTTGAAATTTGTTATATCAAATTACATTAAAAATATCTTCAATTTTAACATTGGTGTTGCAGAGCTGCCAACCCTTCCTGATTTCGCAGAAGACTTCCTGAAAATGGACTGATATTCCCTTGTTAAAATGAATACATTTATCAATCTTCATGATTTCCGTGATTGGTTGCCCATAGGATTCTTTATAATTGGTAATATCTTCCTGATTCCTGTGCCAAATCTTCCTGATTGTAAGATTGTGGTGCTGGTAGCTCTGGTGTTAATCTTTGACATTTTATCGATGCAGGAAATACATGAAAATCAAACCACCGCAACAAAAAAAAAATCAATTTCAGCTGATACAGTATACCCGCTCTAACAAAACCCAGAATGCATCACATTCGGTCAATTTGAGATGCGACTGATTACAGTTATCAGTTCCTGTTGAAATATTGCATGTTTCTGATTTTGAAAAGGAGATCAAGTACCATTTCTATTTTCTAATCGATGATTATTCAATTTGATCATTACTGGGCATAGAGTAACACTGCTGTAAACGGAGTGGAATCAGACCAACAGACAAATTCATTAGAGCCTCCTTTTGGCTGGGGGGGGGGGGGGGGTGGGGGGCTTTATTATGACTCAACATGAGTAAATGAGGCGGAATGCGGCAGTAGTTAATTTGTTTTAAGAGCACAAATAAGGAACAAGGCCAAAATAAGTCAAATTCAGAAAAAGTCTTATTTCTGATGTTTGATACATCTTGTATCTAACCAAAGACTCAAATTTGTGAAAATAAAGAATTGAACTTTATTTTGAGGTATATAATTTTCTTTTACTCCATTGATTTGTTAACAAAACCAAAACTTTAGTTGCCCATAACTGACAATTTGTATTTGATGTTTAGAGACAAAGTGATTTTCAATCATCTGTAACTTTGGTTTGGAATGTGATATGACATTGACTTTGGTACCAAAATGTCCCCTAACATATGTATATTATCATGATAGCAATAACTAAATATTCATATTTCCCTCATTGTGCCTCATTTACTCGTGTTGGCCGGGTCACATTTTGAAACAATCTTTATTTATAAATATAAATGGAAATTTTAAAAGCTTATTGTGCAGGAAGTAGAGAAACAACTAATACATTTCCACTAGTTTTAATTTGTCATTAATTAGTCTGAACTTTTTAATGATGAACTCTTATAACCCAGTATAAGAAACTAAGAAATTTATGATGAAAATCACTTTCAGGTCATCAGGAAGTTTCACTCTTAAAGGCAAGACTTACTCAGTGTTGCCAATCCCCACATACTTGGGCTCCTTTGGCCCTCTGCCCACAGCCCAAAACGGGTGCCATGGCCAATTGAGTGACCAATGTACTTTCTATGGACTCAGTGAAAATTGGGCTTCTTTTTGTTTGTTTGTGGGCTGTATCCTAGACGGCACTTGGGCCATAGTTTCAGGCGGAGAAATTTCAGCTGGTAATACTGGTTACTCTTTATTTGCACATCACCATCAAGTTATTGCGGCTTTGACAGACTGCTTTCTTGCGTTCATCCATCGTTTACTCTAAAAGGCCAGTGCCCTTGTTAATCATATCATGATAGATGACTGCGCGCGAGGCTCCTGTCTTCTAACTCAACCCCACGGTTTCGTTCTTTTGTATATAGAGAGAAAATGGGAACAATAGCCTAGCATATATACGGACAAGGTTAATGAACCGAGTGATAAGAAATCAAACTGTTGGCTTTCTATAAGGGAGAGATCTCTCTAATTGGCCAATCGATTGGTTCACCACTTCTGCCACTAAGAGGTTTTTACAAGAATGACAAATCCGTTGTCTTTGATTGTTTGTATTCACTCTGCTGCACATTCCTCTTAAATCGGTGCCATCATTAGTATCAGGTGCTTTGTGAAATATATTGACATTTGCTCGAGCAGTTTTCACTTCACAACAATTATGGAGTACATAACATCAGCGAACATGATCGTCAACACATCCGCAGATACCGCCCTCAACACCAATTCAACGTCAACGCAAGACATTCAGTACTGGGAGCACATCTTAACGGCAGTCATCCTACAGATCGTAGCAGTTGTAGGAACCGTTGGCAACTCCATGATCATCGTAGCCGTCGCGTTCTCGTGTAAGCTCCAGACGTCGACGAACGCGTTCATTACCAGCTTGAGCGTGGCGGACCTGGTGACGTCGCTCTCTCTGGTGTGGTTTTCCGTAGGGCTTCTCGGTGAAAACGGCTGGCCTTTGCCGGGAGCGGAATGGATCTGTCAACTGCACGGCTTTCTTATATATGCTTGTCGAGGGACTAGTTTGTACACACTGGCAGCTATCGCTGTCAACCGACTTCTACTGATAAGAAGACCTGATCTATACAGGTCAATATTCCGGTCATGTTACATGGTGATTTGGATAGCCATACCGTGGATCATACCAGGGGGTAGCGTCATCGTCCTGTTGATCAGCGGAATAGGAGCAATTGGTTATGACGACAAGGATTTTGGATGCGAATCGATCGATTCCTATCCAACGTCAGACCTTTACAACATCTCTGTAACGTTGATCGCTATCCCAATCCCACTCATCATCATCATCGTGAGCTACGCGTGGATTTACGCATACTTGAAGCGACACTACAAGGCGAAAAAACTCAAGCTTGTGACGTCTTCGCCAAGTTTTAGCCGAAGTAATCGTGTGATTAACTTGCAGGGCTTAAAGAATAACTCCGGAAGCCATCAATATAGTCCTGCATCAAGCGGACAATTTGGGCCTACGTTCACCGGTCAGTGCAGTGGTCCCACCCTCAGTGGTCAGCATGGGTCAAGTGGTCATTGTGGTCTTGCATCCAACGGGCCTATATCGATGAAAACAGACGAATGGTACACCAGTGATGCATCCGTTATCCACCAACGACGTAAAATATCTCGAAAACAGGTGGCCATTACAAAGAACTTATTTATCATCGTATGTTCTATCTTCTTGTGTTTTGCACCCTATCTGATCCACGTTTTCTTAAACGAGACTATCGAGGTGCACCACATCTTTTTCTACACCCGGATAATAACGCTGTCGAACTGCGCAATCAATTTCGCGATCAATGCTCGTAAGCATCCCGATTTCAAGGCTGTGTTCGGACATTTGATACGACGCTCCTATGCTGATATCCCTCAACCGTCTAGACTTCTCAAATTTCTGCTCGCCATTGCAAAGAAAAATTGAACAGCTATGAAGGATGCGAAGAGAAAGTGATGTCTTTCCCCATCTAAGCACCCACGCAGTTCGACTATTTTCAGCTACAGAAGTTTGAACTTTTACTGGAAGAAGAAGATGAAGAAGCTCCATGCCATGCACATTAATTTTCTGACTGCATTTCAGTTCATTCTGATATTTGTAAAAAAATTGGCTGAGCTTCAAACTTGCTGTGATTACTCAGTATAATCCTAATATTTTGGGTGTTTACACTTTTTTTGTGGAGAGCGCCATTATATATGTTATGCATCCGTAATTCCTCTTAAAGGGACAATAAGAGATGTGTTGGAGGCTGCGCCCTTAATTATGATAAAAACTGGGATTGGTATATTTTTACAATTGTATTACATGTATGAACTTACACCTATACAATAAGGATTAAGAAAAATTAGCCCTCTTTGTACAACAAAACGTCGATTCAAAAATGCTGATCGAGCCGCAATCAGCATTTTACGTCAGACAGTGTCCCCCCTGCACCACGTGTGATACACAACGAGAACCATTATACATAGAGGGCGTTTTTAAGAAAATGTTCAATAAATAGCGATGGTATTGTTTTAATCAAGTTTTGCTATGTTTTTGTGAGTATAAACAGCACTAATGGTAATTTTTAACGTTCATCTTGAATTCTGAAGTAAATTAATTTTAGAAAACCCAACTTCAACATTACTTTGTGTCCCTTTAATTGGGAGCATATGTTATAAACAGTTTTTGTGATAATTTTAATTCTTGAATAGCATCTACTTTAATTGACACACTTTCCACGTGGCTATTGGTTTGACCATATACTAAACAGATTTTTCAGAAACCTTTCCCAAATTTCAAAGTCTATCTAATGGATTAGGGAATCCATTCTAGGATTTCAAAGTCTATCTAATGGATTAGGGAATCCATTCTAGGCATGTTTGTACTTATTTCAAAGCATTTCTCAGGGTGATTCCAAATATGGTAATGAACTTCAATAATGTTGACATTTTGTGAAATTTTGGAATGTCGTCTGCAGACGCTCGCCGCGTGGAAAGTGTTAAGAAATCTTTGATGGGCATCCTTATTGAGAAAATTATCACGGGGGGGGGGGGGGGGGGGGGGGGCACACATAAAATTTGGCTATTGTGATAAACTCACCATGGACCAATGCAATGCATATTGGATTGTGTTGTATCAACAACAACAAAACCGTAATCCATCAGCCGAAAACTTCAATTTGTAATATCGCCGCAACAAACTTTAATAAAAAGCAAAACAATTGTATTAACATGTGTCTGCAAAATTCTCAATTTTAATATCTGATGGACATGTTAGCATGTTAGCTCTTCTTCAATTGGTAAACCAATTTTGCAATCTTGGTTATATAATTTCATGGATGATTGTCAGGATTCATAATGTTTCCAGAATGTGTAAATATAAAATGAGGTGCATGTTTTTTTCAGGACACCCTGTAATGTAATATATGAGATTGCATGTCACACCATTTGTTCACACAAAACTATAGTGCTCCAAGGAGATACGAGTTGTTGCGAGTTTCACTCTCTCTCCTCAATATTTCCTGCTTGCTCCATTATTTGGTTGTGGTTTACATTATTAGGTAAGGTTGTTCCTATGGCTAATTTTGTATTTGATATTTTAATAGAGCTTGCTGAGCTCCACAATAATCTGAAATTTGAGATTGATCGGAGGTACGGTTTTCTAGATATGACAATTTTATTGTCAAAAATGAAGCAAAATTGAAGCGTTAATTTCTTTTGTTTCTTATTGTTTTTTTTGACCCCCTAGCTAGCCTAGCAAAATAATTAATCTATGCAAAAATGTTCAATTAATTTTTACAAGAAAAATGTAAGTGCTACAAAGCTGAAATTTTGTATGCTTGTTAATAACAGTTTTTAGAAAGTTTCCTGTGCTGCAGGAGGCTGTAAAACATCTGTATAATTAAGTATACTTAATTATTTAAAATAAAAATTTTAAAAAAATAGGCTGATTAACATATCAAATAAAAAATTAGCCATAGGAAAACAACCTTAAACATTCCTAAGGTAACGAACAAACCCGGTCAGTCATTTTTTTCCCCTCCTTATTTTCCCTTGAAAATGACCGTAAAAATCCCCCAAAATCTGTAAATATATTGCCATTTTTTTGAAAACCCAAAAAATGTTTTTGGGGTCGGTATTCATTTGCACATGAAAATTGTTTTCACCGAATTCTAAAAAAATGGGTCGGTCCGGTCCGTACAACAAGGTTTCTTTTTTTCTTCGGCCTAAATGGTTATTTGATATTCCTGGGCTCAGGTAGGATAATCAATCCTATGTTAGGACTATCTTCGATTCAACTGCAAAAGACAATGCAAAATTATCTAAAATGTTAGGACTAAAAAAAAGGGGTTCACCTTAATTTTAGGACTAAAAAAAAAGGGTTCACCTTAATTTTTTTTGGGGGGTTGGTAGGTTAATTTTTTTTAAATATTTCTTTTTAGATTTCAAAGAATGACCAAATCACACTGGAATACACTGGAGGTTTATAATTTAACTAAATTTTGATATTAAAAAGACAAAGTCTGGTAGTATGGATTAATATTTCAGAGTGGGGTCACACAGGGGTCAATTGAGGTCATTTAGGTGATTAATTTGTAATTTCTAAAATTAAAAAAAGTTTAATAAAAAAGGGTTTTTTTTATTTAAAAAAAAAAAAAAATGTGACTAAGTTATCCTGATTTTTACGGTCGGTCGAGAAAGGGCAATCTAACCTTTTTAAGGCCTTATGCGAAACCATGCGAAAGCCTTTTTTAGAAGCCTGTCTTTATCCTTTATTCATACACTCTATGTAGTGTTGAACCAATCAGGAAGCAGGAATTACAAATACGCGGAGTGCATTGAAAGTGTCCACTGCACTCGGCGTGTGCGCCGTCCAAATCACGCAGTGCACGTTTTGTTTTGATTCGTTGTTCAAGATTCGCGGGTTCGCTGATTTTCACTGCGGGTGTTAGCAAACTTGTTAAAGTGTTTTTAGTCGTTTTACATAGATCAAAATTATGCTTAAATTGTGAATTTTTATTTGTATAGTGTCGTGTATGAATTAGGTCAATGCATGCGTATGTTTTGTTTCCTCGAAAAATTAGAAAAATCAATGCACTTGCGCAAATGTTGATATGCTCACAATAGCACTCCCCCTTCGGGGTCATGCCATTATTCACACATCAACATCAGCGTGCGTGCATTGATTTGTCCAATTTCTCTCGAAACAAGACATACGCATTTATTGACCTATATATAACTCTTGCCTTTACAATAAGGCCTAGAGTACTGAGATCATGGTCGTATGTAGCCAAGATATCAATCTTTCACATAATGTCACAATAGGTCCATTCAATCTTTAAAAACGTCTCTAGACTACTTTAAATGAAAATGGGGTGAACACTCCCCGCTCTCCCCTTAATTATTTCAATGCATTTCTCATGATAATTCCAATTATGAAATTCAATAATTTTGACATTTTTAAAACATTTTGTAAAATTTTGGAATGTCGTCTGCAGACGCCTACCGCGTTGTAAGTGTTTTAACATTAAATTGTCTATATAATGAACCCTTAACGGCGATCAGAATAAGGAAATAAAGTTGCATTGAAATCCCAGGTTTATATTATGATTGTTATATATTGTTATCAGACCAACAGATCTACACAACCATTTTCTTATCCCTAGCATCACAGTAACCAGCCTACTGCTACATTAGTACATACATCTGTGCAAAAAAGCCACAGATTATTTATTCTGGCAGATGGCAGAGCGCATATCATTAGCTTTCAAAAGAATTTTAGTTGATCAAAAAAGGTCGCGGAAAACATATTTTATGCTCATTGACGGTTAGATGTATTTAGTAAAGTACGTACATGTACGTCCAAAGTAAGGCACAACAAAAATGTTGTTTTGCCCTCAAGTGCCAAAAATTTTAATTCTGGTCGATCGGTTGTAAATCTTTTTTTTCCTCTTTTTTTTCAAAATTTTTTTTCACAATTTTTTTTTCATTTTTTTTTTTTTGGCTGAAAAATATATGTCAAGACAAAATTGGTGTATGCCCATATGTCAATTTAACTAATGTTTCTAGTGTGATAATAGTCTAAAAACATTTATTTAGGCTTATTTATTCATTTCCAGCAAGAAATAGTAACATTTAGACACTTTTAATCAAATTTAAATCTAAAAAAAAAATTGAAAAAAAATTGAAAACAATATTTTGGAAAAAAAAAAATTAAAAAATGCGACCCTAGTTTTTACGATTTTAGCGTCGGTCGCTGAGGCAACACAACTTTTTTTGGCCTAACTGCGCAGTATCACAACTCTGCTTCTATGCAACTACTTTGGTTGTACCACATGGGTACATACAGTTTCCATACAGGTACAAGCATACAGTCAGTACCTACACAGGTACTGGCAGCCAAGTAACCATGACACCTGGCATAAGAAATTGGCTGTGTAGTTATGTTTTGTAATTTTGTGTGTGTATTTTGTAACTTCCCACATCCTGTTGATATGGAAGAAAAAAAATGTTGTGTTGCCCTCAAGTGCTAAAAATTAAAAATTGGTTCGGTCGGACGGTAATTTGTTTTGGTTTTTTTTTTGGCTGAATATATGGTTTATGTCAAGAGAAAATTGGTATAAGCCCATATGTCAATTTAACTCAAGCAAGAAATAGTAACAATTAGCCACTTTAAGGACAAATTTAAAACAACAACAAATATCTAAAAATAAAATCTAAAAAATTAGGGTCCGTCGCTGAGGGCAACACAACCTTTTTGTTTTGGGCCTAATTTCACTTTGAAAGCATAGGAATTGTTGCAAGTTTTCATACCTCTTGATGAACGGTCCACGTTGGTTTACAGGAAATGGTGGTGATTTAAATATTATAGATATTATGAGCGAGCAACTCTGATATTATTCTGATAGAGAGACTAAACAGTTCTGGTGCTATTCCAGTAGCTACAAGCGACTCCAGTATTATTCCGGTAGCTACAAGCGACTCCAAATAATATCACGAGTCACACCGGTATAATTCTGATATTGTCTAAACAAATCTGGTGTTTTTATGATAGCTGAAAGTGACGCTGGTATTATTCCTATAGCTGAAAGTGCGTCAGTTGTTATACCTATAGTTACAAGTGATGCTGGTATTATTCTGACCGAGACTAAGCAACGATGTTGGTGTTAAGCTACAAGTGACGCTGGTATTATTCTGACCGAGATTAAGCAACGCTGTTGGTGTTATTCCGATAGCTACAACTGACTCTGGTATTGACTATCCGATATAGACCAAGCAACTCTGGTATTATTCCGATATAAACCAAGCAACTCTGTGGTATTATTCCGATTTAGACCAAGCAACTCTGGTATTATTCCGATATAGACCAAGCAACTCTGGTAGTATTCCGATATAGACCAAGCAACTCTGGTATTATTCCGATATAGACCAAGCAACTCTGGTATTATTCCGATATAGACCAAGCAACTCTGGTATTATTCCGATATAGACCAAGTGACTATGGTATTATTTCAAGGAACTCTGGACTGGATAACCGTGAGCTATTTTATCATTCACTTCACTCAATGGCTGTTGTAATTGTCTATATGACATAGGTAATGATTGCAATACTTAGTATAGCGGTTGTGAAATAGTTTGGATAGCAGAATAATTCCGCAATATTGTATGAGTATTGTTCCAGTTTTCAGACCAACCATGGCGATGTATAATTCATCCACCAGTAACTCTGACAACATCACAGTTTTTGAGTTGAATGTATATTATTGGGAACAAGTCCTAACAGCTACAATAATCTGTCTGATAGCCATTATCGGCATCGTAGGTAATTCCATGATCATCGTCGCTGTCGCCTTTTCCCGTAAGCTGCAGACGTCCACGAACGCTTTTGTCACCAGTCTCGGCGTGTCGGACTTACTTACATCGTTCTTCACATTCTGGGTGGGTGTCAGCATTTTTGGACGTGACAGCTGGCCCATACCGGGTGCACACTGGCTGTGCGTGTTAACTGCGTTCATGTCGTACGCTTGCCGTGGTGCTAGTATGTACACTCTTAGCGCTATATCGGTGAATAGACTCGTACTTATCGTCAAACCATTTCTTGATAAGAAGATATTCTCTACGTGGAAGCTGGGTGTGTTTGTGGCTGTGCCTTGGATGGTTCCTGGTGGTTCCTTTGCAGTGTTGCTGATCATTGGTTTAACCGAGATTGGATACGACCCTGCCGATAAAGTATGCTCCATCATTGATTCGAGCGAAAATTCCATAGAGGTAGCCACCGCAATAGCTCTGATCACCTTTCCCGTGCCACTTCTCGTCACTACAGTGTGCTATGCATGGATTTACGTACACTTGAAGAAACACTTCCGCGCAAAAAAAGAGCGGCTACGTACAATCGCCGTTGCCGCAGCCGCCACTGCCAATCTGGCGCGTATCAATGCAGCGCCGAGCGCAACAAGTGAAACAACCTCTATCAGTTTACAGACAACAGAAACGGTTCGTGGCGTGGCCGCACCGGGCACAGCTTCCAAAGACGTCCAACTTCAAACGAAGCGAATTTCTCACAAGCAGGTTGAAATTACAAAGAACCTATTTTTAGTCGTCTGCTCAATCTATATTTGTTTTCTTCCGTACATCCTTTTGATTTTCGTACCGAATTCGTTGCACGTTCTGTTCTACATGCGTATAGTGACTTTCGCTAACAGCTCCATCAACTTTGTAATTTATGCCATTAAGCATCCCGATTTCAAAGTCGTGTTTGGCCACATGATCAGACGTTCGTACGCTGACATTCCGCAACCGACCCGACTTTTGAGATATTTTCTTCGCAAAAGGAAATGAGTGCTTTCTTTTCTAGGATGACCAATATGGTGTTCCTTGATCACTTGATAACATTCAGTTTTGCTAGCATTTTGCAACCATACCAACTTTGGAAATATTTCTTTGCGATAGTAAGTTTTCATTTTAGTTCCATACAAACAATATGGTTTTCCACAAGGATCGGGTGAAGGACCCAAAATCGCCAAAAAGTCTATGAAATATAAAGAGGTTCAAATTTGCCGCAATCAGGGCCCCGGGATGTGTGACATATTCAGTCATTTGGTATATGGAAGTGCCTTTACCATTAGCCCCCCCCCCCCCCCCCCCCCCCACCACCAAAAAAAAAATGTTGTCCTTGACCGCTCGCTCGTCAGATTTAGGGCCGCTCCGATTTGTTTTGTTTTTTCCAGATTTTGTTCAGGATTTTTCCAGATTTTTTTTATTTTTAGATTTGTTTAATTTTTAACAGTTTAAATGGCATTGAATATTAAATTAAGTGTTTATAACATATATGTGCTATACTCTTAGAGTGATAACAACTTCTTGTTGGCTGAACTTTGAGCTTCCGCTGGTATAAGAAAATGAAAGGAAAAAAATCCGCCTGTCCGCCCCTCCTCTCTGAAAGCTGTGGAGGACAAAATATCTTCTTCTTTTTTTTGCCTTATGCAAAACATATTTTTCATAAACCTTTCCCAACTTTCAAGTTATATCTCAAGGATTTCTAAACCAATACTTAAGCAATGCATTTCTCATGTTGATTCCAAATATGGTGACGACATTCAATAGTTTTGACACTTTTGAAACATTTTGTGATATTTTGGAATGTCGGCTGCTGACGCCTGCCTAAGGGTTGGTTAAACTTCTGTGAGAAACATGGATTTCATACTTTTGCAATACTATCCTATGTAGTTAACTCATGGACACAAGGAAATATATACGAATGTTGAGTCATTTTTGCTAATAAATTATTTTGTAAATAAACACTTCGAGTCAGAATTTAATTATTGCTCAATGGGCGCACGTCACATGAGGTGGACCTCACATCAAGTACACAAGGTCAACCACACCATTTGTGCACATCTGTGGCTGCGCAATACCGCCCTTTTATGGCAAAAGGATGTTTCTTAGATGTACTTTCCTAATGATATACTTCCTTTTAACATAGATTGTGTTAACTTGGTTCAATAATCCTCACTTAGGAAAAGGTTGCAACTTGTAAAGACAATACAAGTAATATACTGCCTTTTACCACTACATGATTTATGGAGAAAAAAGCTAACTTTGATCATGTTAAAAGGAAGTATACTGTTAGAAAACGACATATAAGATACATTCTTTTGCCATAAAAGGGCTGAATATGTAAAGCTCGACATCAACTGTGCTGATTGGTGACCGGATTTCTGGGAATTTTCAAGAATGCGCAATGACCTGATCGTAAGTACTGCACTGTAAATCTAGCTAAATCGGTCCCTGTTTATAATAATAATAATAATAATGTGGATTTATAATGCGCACTAATCCACGGCCAAAAATGGTGCTCGAGGCGCGATACAAAAAATAACTTACATTACAACATACATTTTTAATATGAACCTAGCAACTATTGTTTAAAAATTACACAATTGTGTAAATTTTCACACAACATCTTGCTAACTTTCACAAGGTTGTGCAACATTTGAAACAAGTTTAGTAATTTTTTTTAAACAACTGGTTACTAGGTTCATATATTAAACAGTGTTGTTGTGTAACATCTTTTTTACACAACCAGATTATAGTTTGTAGATATCAATTAAGTAAATAGCTTGTAGATATCAATAAAGTAAATTGTTACAAAGATTTGTCTGAATTAAAAAAAAAATTGTGGTACAAATTCGGAATATTTGATTGTTATGATTTGAAAATGAGGTATTTTACAACTTTTAAAAGTAAAGATAACGGATATAGGCAATTTCTTTTGTGAATTTCTTAATGAAGGAAAATGTTTTCTTAAAAAATCAAGAACAAATGGTTTCAAAATCACTGACTGAACCTTCAATAGTGTATCTGTCTAAAGTTTAGTCTCAAACTTAGTTGCACGAATACCTACCTTTATAGTCGAAAAGTTTTATTTAATCAGTCTGATATGCCAAAGATTGTTTTTTGATTAATGTCACTGTCAGATTTAGATTACGTTGAAGTGACAGTAAGGCAGTTGAACCAGGATTTCCTACGTGTTACAATAATATTTATTGTGAAGCTATTATACTGTACATGTTTATATAGGTTTTAACACTTTCCACACATACTATTAGTTTTACATACGAAACAGATTTTTCAGATAGCTTTCCCAACTATCAAAGTCTTATCTAAAGAATTACTGAACCAATACTAGGCATGTTTGTACTTATTTAAATGCATTTCTCATGCTGATGCCAAATATGGTGATGAAAATGAATAATTTTGACATTTTTTATAAAACATTTTGTGAAATTTTGGAACTGTCGTCTGCAGACGACTGCCGCATGGAAAGTGTAAAAGGCCAAGTAAATAAAATCTGTTATTCGAGCCCAACGGACCCATATCTAAACAGCAACTATTGATGTCAAAGTTTTGTATCAATACCAATAATTAAACATCATCGGAAAGGTTGTCATTTTCTTCAACACCAACGAGAACCATGTGTTAAGTTAGTCATTTTGTACCATATTTATATGAACCTTCAGATTAAATTTAGTAATTTTGTATCAACATCCATCATAAACCACCTGTATAGTTAATTTGTGTAGAGTTCGTCAATTTATGTCACCAATACCAACTATATGAGCCATTAGTGTAGAGTTAGTCATAGATTATCAATGCCAATCATAAACCACCCGTGTATAGTGTAGAGTTAGTCAATTTGTATCACCAATTCCCCAGCGTTATGTGTAATCCAATTAGTAGCTACTGAACCCCAATCGAAATGATCGCCACATAAAGTCTATGTCGTTAGCCATCACACCAAAAGGTAGGTGATCCGGTTACCAGGGGTTATATCACTTTGATAGTGAATGCCAACTATGATCCCGTTAGTCTAAAGTTAGTCATTTTGTATCAACACGGATCATTGCGAATTGATGTAAAGTTAGGCATTTGCATACATCTTCGCTGTAAAGTCTGGTAATATTGTATATATATAATGTGAACCATTGCGGCAAAAAGGGCGCAGTTGTCGGTAGAATGCATTTTGAAATTTTATTGGAATTAAGGCATGAAAAAACAAAGGAAATAAAGCTAATATTACAATCATTTTTCTTCATAAAATCAGAAAGCTGTGCCCAATATTGTCTACAAAGGTGTCGTTTTGAAGCATTTAAAAAGCTCATTTAGCTGTTGATAGCATCCCAACTTTTTCTCTAGGATTAGGAGACAACTGCACCCTTTTGCCATGACGGTACACAATTATAATATTAAAATGCAAAACTCTATGTGGCCTGCGTGTCTGTATGTCTGTCTGTAAGTCTGGGTGTCTGTCCGTCCAGAGCTTATTCTCAGAGTCCCCAATCCCCATGATCAGACTCTGCTATTGGTAGGGGCAGTTAACAGCATATTAAACCTTTTCACACTGGCCCGACGATCGATCTTTGGATGATCGATCGTCGCTAAATGGAGACTAATTCAGCCGTTTCAAAACATGCAAGAACTTTGATCGATCAACAGCCATTGGATTCACACAGAGAAGCGGCCCTTTATTTGACGATCGATCGTCATAACAACTGTTATTGAGTCTACAAAAGGATGATCGATCGTCGGACCAATGTGAAAAGGTTTATTAATACTTTCCACACGGCTATTAGTTGATTACCATGTACAAAACAGATTTTTCAGAAACCCTTCTCAACTTTCTAGGTCTATCAAGGATTACAGAACCAACACTAGGCATGTTTGTACATATTTCAATGCATTTCACATGGTCAGCGGCTGCGCCACAGGGGGGGGGGGGGGGGGGGGGGCAGGGGGAAAATCCCCCCTAAAGAAGGATGGGGGAAAAGAAAAAAGAAAAAAAGAAGGGGAGAAAGAAAGAGAAAAAAAAAGGAAAGAAAAGAAAAGGGAGAGGAAAGGAAAGGAAAACAGAGATCAATCGGTATATTGGATAGGTCTAGTTGCATCCAGTGGCATGCGCAGGATATTGTGAGTAGGGGGGGGGGGGCACCTGGCCATAAATGAAATTCCCCCGACTATATAAACATAGAGATACCCTAAAGTGTGGGCAGCTTACCGCGAAGCTCTGCGGGCCCCTGGCGGGGTCCAGGAGGCAGCGCCCCCTGGAAGCTCATGGATTTAAGCAGTTAAAAAGCCATAGGAAACCCGTTTCAGGGGGTACATTTTGTGATGAATTCTTGTCATATTTGTACTTTTTCCACCATAGATTCATTGCTTAAAAATAATATAAAATAATATAAATTTTTTTATGTCCAGATATATCATTCTAAAAGCCGATTTCAAACCAAAATATACATTAATTATAGCCAGAACTAATTATATAGAAAAACATCGCACCTTATGCGCGCATGTTTTCAGGAAACAGGTAACCCATAACTAAATTCATTCGGGTGGGGTGGGGATAACACTTATTCGGGGGAATTAAGAGGTTTTTATATAAATTATTCTTTCAAATTTCAACGCGTCAATCGGGGGGAATCGAAACCTAATTCGTCTAAAAATAGTATGAAAAATCATGGTCGGAAAATGAATAAACTAACGAACATAATGAGTGAAAATGCTGCATAAAATAGCTTCATTTTGCTATACGTGACAAGAATTTATTTTTAAAAAGCTTCCATTCGCCGTTACCCCACGAAACAGTTTTCAACCTAACAATGTTAACCATCTATAGTACCAGCGGTTCTTAACCTGGGGGTCGTGACCCCCATGTATGCTGTTTGGGGTTTTCCAGGGGATCATGAAGGGGTTATAAATATAGCTTTTTGTGGGAACTATTTTGATATTTCGTTCTAAAAAGGCTTAGAAAAACCCAAAAGAAACATTCAGATATGCAAAAATTTCGAGCGCACACATTTTTTTTGCCATTTTACGATAAAATTGTCAAATTTTGTCCATTACTAGTACTTACTAATTTTGTATGAAATTGTGCATGTGTGCAAAATATGCTAACATTGTTAACATTTGGTATAATTGAACCTAATTTAATAAGAAAATGTGCGTGAAGCGCGGAATTTCTTTTTCCTTTTTATGATAAAATTGTCATTATTTCCTCATTTTAACTAAATTTAAACTGTAGTGCAGCCACTGCCCCCCCCACCCCCCCACCCCCCCCCCCCCCCACCCCCCCACCCCCCCCCCCCCCCCCCCCCACCCCACCCCACCGGTTCCACTGCCACTTGCCTGCATATCAGTCTGTGCTATTGATCTCAAATTGAATAACATGCTCTACCGGCCAAGTTATTAGTCATAGCCCAAAATTGTTAACCCTCTATAGTCATATTCACCTTGAATATTGATCACCAATAATTGATCAATTTTATTATCAATCAAGAGGAAGCTGCTCATCTTGCAGAAACTTGAAATTTAACCTCCATCAATTTTCATGTTTTTGTGCACTAGATACACTACTTGCACGCAATCGCCATTTTTGTCTCGTCTGAACTTGTTCAGAAAGAGACCTAGTGGCCACTTTATTGTCTGTCTGTCCGTCCGTCCGTCCGTCTGTCCGACCTCTGAGACAAGAAATCTGGAGATCCATAAGGCCTATTTTTATGGGAATTGGTGAAGGGAAGGGGGGAGGTGTGTTCTTTTGCTGATTAAATTTTCAATGGCGAAAATCCATGAAATCCATGAAAAACTGGCAAATTTGAGCTTGTTTTGCACGAAAATGCTTCCGATATACCATTTGTATGTATACACGGTCTCCCGTATTTAGCACGTATCCGAGACAAGAAATCTGGAGATCCATAAGGCCTATTTTGATGGGAATTGGTGAAGGGAAGGGGGAGGTGTGTTCTTTTCAATGACGAAAATCCACGAAATCCATGAAAAACTGGCAAATTTGAGCTTGTTTTGCGCGAAAATGCTTCCGATATACTAGTCCTTGGTACCAAAATCTAGGATTTTGGTACTTATTCAGGCAAGTGTGTAAGGTGGAAGCTAACCCCATCTCTTGAAACACAGACTTAATCAGATTTAATCAGTCTATAAAATAAGTCCATGCTTGTAAAAAAAACTAATCTGTGGCAGATTGCATAATCAGCATCCTTCTCATCTTTATAAGGCATCATGTTTATGAAAAGAAGTTATTGATTGCTCCAGAAATGCCAGAAAAGATAAGTTGGGATTAGGCCGATGTTAATCCATGCATGCTGACTCAATTGCTAGACTATGCAATAAGTCTGGTCAAGAAAATGGTTAGGTTATTAAATTGGTTCCCTTCAACACTGTGCCTTGAGTAAGTACCAAAATCCTAGATTTTGGTACCAAGGACTACCGATATACCATCTTTGTATGTAAACACGGTCTCCCGTATTTAGCACGTATTTAGAATTGTACTTAGCGTTGGTAGCAGAGTCTGACGATTGGACCAATCACGCGACAGCTGCTCTTCTGTTTGGTATATATAAATTGAAACTTCGAAATCTCTATCGGCCTTGATAGCCTAGCGGTTAGAGTGTTCGACATGCAGTCATTTTGGAAGCGTTTGCGGGAGTTCGCGTCCAGCCCGGAGCGGTAACTTTTCTTGTTTTCCTATAATTTTTTTCATAAATTACATTTAATATTCATTTAGTTTAACATTAATGGCGGTAAAAGTGTACAAATATTTTTTTTTCTCTGCGAATTATTATTTAATATAAGGTCATGTTTTTTATACTGGGTACCCACAAAAGGTGGATCTGTTACATTTGCACTACATATTATTACTTTGCATGCATATATTTTGGCTATTCTTTATCACACATACTTAAATTTGGTCTTATTTTGATGAGAAAGTATTTGGCCTTTATTTTAAAAAGAAAAATATAAACTACCATAGTTCTGTTAATTACAATAGTTTGTTAAACCTAATTAGTCAGGGGTGGAGGAGTATGTGGAGGAGGAGTATGTGGAGGAGGAGTATGTGGAGGAGGAGTATGTGGAGGAGGAGTATGTGGAGGAGGAGTATGTGGAGGAGGAGGAGTGCATAGTTGAACAAGTATGGTGCAATATACATTGGGCAAACATAAAATGCACTGGTTTCACTCTTGGTACAATTCTATATTGAAAACATAACATTATTGAAGTATATTTGAATTAAAAATATAATTAGTTAATTAAGGAATCATTAATTAGCATTAAATAAGAAGCTCAAAAAAATGTTAAGAAACGTAAGTTGGTCGCAGTTTGCAAATGTATGCAAACATTTGCCTGCACCAAACTGTCCATTTTAAAAATATAGAAAGGTTGAGGTACCCTTTTGAATAAATAAATTTAACTATTTAATTAAAAATTAAAAGAAGATATGTAATTAACCTCATGTATTCTGTATTGTCTGGATGTTAATTAGCACATTTTGTTAAATGCATTTAAGTGTGGTGTTATTACTTGGTTTTAACTGTGTTTACCAAATAAGTAAAAAACTGCTGGTTTTCATCAAGCTTGTAAACTCAGGAGAATTATTAAATTCTTAGGAATGCAACTGACCTGACCTAGTATAGGATGACCAGCATAAGCAGTTTGCCAATCAACATTGGATCACCCTATATGTTGAATACAACTTAAAACGAAAACAATTATATTTCAAACTTAAATCAGACTCTTGAAATTTGAATACTGGGTTCAAACATTATGGAAACTAACCTAATTTGTTCATTTGAATGTGCTTTGCACATCATGAAGGTACAAGAAGAATGAACGCAATTAATTGTATGCCACTAAACATGTGCCATTGGGAAATTTGAGTCACCCTGTAGTTAAAGGACCCCTTTTTATTGAACATTATTTGAAACTCATACCACTTTAAGCATTTGCCACATCAAATTGGAATGTAAAATCATGTTTGTTTTTTTTTAATTTTTAATTTATTTTTATTTTAATTTTAATTTTAATTTTGATTTTTATTTTTTTATTTTAATTTTAATTTTAATTTATTTTTTATGTTTTTATTTATATTTATTTATTTATTTTAGTGACCGTCATAGGATTGTAGTACGGTACGGTACAGCTTTAATACCAGTAACGTGGGGTAGGTTGAGATTAGAAATTGTTCAATATAAGGCAAAGGTCTCCCAAGGTCAACTTGTAAAATAGGCAGCAATTTAGAAAATCCTCTTAATACATGAGCAGTTCAGATTTCATTCCTACAATAGATCGCACAAGAAGGCGGTCGCGAAAGCAAGCGAGACTAGTGGTTCGAGAACCGCCTTGTATAATGAAAGCGAGGCTCTCCCCTCTTATCAGCGCGCCCAACCACGTCACGCGATGCACAAACCTGCGTGAAACACGCCGACGCAGTGTGGCGGGATAGGGTTTGACTGGGGAGAGCAAATTATTAGTCATAGCCCAAAATTGTTAACCCTCTATACAGGGTGTATCAAAACAATTAGGACTCTGATTTATGACGGTGTAATTCTTTTTATAATCATTGGACCATGACAATTTAGTCTCAATGTAAAGCCCAATTAATTATTATGACATCCTGAAAATATAAGATCAATCTAGTTTTCTTATTTTTCATCGGATTGATCTCATATTTTCAGGATATCATAATAATTAATTGGGCTTTACATTGAGACTAAATTGGTTATGGTCCAATGATTATAATAAGAATTACACCGTCATGAAACAGAGTCCTATTTTTTTGGATACACCCTGTAGTCATATTCACCTTGAATATTGATCACCAATAATCGATCAATTTTGTTAATAAAGAGGTCAGCTTCTCATCTTGCAGATCTCACATGATACTGTAAAACAAGTTAATTTTGCAGCAATTTTTTTCGCGAATTGCTAATCATCACTACTTTCGCGGTAACTTAATTTCGCGAATTTAAAATTTCTACCACTACTGTCATCTTCACACACATCGATTCGCGGCAATATAATTTCGCGAATTTGAGCCTCTCGCGAAATTCGCGAAATTAAATTGCCCACGAAATTAACTTGTTTTACAGTATTTAACGTCACATCAATGTTCATGTTTTTGGGGCACTGTACAATACCTATGTAATATGTTTTACATTTGTATCTGTAAAGTGTAAAAGAGTGGTACACCCCCCCCCCCCCCCCCCAAAAAAAAAACTATCGCAAAAACCTGTTTGCATGAAAGTAAAATGAACAGGTCAATTTCTTAAGATTTGTTATTTTATCTGGAAATTTGGCAAAATTCATCAAATGTGAGGAACAATTACCGATCCCTGGTAATTATATGGGTCAATTTTGTGTGTGAATATTTAGGGTAGATAGTCATTTTTTCAGCACCCCTGGGTTTTCACCACATATTCTTACACTCTTAAAACAATGGGGTCAAATTAGGTACACAATCTTAAAAATGAGGTCAATTATGACCACAAAATTGTCAAAACTTGACCTCATATGGTTTCACACCACTAAATAACGTCTGGCCCTACCCCCTTTGAGGCAATAGTCCAAAACCAGCCCGTTTCTATGCCGAAACGGGAGACCTATTGTAAATTACAGTTTAAAATTAGGGTATTTACTACATGTTATGGCGAAATTAATATAGTGTGAATTTTGACAGACACATCAGCGTTCTTCAGGTCCAAAAAAATTGATGCAATGATGATTTTTTTAATATTTTAACAGAGACATTTGTGTTCAGGTCATTTCCGGTATCTGACGCCATCATCTAAATCAACAATTGCGTGTGACCAGGAAAACTCAACTCGTACTTTTTGAAAAGGCTCTAGCTCAAAAAAATGCCGGTTACCCCCCATATATGAGTTGTTGAGTTAGTAGTCATGGCTTTCATCTTCAAGTTGAAACCAAATTACAAGATACCAGTTTCTTATAACGTCGAGAAATATCCATTTTAAAATTGTGCATTTCATGTGTAAACCTATGGGAGATGTATTTGGTGGTGTGCAACCATATGTTTATAAGTTGTGGCATATTTGACATTGTCCTTGGTCAATTTGACCCTATTTTTAAGAGTGTAACTGAGGGAGAATGTTGATTTTGCCATATTTACCAATTGAAATTCATACCTGTAAATGCCTTATTGGTATAGTATACCCCTCTTCAGATTAGAGCCTTAGGGTGGTGTAAGCACTGGCTGGTCAGTGGATTACAGTGCATTACAAATGCTGTTTTGAAGGGTTTGTAAGTAGTGTTTGGTATTTATTGGAATTAGAAAGCAAAGTTGGACCAATGTAACAAAATATTGAACAATTTACTCTGGCCACACCATTTGCCAAGCTGGGGAATATGGAAGAATATTGGCCACCACTGGAGGATGATTTAAAGGAGGTTTTGAATTGTTTTGGTGGCTCAGTAAGCGTCTACCGAAAATGTCATTGGTCATTCTCTGGAACAAAGATTTAGGTTCATATGAAGTAGGTTGAGAAAGAGGAAGGGCTTCTGGAGATCCTGTATTAGCTTCTTGTACAATGGATATGTTAGATGTACAGTTGATGAATAAGCAGGAGTCGCGTAAGCGACGAGAATGTGTTCCAGCATGTTTAGCTGTTGGTATATGTGATCGAGAAACCATTTAAATTTAAATTACTGGCAACATCCATAATTTATTGGGCATTTAGTATGCCAAATATACCCCTGTAATTAAAAGTGACCTATCCCTAACAGTAAGTTGAGGCATGACCTTTTTAAGTAGTTGGCCACGTGACCAATAACATAACCTATCTATCCTTCAAATCTGGTAAAGAAAGCTTTATTGAATCAAAAGTTATGCCCAAAACCCTTAAAACAGATGATTTTTTAAACAGATGATTCAGACAATCGCGGCCATAATTAGTTGGAACATCCATGTAATAATGACCCTTTCGTGCGTTCCCGTTTGCGCAAAACGTACACTATCAAAACATTGCTGTCTTTGACGGAAGGCTTAAAGCCTTTCCTAAACTATAATAACTCCCCCCTCCCCATTGGTAGATTACTGTATTTTGATATCTATGTTCACTCTTTGAGACATACATATTGGGGTTGCACCATACAGAACAATACTAGACTACCATACAGCATAATAACATGTTAGAAATATAGGCTGCCGTACAATTCATGGCATACCAGCATGGCAAACATGGAAGAGACAGACTGTAGGCCTACTGGTATACATCACCAACTATATTATAACAATCTATAAACATAAAGTTGTATGATATAATAGCAAGCTTGGAAAGAGTTTATGACTGAATCCATACACAGGAATTGGTAGTATTGATCAATTTGATAAATTAATCAATTTTTCTCAGCCCGACGTTATCCTCAAGGAAATAAATGATGCTATTATATCTATTAAGGAAATCAATGTCGAATCCAAAACAAAATGATCTAAGATGCAATTTTGATGCAGACGTGACCTTTTGATACCATCATCGATTTATTGATTTGATTGGTATTGTTGATAAAAAAGATCAGTATCAATTTATGGAATAATTGATACATCGGATATTGATGTTTTATGCCAAAAGATGATATTATCCATAGGATAGCATATGTGGCTTAGTCTTAAAGATTTATGGAGTGATCGTATCTGCAAACTATACATGTAGGTCGATCTACACTACGGTATTGATAGAGTGATCATACCTGAAAACTATACATGTAGGTCTATACTTTGGTATCGATGGAGTGATCGTACCTGAAAACTCTACATGTAGGTCTATACTTTGGTATCGATGGAGTGATCGTACCTGAAAACTCTACATGTTGGTCTACACTTTGGTATCGATGGAGTGATCGTATCTGAAAACTCTACATGTAGGTCTATACTTTGGTATTGATTCAATAAATGGTTTTCCATAGAGTAGCGACAAAAGGGCTGGACAATTGATCCATACAGGTGACTGTGATGGGGGTTTATTTACCATACTGTATATTATACATGACAGAGGATTGATTATAAAAGTCGCCATCAAATGTCATCGGATCAACAAGTGTGTTATCTCTCGCAAAGATAGATAGAGACGGAAAAATTGATCTGGGGATGACTATGCTTACTGTAAAGCTGAACATGTAGAAGAAGGAATTAGGCAGAGGAAATATCAGGTTACCATCATTATCACAGCATAAATTGAGACTGAGTATCGGTGGATTTGAACATAAGTGTAATCCAACATAACCTTATCATTAAATTGGTCTTTGCTCACACCAGTTTGCCAGATGCACCAGTCAAATTGTTGGTTCTAAAAGCTTGCTGGATCTCAAGTTAATGGATAATGGCTGAATGGTGTCAAGAAAGTTACTAGTATTGAGACTATAGAGCTCTAATCAGTTTGTCAGACACCAGTCAAATTGTAGACTCAAAAGCTTGCTGGATCTCAAGTTGTGACTTTCAGAGAACTGATCAACAACTGAATGGGGCCAAAAACGTTACTAGTATTGAGACTTTAGAGCTCACGTCAGTTTGCTAGACGTACACCAGTCTAATTGTAGACTCAAAAGCTTGCTGGATTAGAGGACCAACCATTGGCTGAAAACTGAATGGTGCCAAGGTTTTACTATAGTATTGGGACGGACTAGAGCTCATTCATCTCTGGCTTTCGCATTCTGGACCAGTACAGAATTGCTTTCAGTTCAACAGGTGGAAGACTATAAGAGATCTGCCGCCTATTGGTTTACAAGGCTAGAGTTCAAAGTTTTTGCTAACACTTGCCATTGGAAATACCATAAACCCAGGATTGGGAACTCTTGATACATTGCTGTGGAATTATAACCCGGATAAATGACTGGAATATCGGACCCATTTGGAATATAGGAATACCTGTTGCTGTGAGATACAAACTTGCTTAATCTGCGGATTTGTGAGATGTTTTTGAGAACAACCATGTTGCGATACAGCGGCAGAGGTAGTAAGAGAGACAAGCGCCGTAGTACAAAGTAAGTTTCAGTGATAGTATGTCAAAACCTTGTATAATTTTGGGCCCTTTAGCATGTATAAAATACATATGGGCAACGATTATGCATAGAAAGTGTTGAGCTATGCATGTTCAGGGGCAAGAGCACATCCATACCAAAGCATTATCTGAGAGCCAACCCCCCCCCCCCAAAAAAAAAACACCCCACCAAAACACGGGAGCAGAGCCCCCGAGTTAGCCAGCCGGCTGTGATTTGAGCCATATGCCTCTCTTGGTCAATGTAACCAATTATGAGTATGGTCAGTGTATGCGATTGACTGATGCTGTATGCATGTATCTGTGTATGGCTAAAGGGGGATTGAACAGGACTGTCTAGCACATCGTGCAGTTACAGTCCATGTAAATTGCCTCGCAACCTTTTGCAGTTAAAACTAGATTAAATAGTGTTAAACCAGTTTTAAAACTTGTGCCAGAAAAAAACGGCACGGCTTCGAGTATCGTAAATTTATTTTGAGATAGCATCTTAATACTGCCCTTGTGGAAAATAGGAATGATATGTAGATAAAATAACTGTAGATTCAGAAAAAGTATATTCTCTGCTTGATGATCATCTGAATTTCATACTTATATGTATTATTTTAGAGATAAATTTATCGATATTAAAGCCTTGTTGCAAGAAAAAACTCTTGATAAATTCTGTGTGTAGCAATTTTCGGGAGAGATATATTGTTATTTAAATGACACCTTTTGTACTTGATGGTTACAGTCAATAAGTTGACAATAGAATACCAATTATCACCTATCGAACGCCCCAGAGTCCTGCACACAGTCGAGGTCAGTCGGGCGTAAATTTAGGAAAATGGAAGTTTTTATTTTCGATAGCGATATATTTGGGCTATTTCGTAGTCATTTACATATTAATTTGACCGCTAAATGTCCTTTGTCTAATCGGACTCCCTTTTGACATGCTAATAAATGAGGGTCTTGGCAAGACTTTAAAAAGAGTTATAGGTCTATAGAACAAGTCGTTTGTAAACCACGTCCTCATGAATATAGCGGTCTTGATATTTATGGCGAGAGTCAATTTTGCCATTGGCTATACATGGACAGAAATTGGCCAGCTACTCCTTACCTCTGTGTACAAAAATGGATCACCGCTATGGTTCCGGGCAACTTTTCTTATATAAAATTGGATACAAGGAAGAAAACTATATACTCCCTCAGATGGGAGGGTAATGGTAAATTTGAGTAAATAGTTTGGCTAAAACGAAAATAACTTGCAATTCTCGTACACCTGTAGTACATAGCGTTTAGGAGAGGTCACGCACCAATTACGAGCTCTCCGTGTGTGCAGTATAGTAAAACGGACAATAACTGCACGATGAGAGCTACTGTCTCCAAAACTAAATTTTTACAGCATGAGAGTCAGTCAAACTCAACTATAGAGGGCACACTTTATGATACCTGTTTAAAGCAAGTGTCTGCCCTGTTATTAGTTTGCTCACGTTTGGAACATTGATTGCCAAGCATAAGGGCGCACAACACTAAATCACTCCACACTTTGTGTAATGGTACTACCGGCAAAAGCAAAAACCCGAGTTTGTGATGAATTGGGGTCATTTGACAATTAGTTTGGCGTGAGGGTAGCATGTTATAATCAAAATGAAAGATTATCTCTTGTACTTGGCTCAGAATACTAGTATTGCAAAGTGTTGATTTTCATCGACTCACCATTTTTTTTATCACATGGATGAACACACGTGCTCGGAGGTGGTCATAAGGAAAGTGTTCGGTCTGAAAATCGGAGTGGCGCTGTTTAAATGATTACATAGTAAATATAATTGGAAGACGTAACATTTCTTGATGATTATATGAAATTTTAATATTTATTTATTAGAATGAAGCATTTGTGACATTTCAAAAATTGTTATTAAGGACCCAAAATTGAGACTCTTTTAGCCTTATTTTATGTGTGATCCAATGGGACACTTACTTATTTAGTGCTGCCCCATATTATGCAGATTACCATAGAAACGTGTCTCAATGGGGAAGTTAGGTGTATTAACTGTTTACTAGCCAAGTTATGCACTCCCTAAACAAATCTCTATCAATCCTAACCTTCCTACACTCTCAGAACAGGTATTAAAAAAGCATGGGTTAAAAGAATGTTGGTTAAAAAGTATACTACATTGGTTAAAATTGAAGCGTTGGTTAAAAATTACTTTTAATACTGCGTTGGTTAAAGAGTAAAAATATAATTCATTTTTAGTTTATTCAACGTTGGTTATGGCATTATAATTTTAACCAACAATAGGTCATAACAGGATTCCCGCCAAAGAATTTCATTGGCGAGGAAAATATTCTGCGCATATTATTAAGACCACGTCAGAATTTGGATATGAAATCAATCGTGTTATTTTCCGCCCCTGGTATTTACATGATGCCAATTGAAGACGCCAATGTAAATACCAGGGGAGGAAAATAACACGATTGATTTCATTAAAAATTCTGACATGGTCTAAAAATTGCGGCCGCTGTTTCAAGTTATCGCTTCTCGGCCTTTTGGCTAAGATCATGTGCAGTATATGTGTGACATTGTCATACATGAACAGCCCGCACACTGTTGGGTCTGCACGTGGAAGGTGTTTAGCAGACAGCCGACCATTGCACTGCCGGTTGGTGGCGAAAGCTACCTGCCATGTTAAGCTTACGCTTCATGGGTTCATCAGGTAGTCTAGTCATGTCTGCAAACCACCTTCGCTGTGCCATTTTTGTAGTCCCCGCGTACAGGCAGATCGGGGTAGCATCTGGATTGCCCTTGGGTTGTCCAGGTCTACGGCCCAATGATTTGTTATACGGGGCCACTGGGGAAGGCCGGTTGTGTCTGTCCTGTCCCTTGAAGGTTTTTACTTTGACCTGGGCTTGCCTTGGTCAGGGGTTTCCCTTCTTGGGCCGAACAAGAAAAAAAGAAAAAAAAGATCATATAGTATATGTGTGACATTGTCATACATGAACAGCCCGCACACTGTTGGGTCTGCACGTGGAAGGTGATTAGCGGACAGCCGACCATTGCACTGCCGGTTGGTGACGAAAGCTACCTGCCATGTTAAGCTTTATGTTTCATGGGCTCATCAGGTAGTCTAGTCATGTCTGCGAAGCACCTTTGCTGTGCCATTTTTATAGTCCCCGCGTACATGGCAGGTCAGGGTAGGATCTGGATTGCCCTTGGGTTGTCCAGGCCTACGGCCCAATGATTTGTTATACGGGGCCACTGGGGAAGGCCGGTTGTGTCTGTCCTGTCCCTTGAAGGTTTTTACTTTGACCTGGGCTTGCCTTGGTCAGGGGTTTCCCTTCTTGGGCCGAACCAAAAAGAAAAAGAAAAAAAAGGATCTTGTTCCTTGTCCTGTCCCTTGTTGGTCCTGGCCACGGGTTGGTGCCAATATTGAAAGCCAATATCGGGCCAATGATGATACTATACGAAAAATAACAAAAATATTTGACAATCTCAAAAAATTGGAGAGGGCGGGGATGAGAAACACGTTTATTATTTTACTTGGCCCAATATATGCTACTTTAACATCCAATTTATTTCAATTTATCTCTTGTCCAGGGTCCACAATTTCTTTTTAAATCAATGGTTTAATATCTGACTAGATTTGAAATACTGTAAAAGAGGAAATGTTTCGCGAGTGTAAATGTTCGCGCATTGCACATTTTGAACAATTTTGCTTGTTTTTATTTTCGCGACTTTGAGCTTCCATACATAGACCTACATACAAAATGAATATATTCGCGCGTTTTAATTTTCGCGATTAATTGAGCGCGAAAAGCGCGAAAATAAATGTAGGGCAAGCATTTCCACTTTTACAGTAGTAGAATGACAATATTTTATGTTGCTATTTTTGCATGCTTGATGCAAATGGTAACACATCGTTTACATGACATGTTATCAATCTATCTACTGTAGGTAGCTCATTATTTTGTGTACTTGGATAACATGTGGTAGGAGGCCTACATTGTTTACATGCCATTTTACCAACCAATAGGAGACCAATTATTATAGCTACCTACTGGAGATAGCGTATGGCTTTTGTGTACTTCAAGAGCATGTGGTAACACATTGTTTACATGACATGTTACCAATCTATCTACTGTAGATAGCATATGGTTTTGTGTACTTCAGGAGCACATGGTAACACATTGATTACATGTCATGTTACCAGTAGCTATCTACTGTAGATATCACATGGTTTTTTGTACTTCAAGAGCAGCTGCAGCATGTGGTAACACCTTGATTAAATGCCATGTTATACCAGTAGCTATCTACTATACTGTAGATATCACAAGGGTCTGTGTACTTCATTCAGGAGCATGTGGTAACACATTGATTACATACCATGAATACCAGTAGCTATCTACTGTAGATAGCACATGGTTTTGTGTACTTTAATAGCATGTGGTAACACATTGATTACATGCCATGTTACCAGTAGATAGCACATGGTTTTTTGTACTTCAAAGAGCTGAGCATGTGGTAACACCTTGATTACACGCTATTTTCCCAATAGCTATCTACTGTAGATAGCACATGGTTCTGTGTACTTTAATAGCATGTGGTAACACATTGATTACATGCCATGTTACCAGTAGATAGCACATGGATTTTTGTACTTCAAAGAGCTGACGTGGCACATCATTTACACGACATGTTACCATAGCGTTCTACTGCAGATAGCTCAAGGTTTTGTGTACTCCAAGCACCATGTGATAGCACATGTTGTCAGCTGATGGTTTAAATTTGTGTTTCAACAGGTAGTTTCATTTGCTGGGGTTTCCATACCAAAAATCAGAATGAAATATGATTTTTTTTTATTGAGCTGATGTCTTGTTTAAAGCTGAAACTGTTATACCTGGTTGAATTTGAATTATTTGCAAAGCGTATCGTCAGCTAACGATATTAATCGTTCAGGTTGTTGTCAAACAGTGATTCCCAATGTCCTTTTTTCTATCCATGACACACTCAATGAATATGCACCCAACCTTAACGTCTTATTTTGGGTAGAAGGCAAGGGAAAACCCCTAAATATATTACACATACATGATAGGCCTAACATTACGAAAACACACCCACACAATCCTTTATGATCATGATCATAGTAATATATCAATGCCAAGTACTGTATTGATGTTTCTTGCAATGACAATTCAAAGATCCATACAATTATATAAATAGGTAGCGTGATGAGTATAAACTTCTGAACCAGGAAAAACTGGTAATAGACACAAAAGATATCCATCCTCAATTCCCTGTACACAGTTCAATGCCTCTTAAATAAGAGATACAGATACTTTGATTTCTGGGTAGGATTTACCATACCTAAAGAATACCTGTCAGTATCTAACATTTATTGTATTCATGTGTCACTGAACATTGCCTTGTGTTATGAGATTGTAGGCGTTGGTATATTCCATTGCTTGTTCAGATAATTTCACACTCTCAGGAGTTTAGCTTGACTGTAAACACAACTATTTTGATCAGCATAGTTTTGAGAGATCTTAACAAGATGGCTATCTTTACTATCAAGTGTGTCTTGCTATTTACCATCATCATGGTATCACTGAATGGTATCAACAGTCAACAAATAGTAGTGATTGGTGTACAGGATATCATTAATCAAATAGCTCAAATAGCAGATGATTGGAATCAGAGCATGCACAATCAAACTCTGATGGCTCAAAATCCAATGGCAAACCTGCTTGATCAAAGCCTTGGAACTCAAATTCGCCTTGAGGGAAGGCTTATTCAGGTCTTCAACACTTTGAATCGGAGCGTGGACACCCTTATTCAAATAGCGAATACTCAAACTCAAACGGCAAATACTCAAACTCAAATGGCGAATGCTTTCACGCAGAGCGTTGACACCCAATATCGCATCGAGGACACCCTTAATCAAATGGCAATTACTCAAACTCAAACAGCAAATATTCAAACTCAAATGGCGAATGCTTTCACTCAGAGCGTTGACAGCCAACATCGCATCGAGGACAGCCAACATAGCATCGAGCACATTCTCGATCAAATCGCAAATACTCAAACTCAAATGGCAAATGCTTTCACGCAGAGTCTGGACACTCAACATCGCATGGAGGACACTCTCGATCAGATCACTACTACTCAAACTCAAATGGCAAATGCTTTTACTCTGAGTGTGGACACCCAACATCGCATTGAAGGTGCCCTTGGTCAAATCACAAATACTCAAACACAAATGGCAAATACTCAAACTCAAATGGCAAATACTCAAACTCAAACGGCAAATGCCCTCACTCAAGTGGTTAACCTCTTGCAAGCGCAGAGTGAACAATTAGAAAATATGACGGCTACAACGACTTATATGGTTGGACAAATTAACACCCAAAATCAATTGATTTCACTGCAAGCTACTGACATAAGAGATTGCTCGGATCTTGCTTCAAGAGGACCATACCCATCTGGATATTACACAATACAATCCTGGGATAACTTAGGAAGCTTCCCTGTATACTGTGATATGGACACAGATGATGGTGGTTGGACTGTCTTCCAAAAGAGGTTGGATGGGACTGCGGATTTCTACCGTGGATGGGAGGCTTACGAAGATGGTTTCGGCAGAATTGATGGTGAACATTGGATGGGACTGAGACAGATTTATCGATTGACAAGACAAGGAGATTGGACATTGCGCATTGACCTAGTGGATTTTCAGAACAATGCCGCGTTTGCTGAGTACAGATCATTTTCTGTGGGAGATGCAGCAGATCATTATAGGCTGTCCATAGGTGCATATAGTGGTACTGCAGGAGATTCATTTACACGTCATAACAACCAAGCCTTTTCTACCAAGGACAGTGACAACGATATCAGTAGTGGTAACTGTGCTCAAGAGAGACAAGGTGCATGGTGGTACGATTTCTGTGCCAATTCTAACCTGAATGGTCTGTATCTGGGGGCATCACAGTTCAGTCTCACAGGAATGAACTGGCGCCATTGGAAAAACTCCAATGAAGCACTGAAGCGATCAGAGATGAAAATAAGACATACCAACTAGGTTGCCTAATCATATCAAATCTATTTGAATTATAATCATTAAATACCATTCTTTAGCCACATCATAATTATATACAGACTGTTTGACAAATCACATTCACATTTATTTTATGTAATAGTTGGATTTGGCTTCAAAATTATTTAAATTAATGGAAATTAATGCGCGACAATTGCTCTTAACATTGTTGTTTTCTTTGATATGCCAGCTTGCAGTTATTGTCCGTTTTACCATTGAACACAGTACAGTGCGCTTGTAATTGAAGCATTATTGACCCGCTGCACTCACAAAGTTCATGTGCAATTCGAATAGGGAAAGATTGTTTTCAGTTATATCATGAAAACTAACCGGCCGATTAGTTTTGAACGAGCGGTTACTACAAGTTTATGCTTTTAAATATAACATACTTAATTAATATGGGTATAGGTAAATGAGAACTTGGTACCATCGCCACTTTTATTAGGACTATTTTTAAGTATAAGTATAAGATCTATAAAATAAGTACGAGAATTTGGAATAATAAATAAGAATTATTCATTTAAATTGTAGATTATATTAGACAATACTAATTCTAAACAATAATACATTTCAATAATGTTTCTATCCTATCAGGCGTTGATATTTATTCAACCATGGATTTTATTCTATGTATAATAAGTCCATGCTTCCTTCAACTACAATAGTGGGCCTATTTCTTAACAAACACCCCTATTTCGTCTCTGAAATAGACTATTCCTGATCTGTTACTTATTTGCTTAGAGGTGTATCAGCTCAAACAATAAATGGACAGGTCAACCCGTAGGTCGTTGACCAGCTCGTTCATTGGCTGAGAGCGCTGAAGTATCACTTGACTATTCGGGGCTTATTTGTAAAACAGGATACAATTTTTGTTAAACCTGGTATGCGTGTCAAGGGTTGTCGCTTGTTTGCCATGGAGCATAACTGCACTATGCACACTTGAAAGTTTTGATTTTAGTGACTGAAATGCAAACTTTTTTTTTTTATTGACATGCATTTGCTATTTTTTTTTATTAATATTGATTTGAATTGGTATTAAACATATTTGAAATGATTCAATCAAGTCATAAACAATCTAAACAAATTATCTAAGTAATGCAACCGCTGTTGAATAATTGACATGATGATAATAACAAGAGCTGTTCTTGACGATTGCGGTTTAGAGGTCTTCGATGCTTTGGTTGTCATGGTTGTGGGTATATAATACTAAATGCGTAGAACAAACACTTTATCTACGACTTTATAATTTGTCCAGTGCATCCCAGTTCCACGACATTTATAATACTAAATGTATATTTATAAGTAAACATATAATTACATCCCGGGTGCCACCTATGTACATACGAGTATAAACATACAAGTTGTAAGGAGTATATTGCCATTGATCAATATTTACTATATTTGCAAACCTGTTACTCTATCCTGAATGGTGGAAAACCAACTGTAAAAATTAAAATTGAATTTTGTTCGTTTTGGACATATAGGTCTGTTGATATTCAGTGTTGATATTCAGCCAATCTTCATGTATACTGTCCCAAATTAAAGAGAAAACAAATATTCAAAAATGTTTCAGCTGTAAAATTTTAAAATTTTCCAGAGCATTTGATATGATAGCCCATCTGACACGAGATAGACCGCGGAAGCAAACGCTACCAGCAACTAGCAGCATAGTTATGGGTAGTGCTGAGGAGGGTTAGGGTTAAGGGCAGTGTCAACCCTTTTGGGCGCCAACTTGGCACTGTAACTTTTAAACTGTAAATGTGATGTACATAAAAGTATACATTTTTAAATGAAATGAGGATATTTGGGCAAAAAATGTGAAAATCACTATTTGTTTGTGAAATTTGATACCAGAAATGGATTCTCCGACTCATTTCATATAAAAATTAGTATATTTTTATGCACATTACATTATTACTTTAAAAGTTACAGTGCTTGATAAATTTCATAAAAAAGGGTTTACACCTTCTCTAAGGAATACAACTGACATGTGAACCTGAAATGAAATGCATTTTTCGATAATTTGTTGTAAATGCTGATGGCCTACCAGAGATGTTGCTTACCGGTAGAACAGCAGAACAGTTTGTTTCCTTCTTTGCCTTATTGGCGTTTTTCATACACAACTTGCTTACAACTTTATACAAGAGTGGACCCCCCCTCCCCCCGAGAAAGTATAATAGAATTGTATTGCTTGCAATTGTAATGTTAAGGTTTTGGTCGTGGGTAGTACATGTATATATTTTTAAATAAAATCATTATAATGAAATAAATACACAGTTTGACTGGTGAATGAGGAAAAATAAATAAAATATATCAAGTTACAGTGCTTGATAAATGTCATAAAAAAGGGTTGACACCTCCCTTAAGGAATACAACTGACATGTGAACCTGAAATGAAATGCATTTTTCGATAATTTGTTGTAAATGCTGATGGCCTACCAGAGAGGTTGCTTACCGGTAGAACAGCAGAACAGTTTGTTTCCTTCTTTGCCTTATTGGCGTTTTTCATTCACAACTTGATTACAACTTTTTACAAGAGTGGACCCCCTCCCCGAGAAAGTAGAATAGAATTGCATTGCTTGCAGTTGTAATGTTAGGGTTTTGGTTGTGGGTAGTATATATATTTTTAAATAAAATCATTATAATGAAATAAATACACAGTTTGACTGGTGAATGAGGAAAAATAAATAAAATATAGCCTATCTTTAAGAATTGTTGAATACATTTCTTCCTCTCTCTCTCTTTGTGCAAAATTTGCTGTGTTTGTAAATGCCCCACAACCGTGGAGGTGCATAATGTTAACGCACCTTCTAAATTCAGAGTTGCTTCACACTGCGGAGCTCGCCAATTTAAAATGATTAAAGATCAGGTGGAAATGGGGTGTTTGCTATAGAGGGGGGTATAACACCCTCCATTGTTTTATAGAGCAACTCATGGCGGTTATGCATAATGCGGGCGGTTATGTACTGATCAACTCTGCATTTAGAATGTGGTTGTGTGAATCTCCCGAGTTGGGCATATAGCTCTATACACAGTTATCTTTGTGGACTTATTTTGTTATATACATTTTTGTTAAAATATTCTTTTGCATATGACATCCCACAGTTTGGTTTATAACATATTGACTTGGCTATTCCATACACTCCCTTGCGCTCTTTTTTCAATAATCTTCTCTACTTTGGAACAATTAGAAAATTGGAATATTTGAAACATTTGGACCTCCTTTTGTTTCAATTGTTTCATTTTTGTTCCAATTTTCCGTCCAATTGTTTCAATTGTTTCATTTATTTTATGAAACAATTGAAACAATTGGAACGAAAGAAGAAGTCTAATACTACGTTCGTAAACGCTACCAAATGCTATCGTATTATTGCTATAACAACATGAGCGCCACAAACGCACATTCGAGACTAATCGAAAACGAGGCTATTTTGATTCATGAAAATCAGCTGTTTCTCCAGTGTTTGAGACGCCATGATGGATTCTACCGATAAGCGAAGTAAAACGATCGTGCAATATTTCAAGCAATTGCAATGATTTTAATCGACTTTTCGGACGAGTTAATCTAGATTTTCTATATCTATACTGGAAAACCTACACTTTGGGATGGAAGGAATGTTCACTCGTCGCCAAATAATGTAGAAATTGACTGAGCGAAACTCGCATATTTTGTGGTGGTCGGTCGTATGTAATGTACTGTACAGTACTGATTCTGGTTACATGTACTATAGTTTGATCAGCTCCAAATTGGCGAAGGACATATTTTAATCCAAACCGGCCTGAAAGAAAAAAAGAAGCTTTAGCCAGAGTTTACCTAACATGGGGGTGGGGTGGTGGGGGGAGGCATTCCGAAAAAAAACGGGGGGGGGGGGGGGGGTTGGCTTTTCAAAAAAAAAAAAATTGGTTAGGGGCTTAGGATGTTATGTTACCCATTGCCCAAAACGGGGGTAGTGAGGGGGTGGGGCATTTTCCAAAAAACGGGGGTAGGGAGGGGTGGGGATGTTTTCCGAGAATGGGGGTAGGGAGGGGTGAGGGAGTTTTCCGAAAATAGGGAGGGGTGGGGCGTTTTCCGAAACCGGGGGTAGGGAGGGGGTGGGGCGTTTTCCTAAAATAGGGGGGGCGTTTTCCGCAAACGGGGGTAGTGAGCATTTTCCGAAAATAGGGAGGGGCGTTTTACAAAAAAAGTTATATTGGTTAGGGGAGTTAGTTAGGACAAAAACGGGGGTAGTGAGGGTGTGGGGCGTTTTCCGAAAACAGGGGTAGGGAGGGGGACGTTTTCCGAAAACGGGGGAGGGCGGGGTTTACAAAAAAGGTACATTGGTTAGGTGAGTGAGGGATTGGGGGATTTGACATATTTTAATACAAACCACACGAAAAATGATTTAGCCAATGGGGAAGGGTACGTTTACTAAAAACGGTGGGGGGGCATTCCGAAAAACAGGGTGGGGTGTTTTACAAAAATAGTTATATTGGTAAGGGGGGTTAGGACAAAAACGGGGGTAGTTTTATTGAACCACCCTGTACGACTCAGAAGTAGACCAATCGGGCTGGTAAACTGTGATGTTGGCTGGCAACACTGGTTAAACACATTATTGATAGCACTCATGATAGTTCCGGGGAGGTGCATTAGACTACTGGCCGGGGAAAACCCTAAATGTAATGCACGTAGGCAAAACAGTCATGCCAAGTATAACGGTACTCTTTCTGGTACATTGGACTATCCAAAAATAACACAAGTATGAACTTGTGATCTAGAAAAAACTGGTTTACAAACACACACAACATTTATATTCTCAATTCCCTGTACACAGTTCCATGGTTCGTTTTACTAGAAATAGGCACTTTTATTTCTGGGTAGCGAGGGTAGTGATTTGTCATACCGATAGGCAGCGTGATAGTTTGAACTTATATGAACCAGGAAAAGCTGGTTATAACAGCTGATATTTATATTCTCAATTCCCTGTTCACAGTCCAATGGCTCCTATAACATTGCATTGATGTGTTACTGAACAGCGTCTAAGTGAATGAGGTTGTAGGCGTTGGCATGTTGGCACTGCTTGTATTTCACACTCTCAAGAGTTTCAATTGACTGTACACACTCCACAATTTTGTCAGCATAGTTTTGATATTTCTTCACGAGATCAACATTTCTTCATCATGGCCATCTCTACTATCTTGCTATTCACCATTATCATGGTTTCAATGAATGATATCACTAACAGTCAACTTCAAATTGAAGTGTCTAAAGTACCGGATATTATTACCACTTTGCTGGAAAACATTACAGACACATCAACTACAACGTCTATGTTTCTGCCTCACCTGGCAAGTTTGCTAAAGAATCAAGAGGATGTACAGAGACTTACCAATCTGATACTGCAAAATAAGACTGACATGTGCGCAGCAGTGGATTTAACATCTATTCTACATGAAATCTTTGAAGATCAACAGGTAAACAACAATGAGACTACTGATCTGATGCGCAACTACACAAGCACCGTAACAGGAATGGCATATGCTCTTGTACAGATGGAAGAAACACAATCCCACATGGCAAATGATCTGAATCAGAGTGCGGACACTCAAACTCACATAGATGAAACTCTCACTATAATGGCTAGCACCCAATCTCAAGTAGCACTTGATTTAAATCAGAGTGTTGGGGTGCAAACTCGCATGGAAGAAACTCTTATTCAGTTATCCAACACCTTGAATCAGAGCGTGGATACCCAACATCGCATTGAGGACACCTTTGATCAAATGGCAAATACTCAAACTGAAATGGCAAATACTCAAACTCAAATGGCGAATGCGTTCGCTCAGAGCATGGACACCCAACATCGCATCGAGGACACACTTAATCAAATCGCAAATACTCAAACTCAAATCGCAAATGCCCTCACTCAAGTGGTTAACCTCTTGCAGACTCAGAATGAACAATTACCAAATACGATGGCTACAACAACTTACATGGATGAACAACTCTCTACACAAAATCTGAAGGCTACAACAACTTACATGGATGAACAACTCTCTACACAAAATCTGATTATTTCACTGCAACCTAATGACATAATAGACTGCTCAGATCTAGCTTCTAGAGGACCATACTCATCTGGATCTTACACCATACAATCTGGGGATAACCTGGGAAGCTTCCCTGTATACTGTGACATGGACACAGATAATGGTAGTTGGACTGTCTTCCAACGAAGGTTTGATGGGACTGTGGATTTCTACCGCGGATGGGATGCTTACGAAGATGGTTTTGGCAGCCCAGATGGTGAATACTGGTTGGGACTGAGACAGATACACTGGTTGACAAGACAAGGCGATTGGACATTGCGAATTGACCTAGAGGATTTTCAAGACAACACTGCATTTGCTGAGTTCAGATCATTTTCTGTTGGGGATGCAGCATCTCATTATCGGCTGACAGTAGGTGCATACAGTGGTACTGCAGGAGACTCATTGACATGGCATAACAACCAAGCGTTTACTACCAATGACAGTGACCATGATAGCTGGAGTGGTAACTGTGCTCAACACAGTCAAGGTGCGTGGTGGTACAATCACTGTGCCTGGTCTAACCTGAATGGTCTGTATCTGGGGGCATCACAGTACAATCAGACAGGAATTATGTGGCTGCATTGGAAAACCTCCTATGAAGTACTGAAGGGATCAGAGATGAAAATAAGACAGACCAACTAGGTTGCCTGATCATATCAAACCTATTTGAACTATAATCATTAAATACCATTCTTTGGCCACATCATAATATATACAGATTTTTTGACGTGACGCATTGTTCACATTCAAATTTATTTGACGCAATAGTATGGCTTAGAGAGCGTAATCACAACAACTTTTCTTAACAGCGTTGTTTTCTTCTCTTTTTTGTTGATGAGCATGCTTGAAAGTTTTTATTATAGTTACTGAAATACAATATGCCGTTTTTTGTGTGTTTTTTTACACACATTTGCTATTTTTTAATTAATTTGACTTCTCATGGTATTTAACATTATGAGAAATGATTCAATCAAGCCATAAAACAATTAAACAATAGCTGTTCTTGAAGATTGAGGTTTTGAGGTTTTGGTTGTCATGGTTGTGGGTAAATAATATACTAAATGTATAATAAGTAAACATATAATTACATCCCGGGTGCCACTTATGTACATATAAACATACAAGTTGTAAGCATTATATTTCCATTGATCAATACTATATGTGCATAGCTGTCTCTCTCTCCTGCATGGTGGAAAACCAACTGTAAAAATTAAAATTGAACTTGGTTTTTTTTGTTGATATATAATTACTGGTAAAGAAGCAATCTTCTTGCAGAGTGCTCAATGCGATGCAGACAGGATATATAGCTATGTTGATATTCGTTCAATCTTCATGTACACTGCCTCAAATTAAAGATAAGCAAATTCTTCAAAATTGTATATATATATTTGCATATTGTTCTAGAGCTTTTGATTATGTTTCAGCTGTAAAATGTTAAGATTTTCCAGATCATTTAATAGCCCACGAGATAGTTCGGGGAAGCACATGCTACCAGCAACTAGCAGTGTAGTGTTTTGTAGTGCTGAGGAGGGTTAAGGTTAAGATAGACCGTGGAAGCACATGCTACCAGCAACTAGCAGTGTAGTGTTTTGTAGTGCTCAGGAGGGTTAAGGTTAAGGAATACAACTGACATGTGAACCTGTGTAATTGTTCTACGGGCCCGACCGACACTTTCCTTTTGAATATTAAAAAAAATGTATGCATTTTTCAATAATTTGTTGAAATGCTGTGAAAATGTTTGAACATTTTTTTCAATTTGACAATTTTTGGAAATCCTGACCGACCGCCTCTACCTGACTGATAGGTTGCTTGCCAGTAGAACAGCAGAACAGTTTGTTTCCTTCTTTGCCTTAGGCCAAAAAACAAAACAAAAGTTGACTTGCCCTTTCAGGGTCAGGGTCGGACGGTCGGATTTTTTTTTTTTTTTTTTTTTGATTTTCAAACAAGCAGATACTACTTAAAAACACGTTTTGATCTTTCTTTATTGTTATGTGCTTCTTTCAAAAAAATTTTTTTTTTTTTTCCAATCTTTTTTTTTTTTTTTTTTTTTGAAAAAAAAAACAACAACAAAAAATAGCGACCCTAGATTTCCGAAAATTAGGGTCGGTCGGAAAGGGCAAGTCAACTTTTTTTTTTGTTGGCCTTATTGGCATTTTTCATTTACACCATGCTTACGACTTTATACAAATGCATATACCCTCTGCCCTCAGAAATTATTATAAAAGTAGCATAGAATTGCATTGCTTGCAGTTGTAATGTTAAGGTTTTGGTCGTGGGTAGTACATGTATATATTTTTAAATAAAATCATTATAATGAAATAAATACATAGTTTGACTGGTGAATGAGGAAAAATAAATAAAATATAGCCTATATCCTTAAGAATTGTTGAGTATTTCTCTCTCCCTCTCTTTGTTCAAGATTTACTGTGTTTGTAAATGCCCCACAACCGTGGAGGTGCATAATGTTTACGCACCTTCTAAATGCAGAGTTGCTTCACACTGCGGAGCTCGCCAATTTAAAATGATTAAAGATCAGGTGGAAATGGGGTGTTTGACCTATAGAGGGGGGTATAACACCCTCCATTGTTTTATAGAGCAACTCATGGCAGTTATGCATGCAGGCGGTGATGTACTGATCAACTCTGCATTTACAATGTGGGTGTGTGAATCTCCCAAGTTGGGCATATAGCTCTATAATACACGGTTATCTTTGTGGACTCATTTTTTTATTTACATTTTTGTTGTAATATTCTTTTGCATATATGACATCTCACAGTTTGGTTTATAACATATTGACTTGGCTATTCCATACACTCCCTTGCGCTCTTTTTTCAATAATCTTCTCTACTTTGGAACAATTAGAAAAATTGGAACATTTGAAACATTTGGACCTCCTTTTGTTTCAATTGTTTCATTTTTGTTCCAATTTTCCGTCCAATTGTTTCAATTGTTTCATTTATTTTATGAAACAATTGAAACAATTGGAACGAAAGAAGAAGTCTAATACTACGTTCGTAAACGCTACCAAATGCTATCGTATTATTGCTATAACAACATGAGCGCCACAAACGCACATTCGAGACTAATCGAAAACGAGGCTATTTTGCTTCATGAAAATCAGCTGTTTCTCCAGTGTTTGAGACGCCATGATGGATTCTACCGATCAGCGAAGTAAAACGATCGCAGTGCAATATTTCAAGCAATTGCAATGATTTTAATCGACTTTTCGGACGAGTTAATCTAGATTTTCTATATCTATACCGGAAAACCTACACTTTGGGATGGAAGGAATGTTCACTCGTCGCCAAATAATGTAGAAATTGACTGAGCGAAACTCGCGTATTTTGTGGTGGTCGGTCGTATGTAATGTACTGTACAGTACTGATTCTGACTACATGTACTATAGTTTGATCAGCTCCAAATTGGCGAAGGACATATTTTAATCCAAACCGGCCTGAAAGAAAAAAAGAAGCTTTAGCCAGAGTTTACCCAACATGGGGGTGGGGTGGTGGGGGGGAGGCATTCCGGAAAAAAACGGGGGGGGGGGGGGGCTTTTCAAAAAACAACAACATTGGTTAGGGGCTTAGGATGTTATGTTACCCATTGCCCAAAACGGGGGTAGTGAGGGGGTGGGGCGTTTTCCGCAAATAGGGAGGGGTGGGGCATTTTCCGAAAATAGGGAGGGGTGGGGCGTTTTCCGAAAACGGGGGTAGGGAGGGTTAGGGAGGGGTGGGGATGTTTTCCGAAAATGGGTGTAGGGAGGGGTGGGGGAGTTTTCCGAAAATAGGGAGGGGTGGGGCGTTTTCTGAAAACGGGGGTAGGGAGGGGGTGGGGCATTTTCCTAAAATAGGGGGGGTGGGGCGTTTTCCGTAAACGGGGGTAGTGAGGGAGTGGGGCGTTTTACAAAAAAAGTTATATTGGTTAGGGGGGTTAGGACAAAAACGGGGGGTAGTGAGGGTGTGGGGCGTTTTCCGAAAACAGGGGTAGGGAGAGGGACGTTTTCCGAAAACGGGGGAGGGCGGGGTTTATAAAAAAGGTACATTGGTTAGGTGAGGGATTGGGGGATTTGACATATTTTAATACAAACCACACGAAAAAATGATTTAGCCAATGGGGAAGGGTACGTTTACCAAAAACGGGGGGGGGGGGGGGGGGGGGGGGGTCCGAAAAAACAGGGTGGGGGTGTTTTACAAAAATAGTTATATTCGTTAGGGGGGTTAGGACAAAAACGGGGGTAGTGAGTGGGTGGGGCATTTTCCGAAAACGAGGGGTAGGGAGGGGGATGTTTTCCGAAAACGGGGGAGGGCGGGGTTTACAAAAAAAGGTACATTGGTTAGGTGAGGGGGGGGGGGGGGGATTTTACATAATTTAATACAAACCACACAAAAAATAATTTAGCCAATGGGGAAGGGTACGTTTACCAAAAACGGGGGGGGGGGGGGGGGGGGGGGGCATTCCGAAAAACAGGGTGGGGTGTGTTTTACAAAAATAGTTATATTGGTAAGGGGGGTTAGGACAAAAACGGGGGTAGTTTTATTGAACCACCCTGTACGACTCAGAAGTAGCCCAATCGGGCTGGTAAACTGTGATGTTGGCTGGCAACACTGGTTAAACACATTATTGATATCACCCATGATAGTTCCGGGGATGTAGACTACTGGGGTTAAACCCCTAAATGTAATGCACATAGGCAAAACAGTCATGCCAAGTATAAACTCTACTCTCACTGGTACTTTGGACTATCCAAAAATAACACAAGCATGAACTTGTGATCTAGAAAAAACTGGTTTATAAACACACACACATCATTTATATTCTCAATTCCATGTGCACAGTTACCTGGCTCCTTTTACTAGAAATAGGCACTTTGATTTCTGGGTAGCGAAAGTAGTGATTTGTCATACCGTTAGGCAGCGTGACAGTATGAACTTATATGAACCAGGAAAAGCTGGTTATAACAGCTGATATTTATATTCTCAATTCCCTGTTCACGGTCCAATGGCTCCTATAACATTGCATTGATGTGTTACTGAACAGCGTCTAAGTGAATGAGGTTGTAGGCGTTGGCATGTTGGCACCGCTTGTATTTCACACTCTCAAGAGTTTCAATTGACTGTACACACTCCACAATTTTGTCAGCATAGTTTTGATATTTCTTCACGAGATCAACATTTCTTCATCATGGCCATCTCTACTATCTTGCTATTCACCATCATCATGGTTTCAATGAATGATATCACTAACAGTCAACTTCAAATTGAAGTGTCTAAAGTACCGGATATTATTACCACTTTGCTGGAAAACATTACAGACACATCAACTACAACGTCTATGTTTCTGCCACACCTGGCAAGTTTGCTAAAGAATCAAGAGGATGTACAGAGACTTACCAATCTGATACTGCAAAATAAGACTGACATGTGCGCAGCAGAGGATTTAACATCTATTCTACATGAAATCTTTGAAGATCAACAGGTAAACAACAATGAGACTACTGATCTGATGCGCAACTACACAAACACCGTAACAGGAATGGCATATGCTCTTGTACAGATGGAAGAAACACAATCCCACATGGCAAATGATCTGAATCAGAGTGCGGACACTCAAACTCACATAAATGAAACTCTCACTATAATGGCTAGCACCTAATCTCAAGTAGCACTTGATTTGAATCAGAGTGTTGATGTGCAAACTCACATGGATGACACTCTTATTCAGTTATCCAACACCTTGAATCAGAGCGTGGACACCCAAAATCGCATTGACAACACGCTTGATCGCATCGAGGACACCTTTGATCAAATGGCAAATACTCAAACTGAAATGGCAAATACTCAAACTCAAATGGCAAATACTCAAACTCAAATGGCAAATACTCAAACTCAAATGGCGAATGCGTTCGCTCAGAGCATGGACACCCAACATCGCATCGAGGACACACTTAATCAAATCGCAATTACTCAAACTCAAATCGCAAATGCCCTCACTCAAGTGGTTAACCTCTTGCAGACTCAGAATGAACAATTACCAAATACGATGGCTACAACAGCTTACATGGATGAACAACTCTCTACACAAAATCTGAAGGCTACAACAACTTACATGGATGAACAACTCTCTACACAAAATCTGATTATTTCACTGCAACCTAATGACATAATAGACTGCTCAGATCTAGCTTCTAGAGGACCATACTCATCTGGATCTTACACCATACAATCTGGGGATAACCTGGGAAGCTTCCGTGTATACTGTGATATGGACACTGATGGTGGTGGTTGGACCGTGTTCCAAAAGAGGTTTGATGGATCTGTGGATTTCTATCGCGGATGGGATGCTTACGAAGATGGTTTTGGCAGCCCAGATGGTGAATACTGGTTGGGACTGAGACAGATACTCCGATTGATACGACAAGGCGATTGGACATTGCGAATTGACCTAGAGGATTTTCAAGACAACACTGCATTTGCTGAGTTCAGATCATTTTCTGTTGGGGATGCAGCATCTCATTATCGGCTGACACTAGGTGCATACAGTGGTACTGCAGGAAACTCATTGACATATCATAACAACCAAGCGTTTACTACCAATGACAGTGACCATGATAGCTGGAGTGGTAACTGTGCTCAACTGGAACAAGGTGCGTGGTGGTACAATCACTGTGCCAATACTAACCTGAATGGTCTGTATATGGGGGCATCACAGAACAGTCGCACAGGAATGACATGGCACCATTGGAAACGCTCCTGGGAGGTACTGAAGCGATCAGAGATGAAAATACGACGTATCAACTAGGTTGCCTGATCATATCAAATCTATTTGAACTATAATCATTAAATACCATTCTTTGGCCACATCATAATATATACAGATTTTTTGACGTGACGCATTGTTCAAATTCAAATTTATTTGACGCAATAGTATGGCTTAGAGAGCGTAATCACAACAACTTTTCTTAACAGCGTTGTTTTCTTCTCTTTTTTGTTGATGAGCATGCTTGAAAGTTTTTATTATAGTGACTGAAATACAATATGCCGTTTTTTGTGTGTTTTTTTACACACATTTGCTATTTTTTAATTAATTTGACTTCTCATGGTATTTAACATTATGAGAAATGATTCAATCAAGCCATAAAACAATTAAACAATAGCTGTTCTTGAAGATTGAGGTTTTGAGGTTTTGGTTGTCATGGTTGTGGGTAAATAATATACTAAATGTATAATAAGTAAACATATAATTACATCCCGGGTGCCACTTATGTACATCTAAACATACAAGTTGTAAGCATTATATTTCCATTGATCAATACTATATGTGCATAGCTGTCACTCTCTCCTGCATGGTGGAAAACCAACTGTAAAAATTAAAATTGAACTTCGTGGTTTTTTTTAATATATAATTACTGGTAAAGAAGCAGAGTGCTCAATGCGATGCAGACAGGATTTATAGCTATGTTGATATTCGTTCAATCTTCATGTACACTGCCTTAAATTAAAGATAAGCAAATTCTTCAAAATTGTATATATATATTTGCATATTGTTCTAGAGCTTTTGATTATGTTTCAGCTGTAAAATGTTAAGATTTTCCAGATCATTTAATAGCCCACGAGATAGTTCGGGGAAGCACATGCTACCAGCAACTAGCACTGTAGTGTTTTGTAGTGCTGAGGAGGGTCAGGGTTAAGATAGACCGGGGAAGCACATGCTACCAGCAACTAGCAGTGTAGTGTTTTGTAGTGCTGAGGAGGGTTAGGGTTAAGGAATACAACTGACATGTGAACCAGTGTAATTGTTCTACGGGCCCGACCGACACTTTCCTTTTGAATATTAAAAACAATGTATGCATTTTTCAATAATTTGTTGAAATGCTGTGAAAATGTTTGAACATTTTTTTCAATTTGACAATTTTTGGAAATCCTGACCGACCGCCTCTACCTGACTGATAGGTTGCTTGCCAGCAGAACAGTTTGTTTCCTTCTTTGCCTTATTGGCATTTTTCATTTACACCATGCTTACAACTTTATACAAATGCATACCCTCTGCCCTCAGAAACTATTATAAAAGTAGCAACAAATTGCATTGCTTGCAGTTGTAATGTTAAGGTGTGGGTAGTATATATTTTTAAATAAAATCATTATAATGAAATAAATACACAGTTTGACTGGTGAATGAGGAAAAACAAATAAAATATAGCCTATATCCTGAAGAATTGTTGAATATATATTTCTTCCTCTCTCTTTTTGTGCAAGATTTGCTGTGTTTGTAAATGCCCCACAATCGTGGAGGTGCATAATGTTTTACGCACCTTCTAAATGCAGAGTTGCTCCACACTGCGGAGCTCGCCAATTTAAAATGATTATAAGATCAGGTGGAAATGGGGTGTTTGACCTATAGAGGGGGGTATAACACCTTCCATTTTAATCAACTCTGCATTTATATAGAATATGTGGGTGTGTGTTGGGCATATAGCTCTATACACAGTTATCTTTGTGGACTCATTTTTTTTATTTACATTTTTGTTGTAATATTCTTTTGCATATGACATCTCACAGTTTGGTTTATAACATATCGATTTGGTTATTCCATTTAAAATCCATACACCCCCTTATGCAAGACATTGCCTTAATCATACCCACAGGGAGTGTGAATTTCAAATGGGGTTACTTGCATGGGTGACTCCATTTGAAATCTATACTCCCTATGTGGAAGATTAAGAATCTGTCTTCCATAGAGGGGTGTATGGGTTTTAAATGGAATAGCCCAATTTTAAAAGCTATGGTACTTTTTAAAAAAAAATGTTTCTAGGGTATCTGCTGGGCCATTCTGATAGTCAGGTCTCGAACTAATAAATGAAGAGGGCATGCAATTTAAGGCAATTTGAAAGGGGCACCAATTTTTTTCCAAGGCAATTATGTACTTTTGAATAGAGAGAAAAGCCAACTAGGTGGGGCACCGTAGGCAGTTGATTATGAGTCCATCATATAGCATAATATCAATATTTGAATTCAAGTCCCCCTGGCCTTCCTGGCCTTACACCATACCATTACACTAAAATTCCACAACATGAGATTCAGTTAAACTCAGCTATAGAGGGCACACTTTATGATACCTGTTAAGTGTTATCCTGCCAGTACTTGCCCTGTCGTCGGTTTGCTCGTTTTGGACATGGGTTACCAAGCATAAGACGCAGATCACCATTGGTAACATATGTTTTAACAACCATGTTGATTTTTATATTCAATGCAAACTTATCTTTATACACTTTAAATTATTGCTCTCTTACTGAAAATGCATAAAGTTTATGAATTCATCAAATATATTTGCCCCCCCCCCCCCACACTCCAATATTTGAGTCTGTCGGTTGAGATCGGTTCTATTGTTTCATTTGACACGGGGAATCATGGAATATGACTGTCAAATTAGTTGTTGGTTCACTTTTATTTCTTGCCCTCCCCCTAATATTAAACCTAGCTACGCCACTGCAAATTCATACCAGTTTTTCACTCAGTGGATGATGCAGGCACAGCACGGAACTAGTGCTACTCAAAATGTAAATACTAGTGCTGTGCAATTGCTAGCTTTGACTTTTACCTCATACAACATAACTTGGACCATACTCGGTGCTAATTCATACCGAGTTTTCATCTCAATAGTTGATGCAGGCACAGCACGGAACCAGTGCTACTCACAATGTAAATACTAGTGCTGTGCAATTGCTAGCTTTGAATTTTACCTCATACAACATAACTTGGTTTATACTCGGTACTTATTCATACTGAGTTTTCAGCTCAGTGGATGATGCAGCCACAGCACAGAACCAGTGCTACTCACAATGTAAATACTAGTGCTGTGTAGTTACTAGTTTTGACTTATACCTCATACAGCATAACTTGGACCATACTCTGTGCTAATTCATACTGAGTTTTCAGCTCAGTGGATGATGCAGGCACAGCACGGAACCAGTGCTACTCACAATGTAAATACTAGTGCTGTGCAATTATTAACTTTGACTTGTACCTCATACAACATACCTTGGTCCATACTCGGTGCTAATTCATATTGAGTTTTCAGCGCAGTAGATGATGCAGCTGATGAGGTGGAAGTGGTCTCAAAATTCAACTTTCTTGGATCCCTAATCACCAAAGAGGGTGGTTGCAGCCAAGAGATTAGACACCGTTTAGCAATGGCTAGATCAGCAATGATCAACCTAAGTAAGATCTGGGCTGACAGAGGAATAACCAGAGCAACAAAAACCAGACTTGTCCAAGCCCTTGTATTTCCAATTGCCATGTATGCGTGTGAGACGTGGACCCTAACCAAAGCTGACAAAAACAGAATAGCTGCTTTCGAGATGTGGTGTTGGAGGCGTATGCTTCGTATCGTATGGACAATGAGAAGGACCAATTCCAGTATTATTGAAGAGATAGGGGTGTCTAAACGACTTCTTCATGCTATCAACACCCAAATGCTGAGCTACTTCGGCCATATCTCACGTCGCAAGGGTAATAACCTGGAGAAGATGATCATGCAAGGCATGATTGAAGGGAAGCGCAAGAGAGGCAGACCTCGTTCCCGGTGGATTGACCAAATAAAGTTGATTACTGGACACCCGCTCCGCGATTGTTACTCCTTTGCTGAAAATCATTATTTGTGGCGTAGTATCTGTAAGGTCACGAGCTGTCAGTCATGACAGGACCGAACCAACCAACCAGATGATGCAGTCACAGCACGGAACCAGTGCTATAGGTTCTACAACGTGACAATGACCTCACAAACTACATGGACGTTTACAATTACAGCATTTATTAATAAAAAATACTGTTTATAATGACACACTTCCAAATATAAGATATAAATCAACTTTGTGAAAAGTCAATTGCTCAATAAGATGACACAAAACAAACCGAGTAGATGAAGGGCTGGAACATCCTGTGCAAATCAATACAAACTCAAATTTTACAGATTTTAATGATTTGTGGTATCATTTTGAAGGAGTAAATAAAACCTGACCGACCGACCTTGAATGTCCGTCTGCCCATAGAATTTCTTTTCTTTGCTGTTTTGCCACCAGAAGATTGTTATATACGCGACTTAGGTTGAACTGCCCCTCATCCCTATTCTTAGAGGTGATTGGTTTCCTTATTTCTATTCCTTTACCCATCATTTGTGATTTTCTCTTAACCTCGTCCCAATTGTTGACTAGGTGGTCACGGGGGTGGTCATACTATCTTCAAGTAATTCATAGATATTGTTATCTTTTAACCAAAGTGTTTGTCATCAAAAAACAATACTGTAAAAGCTAAAATGTTCGCAGTGGTTTTAATTTTGCGCTTTTCGCAACATCAAAAAATTTCGGCAAAATTTATAGCACACAAAAATATTGTTTTCAACATTTATGCAGTGCATCCAGAAGGTTGCCCGCGAAAAAAACAATTTGCGAAATGTCTATGATATAAAAATGCGCGCAAATATAGGCTTTTACAGTATTTGTTATTGGCCTTAATCAGATGCTTTCCCCATTACACAGCAAACAAGGTTTCTAAATCCTGCACTGAAAACATAACTTCGTCAAAAGTCCAGATCAATTCGTCAATCGAGTTAAAAAAATTAGTCTTGCAATATAACTGTGAAAAGACAAACCATGAGAGTAACATGACAAATTAAAAGAGTGCTAGTACGAAGTTGCTTTGTGCGTTGACAAATACAAATTTGGGTATGACAAATATAATTGAGTGACAAATCCTAAACCCGTCACTTGACGAATTTGGGAATAAGTAAATCTGGGAATGACGATTTAATTTAACCATGAGGAAGGAAATGACAAAGTTACAGCGGAATTACAAATCAATTCGGAGACGAAAAATAAATGACAAATATTCGCTGCGAATGACAAATATAGCTTCTGATTTCGGTTACGTGAAACCCGTTTTTGAAGCGTCTTCGAATCGGCGCCATTTGCAATTCATGGCGTACGTGAGTGTGCAGCGGGTCACGAGAGCTGTGTATCTAGATCGAAAAACAGAAAAGGTAATAAACTAATATACTTTAAAATATAAATTAAATGATTTGATTTGATTGTAGTGTATGATTTTAGGATTTAAGTATTATGAAATTCTATAATAGTGATCGTATTTTGTTACCAAATATCCCGGACTTAATAGTCTGATTTGAAAGCATGCATGACGTTCATGGTTATGGCTATTGCGAATGGCATTGCATGGTATGCTTGTCGTGTCGTGAAGGCCTGCGATCTGCATGGTGTATTTCCCTTTTTTTGTTTACACTTTTTGGTGACAAAATACGATCACTATTATAGAATTTCATAATACTTAAATCCTAAAATCATACACTACAATCAAATTAATCAATTAATTTATATTTTTAAAGTATATTAGTTTATTACCATGACTAATTTTTGTTATACATGACTAATTTTCCAAGGAGCAGTGACTAATTAAATATTATCAATGACGAATAAAAAAATGGCAATGACTAAATAAAAATGAACAATGAGAAATGTTTGATTTAATTTGTCAAATTAAACCACTTGCATGACAAATTAAAAATTTGTAATTTGACAAACTTTTCATGTGAATGACAAATATTTAATTTGTTAAATTAAACCACCTGAATGACTAATTTATATTTGTCAATTGACAAAGTAATGTTTTCAGTGTGTGTATGACAATTATTCCACTACGAAAATCTATGGCTTTAATTACAAAGCCTCCTCTATCCCATCCACACCACCACTGCAGGTCCCTGCTCCCACCCCTGCAACAAAATGTTGAACGACCTTTTTTCTCCTCAAATTTGAGGGGTTTTTTCTGTTAACAAATGTTTAAAATGTGTGAATTTTCTGACAAAATGTTGGATTTATTTTTTTAATTTTAAATAAAAAAGAAAAAGGAATTCAACACAATTTTAAAAAAAACCTTTCTGAGAGGTCTGGAGAGTCTGTAAAACATGTGTTTTTTGTCCTTAAAACTGACATTAAGTATTTACAGTCCACAAAACAAGTAACTGATAAGGTAATTAATATGCTCTCAACTCCATAACTATATATAGCTCTTACATAAAAATATTAAATTATGAAGTTGTAAGGAAATCTCTTTTCTTCAAATTGCTGTGAAGATTAAATGAATATTAACTCGGTTATGTGCCCAAAACCAAAACAAAGTTTTTCATTTTAACATTTTGTTCGTAGACACACAGCCTCTGACTACAGCAACAGGCAGATTATTGAGTTTGTGTACAGTGCTTAGCCAACCTTTAATCAGGTACTTTCCCGTTACACAGCAAACAAGGTTTCTAAATCCCTCGTTTGACAATTATTACGTTACACAAATCTTCGGCTTTAATTACGGGCTTTAACCAGTCCTCCCAAGTGCATTGCTGTTCCTGCCGGCAGCCAAGTTTAGAAATAGATAGCTTCTTTTTTTCATGAAACTGCCATCGTTATCGGACCTGAGTCATGGCTGAATTGCCGAGAAGAGGAAGTTTTTGATCAATTCAATCTTGAGATTTGTTTATAAGATATACGAGAATTAGATTGTCGGTTTGCAGGGGTCAGATCTGGATTTGTTTTTAATAGGTTTCAGATTTACGAAATAAATCGCAATGACTTATCTCGATAATGCGCGAAAATGTCACAGTTTGTAACGACTTAATTCTTGGATATTACTCAGCATTTGGTAAAATCTATAAAAATAGATCATTTTATTATTTCTTTATTTTATAGTATCCCTGTAGTATGAGAAAAAGGGCTTTATTGAATCTTTGCTGGAAAAACTGTTTTGTTCACTCATTTTGCTTTTTGGTTTGTATTATTTTGAAACATCTTATGGTGTTTCCAAGTGTCAAAACCTTGTATGTATTCCGGCCATTCAGCTTGTATAAAGTAAAACAGCCAAACGGTTATGCATAAGAAATGCTGCTTTATACATGTTTAGGGGCATGAGCACTTACAAGGTTTAATATGTGTTGTAGACCCTTGAAAATGTTTAGAGCAGCATAACTTTTATATATCAATAATGTGGTTACCATACTTTATATAATACAGCATGCCCCTACCACTCCCCCCCCCCCCAAAAAAAAAGACCCACCAAAACAAACAAACAACCAAAACCACTTTTGAGATGGAAATGTTGAAAACCCTATCCGGGGGTGGAAATGGGTGTAATTTAGCGGGAAAAACTGGACATGCCAGCAATAGGAGTCGAACCCGGGTCCACCAGCATGGTAAACAGTGTCTTAATCCATTCAGCCAGGGGGTCACGCGCCAGTAATTAATCATTCCATCCATATTTATCATTGACGTGATCGCCCGTACACCTAACACAAAAAGTCCCTGACAAGGTGCTTTAATGTTGGCTAAGTCAAAAATCTGAGATATACAGGGTGTCCCTAAAAAAAGGGTGCACATGTTTGCGCAACTTGTTGACCATGAAGTCATAAAGTTTGGTGTGATATGTTTATATACACGGAAAGGAAAAACAATCAGCTTTCAGATGCCGTTTATTTTATCTGATTTGGATTTGTCAATCCTGAGATATACCCAGTTTATCAAAGCTACCCAAAATCGACGTTGTGCCACTTTTTCAGAAAGAATGATTATGAGCGTCAAAACGATACTAACATTGGTCTATCCGTGGGCATTAATCGTCTTGAAACATTGGGGTGGGCATTTGACCATAATTGTTTAAAAGAGGCCGAGAAACAAAAATGATGTCCTTGGAATATGTGGTAAGGGATTTCTACGAGCAGTTATTCGGGGATCCCTCTGAAGTGCACGCCGCACGTTGTCAATGTGTTACTGTGTCCTGCCACTTTTCATATCTTAGTCTTCCAGTCTGTTCTTTATTCATATTGGTGCTTGTACCATATACCAATTATTTCCAATACTCCTTTGTATATAGGTATATTCCTAGATTTTACGTGAGTGTTTGGGAAATGAATGGCAAACTCTCTGCGGTGACTTCTGCTGGACTTCTCGTTTCCTAATATTTTAACACCATGAACACCCTCTTCTAATGAAAATTGAGGCCGCACCCAGCTAGCCATATGGACGTCTGTCTTGTTTAGGCCTAATAAACATTTTGTGAAACCTCGTCAAAAGGACTGGTTCGAATCATGTAACAAACATTTTTATATTCAGTTCTGCTTGGATACACAGGCACTCATTCTACTAAACTGCTCACAAAAAGTATCGTAACACTTAGAAATGATCCAATATATAACGGCTCGAAAGGGTATGCATTAATCGAAGCAAATAACCAAGTGCATAATTTTGTTCTGCGTATTTTGACACCTCGATCGATGAGATACGATGTTGCGGAGCGGAGTTATTGTCATTTCAATGGTCGTGGGTCCAGTTTCAAAAGTGACAATCACCCTATAGAAAGAGGTTTACATTACTGTTTAGAATGATCAGATTTGTGATTTTCAATAGGGATGAGTGTCACCTTGGAAACTGCACCCACGATCATTGAAATGACAATAACTCCGCTCCGCAACATCGTATCTCATCGATCGAGGTGTCAAAATACGCAGAACAAAATTATGCACTTGGTTATTTGCTTCGATTAATGCATACCCTTTCGAGCCGTTATATATTGGATCATTTCTAAGTGTTACGATACTTTTTGTGAGCAGTTTATTTAAACCTATTCAATCTCAATACAAAAATGTTATTTTGCATAACACTGGTGAAGGGCAATCGTACAAGTGGAAGTTGTATCTTAGGAGTAAACCTTTGAAACTGTAAAGTGGCATAACATCGATTCTGGGTAGCTCTAGTAAATTGTCCATATCGCAGGATTGACAAATCCGAATCAGATGAAATAAGCAGCATCTGAAAGCCAGGTGTTTAGTCTTTCAATATGTGTAAACATCTTACACCAAATGTTAGAACTTCATGGTCAACCAGTTGGGTAAACACGTGCACCCTTTTTTTAGGGACACCCGGTACATGTAATGAGCAAATTTCTCCTACGAAGTTTGATACTTCATTCATAAAAATCAAGTGGATAGCTTTGAAGTTATGATTGTTTCAATGACCACGACTAACGACAAAAAAGTTGCACTAGAATCGGTTTCCTATGGGATACCATTGATTTGTATTGTCCACTGTGTGTGCTATACTGGATGAATGGGTAACAGGTATCAAAATACACACACATTTTCACTGCGTAATCACACACTAAAGCAATGATATCCCATAGAAACCCAAATTTAGTGCAACAATTTTGTTGGTAGTTATGGTCATTGAAACAATCATAACTTCAAAACTTATCCACTCAATTTTTATGAATGAGGTAGCAATCTACGGAGAAGAAATTTGCTCATTAAAGGTATATTATGTGATCTTTCCAGGGAACGCCCTCAACATCGAAAAAAAAATAGAAAGCAGAGTTTCTTGCAGATTTACATTTCTGATCATAAATCATGCATACATTCCAAGTTACAGGGCGATACGATTCTTAATTAATTCAAAATCATGGTTTTATAGTGAAAATAAACTGTCGGAATTCCGACAGTTTATATTTTTCACTCTAAATTCACTCTAAAACCATGATTTTGAGGTAATTAGGAATCGTATCGCTCTGTAACTTGGAATGTATGTATGATTTATGATCGGAAATGTAAATCTGCAAGAAAATCTACTTTCTAAAAAAAATCATGAATAGAGGGCGCTCTCTGGAAAAGATCACATAATATGCCTTTAAATGTTTAGCTCAGATTTTTCGTACCAAATATTGATTTTGGATTAGCCAACATTAAAGCACCTGGTCATGGACTTTTGTGTTAAGTGTAGTTTTCAAATGGGATTTCATGGGGTTCAGGGCTTAAATGGATTTATGGTGGAATTTCACTTGAGTTGGGAGCTAGCCAACAAATATTGTCATAGTGAGACCTCCATATTATAATAAAGTGATGAAGATTACAAAATTTTGGAATGAAAAAAAACTTGAACACAAAAAAAACATTTGCTGTATAAAAGACAACTAGAAGATTTGTTAACCCCCTGAGAACTACCGGCCGATTGGTCAGAAAGATGGATACATCATTTATTGCACCAATCAGAGAGATTGTTAAAATAATTGTATCCCTGATAAAGATCGGGGTGATATAGTTTAAAAGCTGTATTGTAATTGGTTATTTAAATGAGTATATCTTGTAATTAACCAATCAAAAGCGCTGTAAGATAGACAGGTAGACCCCAGGGGGTTAAACATAAATTTAACATCCAATTGATCTAACATTAATATGTACAGCCGCAGCAGTAGGGTGCAGTCGTCTCTGAAAGAAAAAGTTACGATCTTAATGCCAACACATGGAGCTTTTTGAATGCTTCAAAATGTAGCTACAAAAACAGAAAAGAAATTACCTAATTATATAGGTACAAAAAATGAAAATAAATCACATAATTATAGGATAGCTATTTTCCAAAAATGTTCGTGAGACAGACCTTCTTTTTTCTTTTTTTTCAATATGGACCCGTGAAAAGTGCTGTGCGCATCGATAGATCCATGATCATTGTACCATTTCTGAACTATGTGGAAACTTATTGGAGAGTTTATTTTAATTTAATTGCAATTACTCTACATGTTGTTTTGTTGTTTTGCCATTGCGAAGCAAAACAACAAGGGAAGTTGTTAATTTAAATAATGAATGCATATTGGGACCATCGGTCCGAAAATGGTCCGAAAAGGTGGGTTTACATGAATAAAAATAATAGTAATCACCGCACCATGAAGGGTGTGGTGCTGAATCTGGGTGTGTGAGATGAAAGGAAACATAGAATTATTTTGTCAGAAATGGACAATTATCCCTGGTTTCCATGATAGCAGTTCCCCCCACCATCAAAGTGCTAAGTTATGTGCATTATAGATATGTTCCTGTATGTTCTTGACGGAACTTTGTACCTGAGCACTGGGTTGTTTTAGCCTTGATAGTCAGGAGTCAAGTTCATCGTTCATTGTAGATGGTCTGATATGAGTGGTGAACTTGGACTTTGTAATTAGGATGTGGTCAATTCAGATCGCAATAAGGAGGGATACGAGAAATAAAACTATAAAAAGTGACGAGTGATGGCGCTCCGCCAGAGTGGATATGATAATAATCACGTCATGGGTTTATGATTTTACATGCTCACGCTTGTTCAAGGATACTAAGCAACATGCAACAAGTGTCGATGTCGAGTCAACAAAGTCTTGAGGCATAATCAAAGTTTGACACCTTTTAAATAGTCACAATAGTACAATATTTGGGCTCCACATCAACTTTTACCATTTCTTGACTCGTATAGACTCCAATGGTTACTCTAACACTTGAACTGTTTTATCATAGATCGGCCACTTCTTGAACCATGTACCCCAAGAAATAAGATAACGATAAGTGCACTTTTGAGCACATAGTGGGCTATATTCGCAGCAACACATATCTGACAAGAGCAACATTTGGGCTCTACATCAACTCTTTGTCACATCTTGACCCCAAAGAACAAGATCAAGATTGGGCTCAATTTTATTTCAAATTGGGCCACATACATGGCAACACTGCTGTCAAGACATCGCATGGAGCATCTACATCCCTCAGTGGCAGACAGATGGTTTCATCGTGTGTCATCCTCTGTGTCATCCGCTGCCTCCAGTGATTCCTTGTGTCTGTCCGTCTTCTTGAAGGAAGTCTACCGTACCACCCTGATGCATTAGGGAGTTTAGCAGTCCAGTTGCCTGCAGCAGAGTCTAGTCATCATACCATAGCGTAACAGAGATAAAAGCGATAAGTTTGTCGATACCGGGGAGAATTTGCTGGCTGCTAAGCCTAGGGTCCTTCGGACAGATGCTTGACTTTGTTGGACTTGTTGCAACTGTTTACCAACATCAGGATATCAGTGTCTCTTATATGATAGGGATCAATGATTCTCTGAGGTCAGACTGGTGTCATAAAAATGCGCTGTGACAAGGAAAATATAGTTTGAAAACCAGAGAAGAATGTATCACAAAAGCTAAGCAGTGAATCCGGGGTGATTTGTCGGTAAAGACGAAAGTCTGGAATTCTGTCCAAGAGAGGAGCTTAGTTTCGTAGCGAGGGAAGCTTCTCTCTCATCATCTTCTGGTGGTTTGAACCACAAGTGATCATTAAATAACATTGTTTATTGATATTTCCAGTGACAACAGGCAAATATCCTTACTTATCTTGATTTACATGGCTGGACACAGTTTGGATTTAATATGAACTCAATCCACGAGATCCTGTATCACCCAGTTGAAAACTAACCAATATTGACGAGCTAATGACTTGGCAAATTTTGATCAGGAATATCCACAAAGCCAGTCCATGGTATGTCTGTGTACAACATAGTAGAATGTTTTAATTGCAGTCTTTGTAGTCTATATTGTCTTGGATTTTTTCATATTTTATTTGTTGCAAAAAGGAATCCTCACCATTCGGAATTGTGCCATATGACGTTCTGTAAAACACAGTGTTCTGTGATACTGCCAAAGCTGTTGATTAGGAACCAGCAGAGAGTCTGTAGACCTGTAAAACGACATCGTCATGCATTTTCCTCAAACATTGTATAGACTTGTATTCTTATGACGAGATGACACAGTATAAATTCAGCGCAGATTTACCCTTCAACTGTATTACAGAAGTAACATCATCACCCCAGTTTGGGGTAACATTTCTTCTTGCTGAAAAGGGTATCAGTGGAAATTAAGCTGTGTGTGAATTATCAACTTTCCATTCTTGGATCTGTCATTCGCTGCAACAGGTATCAGTGGAATTGACACCACCTGGTATGCCTTGGTGATATAAAACTGTGAAGGCAGAATCTGCAACCTGTATCTTACAGAGTGTTACAAAACTGATAAATTGGGCTGCTTTGAACGATCATAAAGAGCCCAAAACAGGACTCTTTCATGATTTCTGCTACGTCAACCATCAACTCAAATCGATGAGCAACACATTGGGCTGCATTTCTATACAGTTTGGGCTACTTTTTTGGCAGCACAGCTTCCGTACTTTATACTAGGAAAACTGAGACTCAAACCTAAGTTCTACATTTTGACAAAAGATATTTTAGGATCTTATGGAAGCGGAGCAGCAAGAGCTGTGTCAGACACCCCCTGGAGGTGCGAATTAAATGAGGGATGCCTTGGCTTGTAACCATAGTTACAGTTTAAATTTGTCTTGTTTCAAGAAACTCTGTTGGACTTGTGAAAGAAGTGAAGGGAGTTCGTTGACTTCATTCGCAAGGTTGCTTGTAATAATCATCAAGGACTACTCAGATACACTGTACAATTATCTACCGGACAGGTGTGGTATTGTCTTCCTGAAGAGATCCATGGACAAATTATCCAGGGACTGATTGGCAATTGTCCCCAAATTGTTTACTGGCACCTGATTAACAACAATTTGACGGCGGCGAGTGTTATCAGTCCACTACATGGTACCCTGCTGAGAGCTGATACTTCTGGATGATACCATTGACGGAATCGTCTTTGATGATACGTACAACCAGACGGTGCTGCCGAATGTAAAGGAATCATATGTTTTGGATGCTCATCTTGGTTTGTTATATTGATTCATAGCTAAGCTTCGTCCATCCTTCAAACTTTGGAGAGGAAAGGACATTTGAGGCAACTTTTCTTGGATAAAGTTACAGAGGACAATCATCATCCGCTCAAGTGAAGCTTATTATAGGAAGATAGATAAGCTGACTAAATTGGGTGCCAACTAGGATCACCTGGATTTGGGTTTTTTTGTGTGTTAAAAAAAGCTGTAAGTTTTATATAGCAGAGAAGATGATCTTGGGCGTGGCAACAACAAGGAATAGATCGGGATCTATCCGAGCAAGAATGAGATTGAAATGGTAAGATTTTTATCTAGTTTGATCTAGGGAAAGGTAGGGTGTGGGGGGGGGGGGGAGGAATGTCATACTATTTTGTGTAGGGAGATGAAGACTATTCTTTTCTCAAGTCTGAAGGCTGGCAGTAAAATTGGTAACTTTATTTGTTGGAAGTATGCGGCTCTTTTTACTTCATTCTTTCTTCCACCTTTTCTTACTTTCATTTCATTCAGCCAGCATGCTTATATAGGCTTTCAGGCCAAAAAAAAAAAAATCACCCCCTGATGAGTAAAAAACCAAAAAAACAATTCTACCCCCACCCAACTCAATATGAATGGATACATTTAAAGCCGTACTTACAAATGTTGCTATTTTTGCTCTTTCTTTTTGCCTTATATCGCAATTTCCTTTTGACCGCCAACTTTCCATTTAATGGAATTTTTATTAAGCCTGGCCTGAGCAATTTGTTCGAGTCTGGGCCCGTCAGGACCCAAGCGTGTGTCCGTACGCACGGACCATGTAAACAAACAAACAAACACTATATAACACACAAAAAAACCCTTCTAACTCTTTGTTACCGTACTCATTCTTGATGAAAATTTGCCATGACGTAACAGTTCGTGAATAAATCAAAATCACATTCCTTTATAAAAGTTATCCATGTAGCCATGTGCAACGGACTACAAAAGGGAATCGCACCCGGCCTATTCTACATTCAGTTGAACCGGTGCATGACCTCTGATTCATTACCTTACCTACATATCAGGAGACAGGTCTTCTTTCTGAAAATCTTAAACGCAGTTTGTGGCAGCGAATCCAAACAAGGATAACCTTTATTGTGAATGTTTATTAGCACTTCCGACTCACACATGGTTGTGTTTTTCTTGGATACCCTGTAGAACTCTCTCTCCTTAAAGGGGCATTGAGAGATGTATCAATATACTAAATGAGCAAATAACGTAAAGATAATCATCAACATAGCCCAAATCCAAAATGTCATACAATTCCGACATCGCCTTCATGCCAAATAAGCAAATAACGGCACTTCCGGGTTGAGATTTGCCGCGAAAGTCTGCACGTAAAACGATAGCATAACTTCCGAATTCAGCACCTAGTTTCGATATGATCATATCGAAACTAAGAAAATCATGAAATTTTATATGATATCGGTGAATGTTGGTGAACTGTTTTCAGATGGTAGTTAGTATATGCCTAAGTATTACTTTGATGCAAAAAACTGATTTCCAGGATAATTGAGGGCGCACTCCCATACGTATCTCTCAATGCCCCTTTAAGGCAAAAAAAAAAAGTTGTTTGTTTGTCCATAGAGGGTCCACAAAAGGTAGGGTCGGATTTTGTGTGTGTTTTGTTTTGCTAGTGGTTGTTCTGGCCCTGTTTGCCGAATTCTTGATAGTGTCAGATCTTTTGGATGACCCATACTTGACCCAAAATAACTTTCATAATACTTTACATGGTATGGGGTCACGTATGGGTTAATTAGGGCCATATACATGACTTGAAGGGGGAAAAAAAGAATAAAAAGAACAAGTTACATGGTTGGGGATGTAGTACAAGGTCGGTCGGACGTGGACAAACAAACAACTTCTTTTTTTTGGCCTTATGTATCAATAATTTACACACCGTCAGCCCTACGGAAATGGGACATATTTAAGTGTGCACACACGCACATTGTAACCAATACATGGTATATAAGGAAGTAGATTGTCTAGTCAAATCAATTCAACGCAAACTTGTAAGTTGAAAGGTGCTTTCCATGATTTTCAATTGCCTCCGATTGTTGCATAGATTTGTATAGAGTTACATCAAAGTGTCATCTTCGATAATCGCTGCGATTAGTTATGACAGTATGCTGTGAAACATTTAACGACAATGCACATTAAAGGGGCATTAAGAGATGCGTTGGAGGCTGCGCCCTCAATTATGATAAAAATTGGGATTTGTATATTTTTACCATTGTATTACATATATGAACTTACACCTATAAGGATTAAGAAAAATCAGCCCTCTTTGTACAACAAAACGTCGATTCGAATATGCTGGTTGAGCCGTAACCAGTATTTTATGTCAAACAGTGTCCCCTGCAGCACTCGTGATAAATAATACGAACCATATTTACATGAGGGAGTTTTTAAGAAAAGGTTCAATAAATAGCGATGGTATTGTTTTAATCAAGTTTAGCTGTGTTTTGGTGAGTAGAAACAACAATAATGGTCATTTTAAATGTTCATCTTGAATTCTGAAGTTAATTAATTAAAAAAACCACTTCAACACTACTTAGTGTCCCTTTAATTCAAAGGTACATTTTGCGATCTCTTTTCATGGAACGCCCTCTATCATTGATTTTGTTATTTCAAGGTATATGTGATCGTATCCAGGGAACGCCCTCAATCCTCGAGAAAACATATTGATAGCAGATTTTCTTGCAGATTTACATTTCTGATCATAAATCGTACGTACATTCCAAGTTACAGGGCGATACGATTCTTAATTACTTCAAAATCATGGTTTTAGAGTGAAAATAAACTGTCGGAGTCTGCGCCGACAAGTTATTGTTACTCTAAATTCACTCTAAAACCATAATTTTGAGGTAATTAGGAATCGTATCGCTCTGTAACTTAGAATATATTCATGATTTATGATCAGAAATGTAAATCTGCACTAAAATTTGCTTTTTTTTGAGGATTGAGGGTGTCCCCTTAAAAAGATCACATAATATACCTTTAAATCCAGGTTTATTGCTAAGTTGCATTGATAAACATAAAAAATAAGTTGTCACAAGTCCGACAATTTATTTTCTGACTGATACCCTTTCGTAAGTTTTAAAAACAACAACACTCAGTTCGATAATGTTAACACTTTCCACACCACTGTCGTCTGCCGCAGGAAGCAGTTCCAAAATTTCACAAAATGTTTCAAAAATGTCAACATTGTTGAATCTCATCAACATATTTGGAATCATCATAAGAAATGCATTACAATAAGTGCAAACATGCCTATAGTAGGTTCAGTAATTCATGAGATAAGACTTTGAAAGTTGCGAAAGGTTTCTGAAAAATCTATTTTGGACATGGTAAAACTACAATAGCCGCATGGAATGTGTTAATGATTGACACCAGCAAACAATATGTAGGGGTGCTATATATTATGTAAATCAAGAAAAAGATGTTATCGAATTCCCCAAAATGGAAACATATTTCTTTTACAGTTTAGGGTTAAAGTTAATATAGGGAGTGTAACTTTATTTTTTAAAAGAGTATCAAAATAACTATAGAACTTATTGTATTTGTAGTACTAATATTTCCTAGTCTCCACATTTTGGGAAAGCAACTCCTGGCTATGCCCCCCTGGTGCCAAGTTGGCTGTATGGTAATATTGATTTGTCATTAAATAATTGCAATTTTATTAAGCTATTAAAACATAACCTTATTGATATTTGTGGTCTACTATGACTATAGCAAGAAAAGTGAACTTGGTGTGAACCCTATACTGCCATCCCCATTGGGCTATTCCATTTGAAATCCATACACCCCCTGTGGAAAATACCCCATCTTCAACACAGGGAGTGTAGATTTCAAACGGGGTTATCTGCTTTGGTGACTCCATTTAAAATCCATACACCCACTATGGAAGACAACCCATCTTCACACCCCCTGTGGAAGACACCCCCATCTTCACACCCCCTGTGTAGATTTCAAATGGTGGGGTTACCTGCATGGGTGGCTCCATTCAAAATCCATACACCCCCCTGTGGAAGACACCCCCATCTTCATACCCCCTGTGGAAGACACCTCCATCTTCAACACCCCCTGTGTAGATTTCAAATGGTGGGGTTACCTGCATGGGTGGCTCCATTCAAAATCCATACACCCCTGTGGAAGACACCCCCCATCTTCAACACAGGGAGTGTAGGTTTCAAATGAGGTTACCTGCTTATACTCCCTGTCATAATGCCTTGGACATAATTCCATCAAATCATGTGTACGTTTGAGTTGCGTACGTATGTGCGTAGGTGCGCATTGCAATACGTAGGTGCGAGTGTGCGTAAATACGGAAGTGCGTGCCGGTTCCTTTAAACAAATAATCACGCATCCTAATTGGTCAATCGTGAAATCATCACACGCCTTGATTGACGGCGTGTGACATTGTTCGCGCCTGTCAAGCATTTTGACGCTGCGCCCCGCAAAACAACAACAGAAAATTTTAAAAACCTTAGAAAAGCTTTAAAATATTATTATTTTTGTAATATTTTGTGTTAATATAATCCTCTCTTCATATAGACACGTTAACATAATTATATTTTCATACATTGTGTTCTTTTTCAAGTTTTGTCCAAACTTTGAATGGGTGTCAAGCATATGATGTACTGTAAAACAACTTAATTTTCGCAAATTTCGCGAGGGATGTGGATTCGCAAAAATTAAATACCCGCGAAACTGACCATTTTGCATTTAATTAATGTAACAGTAAAAGGTCCGTATTCTCGAAATTAAATGCCTGCTAAAATAGCAGTAATTTTCAATTCGCGAAATAAGGTATCCGCAAAATCATATTGTTTTACAGCATTTCCTGACTGTAGACTTTTACCCCACTGAGTGATTGGTATAATAGAATAATGATTTGAAAATTGAATATAATTTGCAAATGGCCACGGTGGGAATGTGATATTGTTAAGCTTATTAAGCTGATTAGAGATCATTACACCGTACCTTGGTAGCATCCAAAAGGGCAATGTCCGAGTAAGACTCCGAATGATTTTATAGCTCTCATTTTGATTGGTTGCTTAGATGATTTTATAGATCGAGAAGCTCAATTTTGATTAGTTACGTAAATGATTACAGATTGGGAGCGCAAATGAGATTGATTTCATAAATGATTATTGATTAAGAAGCTCTATAATGATTGGTTAAGTGATTATATAAGAATTTCTCTTTTCAATGGTTTAGAAAGTAATTATAGATCCAGCAGTTTAATTTTGATCGCTTAATTGATTGATTATAGATTCAGAAGCTTAATTTTGATTGGTTAGTACTAAGTATAAGATGATCACAGAAGAATCTTTCTTTATTGGTTACAAAGATGGTTATAGATATAAAAGCCCTCTTTCGATTGGTTACTGAGGTGATTATTATGTAGAAGCTTTCTTTTGATTGGTTGCCCAGTCATAGTCGATTACTTAGAAGCTCTATTTTAAATGGTTCCTCATCAGATGATGGAATTGTTCATGATTTTGAGCCGGGGCGGGGGGCCTCAATTTTTTTTTTTTTGGTAGGGGTGTGCCGCCCAGGGTCTCAAAAAGGGGGGCTACAGAACTGAACTGAGTGGATTTTATGACAAAAAATAGGGTCTTAGGAACTGATTTTTTTCCAAAAAAAAGGTCTTGAGAACTGGCCTATAGTTCAATTTTCGATTTATTTTGGTTTAAGAACGCACAATTTTTGAAGAATTGGGGCTTTGGAACACAAAATTGGGGCTTTGGAACGCAAAATTTTGTGATTGTTTAATTTTTAATAAAAATGGGGTCTTAAGAACTGATGCAGGCTCAAAAAGGGGGGTCATAAGAACTAGCAGCAGAGGGTGAAAAAGGGGGTCTTCAGCGCGGCACATACCTATACCCTTTTCAAATATCAGTGCCCCCCCCCCCCCCGGATTTTGAGTTCACTGACCCCGGAGAGGACAAGCTTGGCTTGGCAGAGGAACTCTCTCAACAAAAGATGGTCAAATTCATGGACTAATGATTACTATTAATAGCAAGTTTAGGGCGATGACCATAACAGCTGATCCAATTGTACTACTGCCAATCTGTAGAGTAATCGGTGGCTAATGAGCCAATAACTATTTCAATTACGCTTCATTAGAGCCACATTAACAAAAAAAGTTGGCAGTGACCATAGTGTCTTCATGCTCAAATCACTAATGTTGAAAGAGCGGAGACAACAGCAGAGGAGTCTGTCTCCAACTCCGGGTGGGGGGGGGGGGGGGGGGGGGGGTACTCTTATATTTTGTTGGTAGGGATGTGCCACCAGCAAAATGAAAATTGACCCAAACATTTACCATTGGGGGGGGGGGGGGGGGGAATGAACCCATATATTTACCAGAGACCCATACTTTCCTACAGATTTGACAGATTTTGCTTAAAAATATGTGAAAATCATCAAATTTAAGGACCCATCAATTTACCAAAAATGGCTATGAAAAAGGGTCATTCATTTACCAGAGGGGTGAAAATATGGGACCCTATATGGCGGCGCATTCCCATCATGACCCCATATCCACTAAGTACCCCCTCCCCTGGGTCCAATTCAGAATTTGGCCACTTTATCAGTCTATACCAAAATCTTTGAACTTATTAGGTTTTTAGATTGTTTTACTAAAAATCAATTTCTTTTAAAATAGTTCAGTTTTTAAAAGATTATGAAAACGTTATAACACCTAATAAAATGTTCAAAGAAAAACAAAAAAGGCCTGATTAACTGACCCTACTTGAAGAGAGGTCCGTTCACCATTGGGCCATGAAAAAAACCAAACCATGTTCTACGGGCCCGACTGACCCATTTCATTTTTTATTTTTTATTTTTTTAAATAGATTTTTTGAAACATTTTGATTTGGTTAAATAAATTTGAAAATTTTGAAAATTGTTGTAAATTCTTCAAAACAAAAACCAAAAAAGCCAAACTGACCGACCGACCCTACCTGAGAGGTCCGTTTGCCTGCAGAACAGGGTTGGGTTTTTTGTGGCCTTGAAAAGATTTTCAGAGGCAAAAATACATGTAATTCAATGACAACAGCAAGATTAAAGAGTCTGAACGCTTAAATTGTTTGATGCGCTGTAATTAGAACGATGATTGAGGGATTGAAATAATAGAAGAACAAAAATAAACGGAAGATTTGATCAGGAAATGTTTACGGGGTTTTATCCTTGTTATGAGCGGGTTATTGTGATTGGTTAATATGCTGCAGACTACAGTTAGGATTAGTGCAAATCCTTAGGCCTATACAGGGTGTATCAGAAAGAACTGTACCGTGTTTCTAAAATACATAAAAAATACAAATTGATTATTGTTTTAAATTTAAACACCCGCAATATATAGGTGAACATGTTTCCTATATTATATGTTATTTTCATTGAGATATCTCTTTTTGTTCTCGTGTTGCAAGACATAATCGAAAATCGATGAATAACGTATTTTCAATTTTAATCAATCCTCTTTACCACTTACCCAACATTTCAAACAATGTAGCCCACACCACATAAGCAATATTCAAAGCTCCCGCCAAAGAAAGGAAAGTTAACACCACTCAAGCAGAACAAATCCTGGTTTATTTGCGGATTAAAAATCAGAATTGATCTCCAAATTTCAACCAAAAAAGTATGCAAATAATAAAAAGTTATACAAGTGATGTTAAAAGTTAAGATATGACGACCAAAAATAAACCCTGTCCTATGGTCAGATGGATATCTCAGGTGGGTTAGCAATTTCACAGATTTTTAAATTGATCATATCGACCAAAATTGAAATCTACCATCTTTATCAGAAAGTCTGTATTTTCCATCAGAAATGTCCGATTTTCAAAATTAAAAATTCTTATGAAAGCTGGGCGTTTGCGCAAGATAAATATGAAAACGGTCTGAACAATATCAATTGAATTCATACCGTAATAAATCATATTGCCTCGGTACAGTTCTTTCTGATACACCCTGTATAAGTGCTAAATTGGAAGTATCACTTTTTTCTGATTTGAGGAAAGTTAGCCATAAGGCAATAAGAAAAAGTTACATTTCTAGTAACAACAAATCAAATTAAAAAAGAAGAATAATTCCAAATGTTCAATATCCTTTTCACAAATTTAAGAAATTATCAATTTGTTCATTTCATTTTAGTAAATTTAATTTTTAGAAAATCCCAAATTCGCCTATTAATGGGACGGATGCCGGATGGGTCTGTAGATCTTTTGACCCTCGTTAATTCCAGCTTATTGTTGTTAGTAAATGTAAATGTCGTCTTCTATTAAACACTCTCCACGAGGCAGGCGTCTGCAGATGACATTCCAAAACTTCACAAAATGCTTCAAAAATGTCCATATTATTGAATTTCATTACCATATTTGGAATCACCATGAGAAATGCATTGAAATAAGTACAAACATGCCTATAGTCTATCCATCTGAGACCGATCTTCCAACCACGTGACCCAGCCGTTCCATTGACTGGGCGAGGAGGCTATTTTCTGACGAAAATATCGATGGAATCAGTAGAGTGAAAAACGGCCATAATAAAAGACAATTATGTTACCCATACAGGCCTCTACGAACAGGTACATGTAGAGTGATAGACCCCGATGAAGACAATCTTTCATTTTATAAGTCAGAAAATAAACTTTTATTTAGTTTGTCAACGTTCAAATTGTATAATATTTGTTTGAATATGAAAATCATACCTTTCAATATTGATACCATATATCATTGTAAGCGTATTTGTTTCTTTCTATACTTAACAAGGAAATGTGATTGATTCGGACATGCAGACAGAACATAGGGATACGGAGATTCATATCATTTTACAACCATTTTATCTTACTATAAGCCCAGCCAATCCGAGTGAAAATATACATTATTTACTGTTGGAAACATACATTACAAGATAGCAAATAAGAATTAAATGTGGCCTCCTACAATATGCTAAATGTTAAAGGTCCATTACTTTCGATCTTTTTCAGCTTTGTGATTCTATTCATATGCCGAAATCACAGGTGACGATTATGGTAAATGTTCAAAGTCCATCACTTTCGATTTTTTTTCAGCTTTGTGATTATATTCATAGGCCGAAATCACAGGTGACGATTTCAAAGCCTTTTGATTTCAGATAATACGCAAATGGTTCGATATTTGTCTCTCTTAGAATGGTACACTAGACATAGCTGCTATGTGCATGTGTGTGATGAGAATAATATGCATTCGAACAGTGTTGTGTGTGTTTGCATAAGGCAGCTTAGTTGTTTCAATTCACATTATAGATGAGGTTCGACCGGAGGTTGGAATGAAAATGGGATCCTTCGACAACTAGCAAATATACGCCAGAAGACAGCACATCTTATTTTTACTCATCTCCCCTGCCCATCCGAGCACCAAAGATCGCTCTCAGATGGATAGACTATATAGTATTGGTTTAGCCTTGAAATTTGGGCAAAGTTTCTGAAAAATCAGTTTTGTGTATGGTAAAATAATAGCAGTGTGGAAAGTGTTAAAGCGAGGTTTATAAGTGATCTTTTATACAACAGACAATTTTTGAAATGTATTAAATTAGATCCCCTTGTTACCTTTAGACTTGAAAATATATCCTTTTACAACCCCTCCCCCCCCCCCCCCCCCCCACCCCCCAACAAAAAAAACCCCAAACAACACACCACTCTACAATGAGGATTTTACTTCTTTGTGACAATTGACACCTGTTAGGCCCTTCTCATTTTGAGCTCATCTTTGTTTTGTTGCTTGTTTATTTGTTTACACGGTCGGTCGATACAGACATGCTGTTTACTCCCCTTGAGAAATGTTAGCACCGTAACCCATAAACAACGACAAAAACAAAGGAAAAAGAAAATAATGACCGCAAAAACAATAACAAAACCCAACAAGTTGATTGATGGAAATGCACTGAAAATAGGATGTTACAGGAAGTGTTGCCTAGTTGAATGTCAATGTTGTTTTGTTATGCAGACCAAGAGGGCCGTTATAATACAGGGTGCTATAAAAGCTGGGAGTGGAAATTGTGTTCATTAGTTTTTAACCTCATTTTTTAATTTGCGGTGTTTTTTTGTTCCCATGAATATATTATAAAATGCTGTCACTGTATTCTCATGCATGTCTTAACACTTTCCACGCGGCAGGCGGCTGCAGACGACATTCCAAAATTTCACAAAATGTTTAAAAAATGTCAAAATTATTGAATGTCATTACCATATTTAGAATCACCATGAGAAATGCATTGAAATAAGTACAAACATGCCTAGTACTGGGTCAGTAATCATTGAGATAAACTTTGAAAATTTTGAAAGGTTTCTGAAAAATCAATTCTGTGTATGGTAAAAATAGTAACCGCGTGGAAAGTGTTAAGGAGCGTTTAGACGATGGACGCTAATCTAGTCGAGATTTTAATCTTGACACAATTCACACAGCAGTTAACTCACCAAGAGTAAACTCTCGGTTAACTGCCATGTGAATTGTGTCATGGTTAACTAACCTCGAGTCTAAAGCTGGAATTTTAACCCTAAAAGATCTAGAGAGTTAGCCCTTTTATAGAAAGAAATGACGGTTGGTGAATCTCACAGAAAAGACAGCCGATTGGCTGTGATAAGAGTCGCATCACCCCTTACATACCAATGACTGCATAATATTGACATAATTAAGCGTAGCTTTCATGTGCAAACTCTCCAGGTATGGAGTGGGAGGGGGAAAGAGAGATTGATGAATCTCATAGAGAAGACAGCTGATTGGACGTGATACGAGTCACATCATGCCTTGCCTACTCAATGACTGCATAATATTGACATTATCAAGCGTAGCTTTTATGTGCAAACTCTCCAAGTATATTTAAGCATAAGTAGACCAAGAACCAAGTCATGAGCATTGTGCAAGAAAGCAATTAAAAAAGCTTAAAAATACTACTCAGGCTTTATCGACGGGAGATGGAGGGGGAGGGGGAAAGAGATAGGATTGTTGAATCTCATAAAGAACACAGCCGATTGGCCGTGATACGAGTCGCATCACAACTTGCATACCAATGACTGCATAACATTGACATAATTAAGCGTAGCTTTCATGTGCAAACTCTCCAGGTATGGAGGGAGAGGGGGAAAGAGAGAAGGTTGATGAATCTCATAGAGAAAACAGCCGATTGGACATGATACGAGTCGCATCACCCCTTGCATACCAATGACCGCATAATATTGACATAATTAAGCGTAGCTTTCATGTGCAAACTCTCCAGGTATGGAGTGGGAGGGGGAAAGAGAGGTTGATGAATCTCATAGAGAAAACAGCCGATTGGCCGTGATACGAGTCGCATCTCCCCTTGCATACTCAATGACTGCATAATATTGACATTATCAAGCGTAGCTTTCATGTGCAAACTCTCCAGGTATATTTAAGCATAAGTAGACCAAGAACCAAGTCATGAGCATAGCGCAAGAAAGGAATTGGAAAGCTTAAAAATACTTCTCAGTTTATCGACGGGAGATGGAGGGGGAGGGGATAGAGAGGATTGTTGAATCTCATAAAGAACACAGCCGATTGGCTGTGATACGAGTCGCATCACACCTTGCATACCAATGACTGCATAATATTGACATAATCAAGCGTAGCTTTCATGTGCAAACTCTCCAGGTATATTTAAGCATAAAAAGACCAAGAAGCAAGACGATTGAGGGTTGTGCAGAACTACAACTGGTGGAACACACATGAAATTTCCATAACACTGTTAAAATTGAAGTGTTTGTACGTGTCATCCCATTTGAGACTACGCTTTATTTGCTGTGTGTATATGGTACAGAATACATAATGTTACAGTGTGCTTGAATCCAGGTGGTATAGGACTATGCAGAGTGTCCCAAAAAAATTACCTTGTAATTTCACTTGTGGTGTAATTTCCTTCAATTCACTCCATTAGAAGATGTTACAGTGTGCTTGAAGCCAGGTGCTATAGGACGATGCAGAGTGTCCCAAAAAACACAACTTGAATTTCCCTCTTGGACTCCTTCAATTCACTCCATTTACACATAGAATGTTCATTTTCTTACATTTTAGAGGGACAAAAAGATATTTTTACTAACCATTTCTTGTCTTCTTTGCATCTTTATTTTCTCCCTTTTATTACATGTTGTCGTCATTGGATGAATGCACCGTGGAATTCTGCCCTGATAAACATAGGTGAGTAATTTGAATTTGTTTAAAAATGCAGGATTGGTTTGAACGTTGATTTGTGAAAAAGCATTTCTTATTTGACAAATGATACACAACCATTTTCTTATACCCGGCATCATGGTTATTTGGCTGCCAGTACTTTTATAGGTAGTGTATTCTTTGTACCTGCATGGGTACTGTATGGTACCTGTGGGGTACAGCCACAGTAGCGCGGTTGGGGTTGACTTTTTGACGCCATTTTGAATCGGCGAGGACAACCAGGCACCACTAGGTTACCGTAAATTAGTAGTGCCGTAAAGTTTGCCGCTATTTTTTTTCGTGGGGTAGATTTTACCTGTTTATAAGTATAGAGTGTTAACCCTAACCCCCCGGAGTGCTAAAAAATGCTAATCCAAAGTCCCTCTCCAAACGCATGCGACGTTGGTTTTCGATGACGTAGTCAACCGAGCCTATATAATGAGTGCAGTATACTGCACGAATGTGTAGCTGAGGGCCGTGGCTTAGTGGTTGGAAGGTGGGGCTTGAGAACGGAGGGTCCCCGGATCGAATCTTGGCAGGTTCCCGGAGATTTAGTTGGTGGTTTTTCCTCGAAAATTGTGATCCCGGTCAAAAATCCTAAACCGGGGTTAGGGTTAATATAAACTGCTCTAAATTTGTGACAAACAACAAGAATAGTTGTGTCGGTATTCATTTGCATGTGAACATTTTGTTTACAAATTTATTTTAAAAATGGGTCGGTTGGGCCTATGGAACAGGGTTTTTCCGTCGCCTATTATTTGGTAATACTATGGTTAATAGTTGTAGACATATCCCCAAATAAAAACAATATCAGAAAAATCTCTCCTCTCCCCCACCCCGGCTTTTGTTTTTGAGACACAAGAATCGTTAGTTTATAAAACCTATAAAATATACATTTGTTGACAGTGTTGGTTATTAAAAGAATATGTCCAGAGGCTGTTCACTTCCTTTTATACAAAGCTTTTAAATAATTGAAGGTGTATAGGACAGTAGGAGCGTTCAGACAGGGGCACTAAACTAGAGATAAGCCTGAAATTCGCTAATCTCAAGATTAAACTGTCGGTCTTAACAGCAGTGTGAATCTTGTCATGGTTAACTAACCTCAAGTCAAAAGCTGGAATTTTAACCCTAAAAGGTCTTAGGTTAACTAATCCCGAAGCACTAACCGAGAGTTAGCCAAGAGCGTGTCTGCTGTGTGAATCCTAATTCTGCTATGTTAACACTTTCCACGCGGCTATTAGTTTTATCATATACAAAACAGATTTTTCAGAAACCTTTCCCCATTTTCAAATTCTATCTCATGGATTACTGAACCAATACCGGGCATGTTTGTACTTGTGTCAATGCATTCCTCATGGGGATTCCAAATATGGTAATAAAATTCAATAATTTTGACATTTTTGAAACATTTTGTGAAATTTTGGAATGTCGTCTGCAGCCGCCTGCCGCATGGAAAGTGTGAAGTTGTTAACCGTGGATGAGATTAGCAGAGGGTCAACGCATTACTTCCGGCCATCAGAGAATCCCGTGACCTTGAGTTAGTCTCGAAGCTACCGCAGTGGTAGCGCTATAACTCGAGGCTAAGATTATCGTCTAGACAGACACTCTGGATTAGCGGTATAATTTGTTAAAGCTCGAGAATAACTAGTCACGAGACTGACGCCCGTCTGAACAGGCCTAGTAGAGGTGTATACTCTCGCTTCAAATTTGCCCCTGGGCATCGTGGGAAATCATAGGCTACTTGTCTCGCCAATATTTGCAGAAGTGGTAGAGTTCAACCACTTTTAGTATAAGGAGTTATCAGGATATGTGGAATTTGCTCAGTGACGGCGGAAGCACAAGAGGTGAGGGGACAAGCCCAAATGTTAAATTTTGAAAATGTGCGCATTTGCTGAAGTGGTAGAGTTTAACCACTTTTGGTGCAAGTAGCTTTCAGGATATGTGGATTTGCTGCTGTATTGTATTGTACCGGGAACTCGCCCATCAAATTGCAGCATAGCAGGCCAGTGCCGCTATATGCGCCTCGTCATTACCGGGATTGAAGCCTCTAATGTGCTAGCGCCCCCATTTTGTGAGTCACTTCTCGCGTCTCAATGTCCCTTATAAGGCCTTGCGTACTGTCAATCATAGGCGTTGTCAAGATAGCGCCCTCATTTTACATCGCACGTACCCGCACGCCCATATGCCCGTCTTATCTGGCTACAGCAAAGTGGTATAGAGTTCAACAACTTTTAGTGCAAGTAGCTTTCAGGATATGAGGATTTGCTGATATATTATAGCTGGAATCCCCGTTCGTGGGCAGTATTGGAAATGATAGGCTATTTTGGCTAATCAGTGTTTGCAAAAGTGGTAGAGTTCAACCACTTCCGGTGCAAGGAGCTATCAGTATATGTGCATTTGCTGCTGTATTGCGCATGGAACCTTTCTGTGGACAGTATGGCCAATGACTTTAAGGCTATCTGTCTTGTCATTCTTACTGTAAAAGTGGTAGAGTTCAACCTCTTTTGGTGCAAAGCGCCATCGTATATATAGGGGTTTGCTGATGATATGTTTCAAAGTTGAAGCATACTCTTTCAGCATAATTTTGTTTATTTAAATAAGAAAGTGTTTCTTTATTATCAAGTAGTGAGGAGGCAGTGACCGATCGCGTGGCTATTGCAATTTTCATTATGATTACAGATGATACCTGATGTAGTAGTATGGTTGCGCAGGTGTTTTTAGCAGGTAAAATATGGCTGTTTTTGAATTATTTACAGATAACAGACACAGGAGAAACAAAACTGGAGGTATTGCTAGTCACTATGAAGCCAATAAGAAATATTATCAGAACAATAGAGAGGTAAAAGCAAGGATCCCCTTCCAGAACCAAAACAAAGGGCGAAAATCACGGGCATAGCCCCGGTAAATAAATTGGTTTATGCAAGTTAAACCTTATTATATTTGTGTGGCAGTATCAAACATACACATCATTGTAATCCAAAATAGTTCTAAGAAGGTTGAAGGTTTTTTGTTCTTTTAAATTAGCATTCTTCAATTTTAAAATCCCTTATTTTGAGGGTCCTGTTCTTAAGGGTTTTATATAGAGCACAAAAAGGCTTGAGATTGAACAATATTTGCTGAGAGTGAAAGGATTCTAACCATATTCCTTTTTTGGGAATTCCTATTTCCATGCAAAATTTCTGACTAAACATGGACTTCGGGGAGGGGGTGGGGGGGGGGGGGGTGGGGGACTGTGTTTTAGTTCTCATGCCAGAACTCCATCACATCATCTAATTTGAATAAAGAAGGCTCTTAACCAGAGCTAACCAGAGCTGACAGTATCAAATCATCTTTAAATTCTGCCTGTGACCCCCCCCCCCCCCCCCCCCCCTATTTACAGTCCATCACATGATCACATGTCAACAGACGCTTTTAAGTTAACTAGTGAAACCGATCCCTGTCATTGTTTGCCAATGTTTGTATATGTGGACGGTGTCTATTGCATGATTTCAGTATAGACAAAATCTTGAATTTCGCAGCAACTGTTAATCCCTCCAGATTTGGCGCTGTCTTTTTTGTGGTTGTAGCCCAGATGGATTTCAATTCTTATTTGGCTAATGGGATATACAAGACTGGTAAAGGTAGTGGGAGGCTCTCGTAATCTAATGAACATGAAACCTTTGTATACAAAGTCTATGATCAAGTAACCATGAAACAGCTTCTAGATCTATCTTCTAGTACTGCAAAACTGAATTTAATGCTTATCGTCCCTTCACTTGGATAGGCTATAAATCAAACAAACAAATACAAAAACAAACATCCCAAAAAACTAACAAACAACTAAACAAGCACAAAAATAACAACAACAAAAATCCAGAACAGAACAGAACAGACATAACAGAACAGAACAGAACAGAACAGAACAGACATAACAGACATAATAAGAGAACAGAGCAGAGCAGAACAGAACAGAACAGACATAACAGAACAGAACAGAACAGAAAAGAACAGAACAGAACAGACATAACAGAACAGAACAGAACAGAACAGACATAACAGAACAGAACAGAGCAGAACAGACATAACAGAACAGAACAGACAGAATAGAACAGACATAACAGAACAGAACAGAGCAGAACAGACATAACAGAACAGAACAGACAGAAAATAACAGAACAGAACAGAACATACAGAACAGAACAGACAGAACAAAACAGAGCAGAACAGACATAACAGAACAGAACAAAACAGACATAACAGAACAGACATAAGAGAACAGAAGAGAACAGAAGAGAACAGAACAGAACAGAACAGACAGACAGACAGAACAGAACAGAACAGAACAAACAGAACAGAACAGAGCAGAACAGACATAACAGAACAGAACAAAACAAAACAGAATGAAACAGACATAACAGTACAGACAGAACAGAACAGACATAACAGAACAGAACAGAACAGACATAACAGAACAGAATAGAACAGACATAACAGAACAGAACAACAAAACAAAACAAAACAAACCCTGGTAATCACCCGAGTGCTCACCAAAATGCACATAAACTAGAATTGTTACATTGAAATCGTGGACTTGCATTAAATAAATTAATAAATAAATAGCGCCATCTATTGGGCATATGTCAGTAGTAAAATAATACTGATTCCAACAGCGGACGTTCGCAGTTCCTTTTTGTCCGCGGTTAGAAGGTGTTTAGTCATGTGTGCGTCCGCAGTTGCATGGTGTTTACAAAGACCCTAACCCTTAACCCACCCCACCCTCACCAGGCACCAACGTCTTCCAGATGGAACGGATTAGAAATGACAATGTGAAATCTGGAAAACGTTTATGAAATTGATATGATGTACTGTAAAACAAGTTAATTTTGCGGCAATTTTTTTTCAATAAAGAAGATGTGTTGTTATTCCGATAAATTGGTAAAGGTATTCAGGTGGGCTCATAGCCAGAATTACATAAAGTAACTTTTATATAATCCATATCGTAGTTGATATATGACTTTTTCTTTATTTAGGACAAATGGTTTTGTAACTAGGTTGATACAAAAATGATTATAAAGCTACATGATCAGCCCTATTCATAAGCCACACCATCATGAATAGCATTTGATTATAAAGCGCAAATAATAACATCTATAAAGGTACCGCTGTTTCATCATTGGTCAAAATTGGTTCCTCTAACGCCCAATGGACGAGGTCCAAACTCGAAACCGATCGGCCAGAGTTTATGAATCTACTAGAGCTGTGGGCCTGAATAATTTCTATGGTTCAAGAAAACAAAGGGACGGTATTTAATCTGAATGATACTGCATGTTTTATTAGGGAAATACGCTTCACTCAAGAGATGGAATCCGGAAAGTCTACAGGACAAACTAAATCTCCATCAAGACTAATAACCATGAACGATAATGACACATTTTGGTTTGCTTGACTAACTTGGCTTCATAGGCCTGATCAAATATATTGTTTGGTTGTCGGACATTACCGCTTCTGTGATGAGGACTGCATGTACTAGAACAAAAAAAATCATTTTAATTTGTTTAAAAGATGGAAAACAACACACACACACAAACCTTGTAAAAAGATGGAAAAGACAATTTACTATTTTTATAATTTTTTAAATGCAAAATTTAGAACGTTAACTTTTTCTTGAAGTAAAAATAAAATGTGACGTGATCAAGCAAAATGAGTCACATGTCAGCAGTTTTCAATTTTGATATTTGTCCATCATTTTAACAAGCAGGTGAAAAATGCTACAGTATGGTCCAAACCCTATTAAAATTGAACTTCTAGTCTTAAAGTTACAAACAATTTACCCACTGAGAAAACATTGTAAAACATAGGAATTTGTCACTTATTTTTACCTGTAATTCAAAATCGATATTCCCGACATATGACTCGTTCCGCTTGATCACATCAAAAATGTGGAAATTTGTGAATAAGGACAGGTATATTCTCTACAGTAAAAATACAGAAACCTTTTACAATTGAGAAGATTTGGAGTGGGCAACATGGAACAACTAAATTATCTTTTATTTTAGCCCTATCCAATATTGATAGGGGAACCTTACACGGATTAGATACACTCACATTGGCGATGAAAGGAGATTTGCAGACTGATTTCGGGGACAAATTGTTTCCATTTTTATCGCTATCATGAAAACGTCAACCGCAAAAGCTGAGTAATATGCCTACTATTGAGTTAGCTACACAGATTAGGAACAACCATGTGCGCTTATTGATATTTCGTTGATGTCCTCTCTGTCAAAAACTTGTATCTCCATCTGGCCCCTCAGCATGTATAATGTAATACTTCCTATGCATAACCTTTAGGGCAGTTTTACTTTATACATGCTTAAGGGCCGGACAAACATTCAAGGAAGTTAAGTACATTGATGCAACTTTACTTTGAATGGCCCACTTTTCTGCTTGCTGGGTGTTCTCATTTCAAACATAAATTTTTACTGTGTGTGAAATCTATGGTTCAAATGAAATGTGTAAGAAACTTTCTGCTATATCAACAGCCCCTTCCTTTAGTGTATCAAAGAGCTTAATGCAGGGGTCGCATTCTGATGCGTCTGCGCGTCCCAGACCTCTCACTTTCTAATAGTGATGCGTCAGGTTTCAAATTGGAAAGGCTTGCGGGTCCTGATCAAACTTGAAGGGACCCCTTAAATTGGACGATATAGGGAAAATAGGTGGGGGAAAAGTATGTGAAACGTACAGAAAGTTTGGTTTTTAATGTAAACATTGCCTGATATTAGCATTTCAAACCTATTTTGTGGGGGGGGGGGCAAGGTGGGGAAAAAGGTTGTGACTGGGGGTGGGGGGTATATGCCCCACGCAGTGCCGCCAGTGAACATCCCCCTGACTGATACCCACCAAAATTGAACTTGAGCGTTCACCCTGGCTCTCCTTAACAGCTTAGCCATATTCTGTATCCAAAAAACAAAGAATGACCTTCCTCTGGTCAGTCTGGACAAATAATTGGAACATTGTATGACAATGAACATGATCAACTTGACAATAAACATTACCATGCAATTTAGACATCCATGTTTACTACAGAACAATTTTGTATACATAACAATGACACTTGACATGTGTCAATCATAATTCTACAATATCTGGAGAATAACGTAGCAGGTCATTATTCTGTCAATAACTAGCTTTGATGAGACCAAAATAAATATGTGTACTGTTGCTGCAACAAGGGCAGTTGTTGGTAAAATGTGACGCAATCAAGAGAAATGAGTCGGATGTCGGGGAATCCCAAATTGAGATATAGCCAATTTAGTGCGAGGGGTATCTATAAGATTTGATGGAAGTTCAAGTACATAATTTGAGATAACTTTAAAACAAAAAGTCGTATTGACATGGGGTTTTCAGTTCCTGAAAGCTTTATAAAGTGTCTTCTTTAAAACAGTATTAAAAACTCATTTTCGACCAGGGTCGACATCCGACTCATTCCTCTTGATCGTGTCACAAATGCATTATGAGATATTGATGGAAATAGGAATGAAAAAACAAAGAAAATAAATAAATTTTAGCCACAAAGGTGTTATTTTGAAGCATTCTAAAAGCTCCTTTTGTTGGTATTGGTATCTCAATTTTTTTAAAGAGACAACTGCACCCTTTTGCTGCAGCTGTTCAAATAATTGTTGCATTACAATAATATTAACCCTAACTCTAGATCACCACACGGCAACAGATTTCTTTTCCCGACACCCAAAATTCACCAGAAAGATCACCCGACCCCCCTGGGATTTGAACCACGGCCCTCCAGCACCTGGGCCCAGATCCTAGCCACTACCGCTCCCAGTAGACACTCGGCGAGTATATTCGCCTCGTTATATAGCCTGGGTCCGTTTTTTAGCCAAAAAACCTGCACGCCGGGTTATAGAAACACTTTTTCTGCACAGTTGCCGTATGGTGAAGTAGGGTTAGGGTTAATAGAATACATTTTTTAAAACCCTGTTTTACATGCCTTAGACTATTGACCAATGATTTTCAGATGAATTTTTGTGAATGGTTTTTTTTTAAATGGTTAAAAATGAAGATTTGTGATATTCCCCCAAAATTTTATGAGATATTTTTCCAAATTAGTTGCTTTTGACAATTTTAAATATGTATATGATTTGTTTTTGAAATTTTGAAAAATGGTTGGAAAAAAATGGAGATATTTGTGTAAAATAATGGCATTTGTTTACAATTTTGAAAATGTTTGAATATCATAGTTGGACTTGATCACATTGGTCCCCCAATTAACGTCATTATTAGTTAAAGCAATTATTTAACAAGGTTGCGATGTCTCGCCAAATTAAGGAAGTAGTTGGCAGAGCCCATTAGACCATTGACCTTAAAATCAATAGATAAGCTTAGTTTTAGTCTAAACTGGTGATTAAATTATAGAGCGTTAGCATACTCTGTTTCAATCCATAAGTGAGTTGTCTATTAGCGTGTATCTACAGAGACCCTACACCTGTTATTTCGTATATCTGAGTATGAAGATGCCACAAATTGTTATCAGTCATGTTTCCACTGACTGAATATTCGGAAGTCCAGAAAGCAATCTCCCCCAACAAAAGTAGAGCAAATTGCGTGGAGTTCAACTTGTGCACAAAACACAAGTTTTTTCGAACCTCAACCGTGTAGCTCAGTCGGTAGAGCATCAGACTTGCACCCACGCGGCCAGGGTTCGTTCCACAGCGCATGCGGAGACTTTGACCCATTTTTCTCCCCTGATAGTTTAATTCACAAAAACACGCCCCGAGGAGTTTTAACTTAGCTTAGATTAAGTTTTAACTTAGCTTAGAGGAAGCTTAGATTCTTAGCCCTTAAAAGGGCTAAGAATCTAAGCTACCTCCAGCACTCCACCAACTGAAAGTAATGTACAATTTAGTTGAGTTTATACCCTAAAACCAAATCTATTGCTTTCATTGAATGAAGAAAGACTGTTCTACTGGAGTGACATGTCTGTAGCTTCACTTGATGTTTGACTTGACATAGTGATGAAAATTACAAAATTTTGGAATGAAAAAAAAAAATGCTGATTAAGCTTTGATAACTTCCTAACATTCCATATAAATGGACTTCTCAAACAGAAAATGAAAATAGTAATTTATTTTGTGTAATAGCAAAACAATTTTGAACATTCTGCCAGATTATTTTGATAGATCTAGTCTAGTGGTAATAGATTTAGTTACAGTGATGTAAAATACAGACTGACAGACTTTGATTATTTTTGCAACATCGAAACTTGACAGCTCCACTCCTCCATACATTAAAGGCCCGGGGTTGGGGGAGGACGGGTATGCAACTTTTGGTAAATGTGTAATACCTAATAGGCATGTTCAGACGTAGGCTGTGTACGACAAGTCAAGTTTCACGACCGATTTACCTCTGAAAAAAAGTCAGAGGTAAAGTCCTATTAATCGATTAATTATTTGCGCTATGTTCTATCTCGTTATATGTGCTATATTAATTTTTAAATGTTTTGCATGTTTTTGAATTCACGATTTGTAAGCTTCGTCAATTGACCTCTACATTTTAAACAATTTCAACAATTTAAAAATAAAAAATAAAAAATTTGGGGGAGAAATTCAACAACAAAATGGGTCGGTTGGGCCCACCTACAAATTTAAAAAAATGGGTTGGTCGGGCCAGTAAAACAGAGTGTTCTTTTCTTCGTTTGATCATTTTTGTGTGAAAATTGGTGGATCTATCAGTGAACACTGAAACTTTCAAAAGGTGTATGGTCAATAGATCGAAAGCTCAAATTTAATGAAGCATAGCAGCCATCAGGCGAACTTGGGGAATACAGGGCCGGGTGATAGATATAAGGTATGGGCGACTAATGATGTGAAGAAAAGTATAAGATTGAAACTAAACAATTATGAGCCTGGGGTGAGAGGAGTGGACACAATGACTTATTGTAGGATTTCAATGACCCGTATGACCTTGTCCCAGGGTGGGGGGAGGGGGCAACCTTGCCCCAGGGTGGGGGTAGGGTCACTGACAAAGAAAATTGGTATAGATTGGTACATGTGTAGCCTTAAACATGTTATAATTTCCCATCATCATCTAACTACTGTAAATCCACTTAATTTCGTGAGGGATTTAATTATGCGAATTTCGCGAGGGTGTGGATTCGCGAAAATTAAATACCCAGAAAAACTGACAATTTTGCATTGAAAGTAATGGTAACATTTTCAGATTCGTGAAATCAAATGCACGCAAAAATAGCAGTAATTTCAAATTCACGAAATAAAGTATCTGCAAAATCAAAGTGTTTCACAGTATCTTCATGTCCACTGTTATGGCCAAGTCACTAACCCGCGCAAGTTACAAAAAAGCCTCATCAGGCAAAAAAAAAATGTTTGATTGTCCTCGTCCACCCGACTAGAAATCCTTCCGACCCAATATCTTCTTCTTTTTTTCGTTGTCGACAAATTAATTTTTTCCCCTTCAAATTTCAATATTTGTTGTTCAAAATTTCATTTTTTGAGTGTTTAGAAAATAAAAATACTCATCAAGATTTTCAAGATTTACCCCCCCCCCCCACCCCCACCGTCACAACCCTGTTTATTTCATTCTCTTTCTTTTTAGCAAAAGTGCATGTTTAATCCCGGTGTGGGGGGGGGGGGGGCACTCAGATACTTCTTTGGTTACAAGGGATGTGCTTCCAGCAAAATGAAAATTGACCCAAACATTTACCAATTTTCAGGGGAAATGGACCCATATGTTTACCAGAGACCCATAGCCAAACCAAAAAAACCAAAAGACAGGGAAAATATTGTTAGGGCGCCATCTTTTGTCGAATTATGTCCAACATGTTTCAAGATGGCGATTGGCCACATACGGCAAACACGAAAGTGAAAATAAGTGGCGAATATCACATTTTAGCGAGCAAAGAGTAATGTGCTTCCCTCCTCTCCCCTCCCCTCCCTCCCCTTTCCCCCACCCCCCTTCGCCTTCCATTCACCTGCCCTCGCTATATACTGTATCTACACCGACACCTCATTTCCCATGCTGTTCAAGGCTTTTCAATATGCCTCGTGCTTCAAATTCAATGTGTTACAAATTTGATAACACTTAACCTCATTTTTGTAGGGCACGTTGTTTATTCCCAGTAAATTAGTCATCGTTAACTTTTAGCATGATTGTAGCGCCACATTCCCGCCAGAATACAGCAGCCAGAATGTAGAAATGTTATGACGCAGCAAACCTGATTACGTCATTGGCCGTCTGTTTGGTCTGTTGAAACGATCAATTATGCATTTTCTGTGAAACGTTGAAACTGAATACTACCTGAGGTAAAACAAGACTTACCTCATCATTGTCTAACACTAAACAGACCCAGTTTTTTTTGGTATACAAAATTAGTATAGAAAATGGTGGTTATTTTACAGTTTTATTCATTTTTTAACGCTTTCCACACGGCAGGGGTTTGCAGACGACATTCCAAAGTTTCACAAAATGTTTAAAAAAATGCAAAATTATTGTATTTCCTGACCATATTTGGAATCACCATAAGATAATGCATTAACATAAGTACAAACATGCCTAGTATTGGATCAGTAATCCTTGAGATAGACCTTGAAAGTTGGGACAAGTTTCTGAAAAATCTGTTTTGTTTGTGGTAAAACTAATAGCCGCTGTTAACAAGTGTGAAGATACACCCGTTAGACATGATTATAAAAGATGACAATTAAACATTGCATTAGATTTATTAATATTGGAGTTTGTATTAAAATAAATGTTCACTTTTTTTTTAACACTAACCTTTTTCTGCAACTATAAATATGTTTTTTAAAAATACAATACCCTTATATCAATTTTGTATACCATCATTTACACCATTTTGAGAATGGAAATGTAAAAAAACAAGCACAAAAGTGGAGATGATGAACAAGATTAATTAATACACTCTTAGTAGTGTCAAACCAATCAGAAAGCAAGAAATTAAATATGCGGAGTGCATTGAAAGTGTCTAATGCACTCTGCGCGTGCGCCGTTCAATGCGCGTGCGCCGTTCAATGCGCGTGCGCCGTTCAATGCGCGTGCGCCGTTCAATGCGCGTGCGCCGTTCAATGCGCGTGCGCCGTTCAATGCGCGTGCGCCGTTCAATGCGCGTGCGCCGTTCAATGCGCGTGCGCCGTTCAATGCGCGTGCGCCGTTCAATGCGCGTGCGCCGTTCAATGCGCGTGCGCCGTTCAATGCGCGTGCGCCGTTCAATGCGCGTGCGCCGTTCAATGCGCGTACCGCCCGCTTTGTTTTGATTCGTTGTTCAGGAATCGCAGGTTAGCCGATTTTCACTGCAGGCTAGGTCTTAGCAAACTTGTTAGCATGTTTTTATTCGTTTTTACATAGCTCATTATTCTTAAATTATGGATTTTGATTTGTAAAGTGTTGTGTATGTATTAGGTCAATACATGCGTATGTTTTGTTGCTCGAAAAAATAGAAAAATCAATGCACTTGCGCAAATGTTGATATGCTCACAATAGCACTCACCCTGCAGGTCGTGCCATTATTCAAACATCAACATCAGCGCGCGTGCATTGCTTTGTCTTATTTCTCTTGAAACAACACATACCCATTTATTGACCTATAAATGTTCATGCTCTGCTGAATTTTGAACAATTGTGTCATGTTTTTGTTTTAATTTGGCCCAATAAATTCATTATACATAAAATCACATAGATTTAAAATCAAAAGTAATACTGTTAAAGTGGTAATTTTGGCGCGATTACATTTTCGCGCATTGCTGACTTTCAGCCATTTCGCTTGTTTTTAAATTCGCGATTTGAAAGTTACATAGACTTATACACAAAATAAATATGTTTGCGTGTTTTTATTTTTGCGGTAGCTGTAGCGCGAAAATGAATGTAGCGCGAAAATGTCCACGTTTACAGTATATTCATGCATTTTAATTTTTGCAGAAGCTGCTTGAACCTAAAAAAAGGTGAACATTAATGCTAGGTGAAAATTTGCATGTTTACAGTAACAAAGTTGATTTACTGTATTAATTATAATCCCATTAAACTTTCACACCAGTTATCACATTATGAGATAGAGGTTGTCATAATCATGTTATCATCTCATCATTATACTAACATCAGTAACTTCGTTTGTTCCTAATTATTCATGATAAGAAAACACTGGGCAGATGGACTTATTCTGGGGGTGGGGTGGGGGGGGGGGGGTTAACTATCTTGCTATGAGCATATATGTGACTGATGATTTTCCATAATATGTGAGTTTTGTGTGCCCAATTTGACGCCTTATAGGAGAGAAATATCGACAGGATTTTGATTTCTTGGAAATGGTCAATTTTAATCTCTTTGCACCTTCAGGTACAGCCTCTGTAAAACTGCCGTAACTTCTTCATTATTCATTTGATCTATATAAAAGTATACATTTTTTTGCAGGAAAGGGTTCAATCAAGCTAGACTTTCAAGCAATGTTAACATTACGTTCCATGCACATTTACTTTACCCCAATAATTCTTTCTTTTGCCCCAAGAATTTTGATTTTTACCCCCACCATGGAAGCGAAGGAAACTCGGTTTTTCGCTTATCAAAAACGTTCCTAGAAAGAAAATATTTTTACACTGCACTGGCCAAGATTCACCATAAAATGTGATTTTTGTGTGCCCAATTTGATGACTTAAAGGAGATCATGATATTGACAGGATTTTGTACCGTTTTTTTTGGAAATGGTCACTTTTGATCTCTTTCAGACCCTTTAACAAGTTAGGTGCACCCCCTCAAAAATACAGCCCTTTAGGCGGCGAATCCCCCCTGTTTTACAGGCAGACAGACCTGTCAATTAGGGTTGGTTGTCATGTTTTAAAAAAATAAAAAAACACCTAAAATGTCACCAAAATCTCCAACTAATTGGATTTTTTTAAAAAAGTGTGTGAACACAATTTTTTCGACAGATCTTCGGCCACATTTTTTTTAAAAATGTGTGAAAAAACACGGCTGATGTTACATGATTTGAGAACAAAAATTCTTTAAAAAAAACCCTGTTTGTACGGGCAAACAGACCTCTTGGGTCGTGTCGGTCTGGCTTTCTTTCTTTTTACTTATTATTTCGCTTGAATATGACCGTATAAATCACAAAATATCTGTCGAAATTTTAACAAAAACCTGTAAACATTTTGCCGGTGTTTGAAAAGCAAAAATATATATTTTGGGTCGGTATTCATTTGCACATGAATTTTATTTTTTTCTCACAGATTTCTAATAAAATGGGACGGTTGGGCCCGTACAACAGTTTAACTTTCTTCATGGCCTTCCTATGATTTGTGTGTGGTTATGCAGCGTTATAGGTGACTATCGGGATCCCTCCCCATTCCCCCGGGCCGGGCTTATTCATATCTGTCATATTTGCTATTCTTTGTTCCCTTTGTGCCACCTGGAAACAGCGCTATTATTGAGATATCAGCATTGTCTGACATTTTATTTGAATGCCATTCAACAAAACCAAGTAGTGTTTTGCTAACAAAATATAAAATGCACCCCACTGACACAAGTTCATGAATTTAATATCATTACCAGTTTGGGAAACGCAACAAATGTCATTTCTGGCCTCATCTATTCCCCCTGATGATTGGTCAAGCAGAAAGAGCAGTCTCTACGCCAACGCTCCGTGACTTACTGGCCCCATATGTGTATATCTGCCTGTCACACAATGTACTGCATGTGTAGTAGGAGACTAATATGGGACAGATAGAAAGATAGAGACTGTGTGTGTGTGAGTGCTGTATGTGCCTAGGTTCATATACATGGCCAATTCTCTCACACTGAGTTCATTGAAGCTGAGTAGGCACACGTGTGGTGGGTGTCAGTATACAGACCATACACTGTACACAATCGCTACATCATAGTGAAAACTTCTATACTATTTCGACACTGTTTATATGTCAGATCGCAGCAAGAGTGTGTCAGCGCGTACTGTATGTATACAAAACAGCGCCGGTGAACCGTATAATAATACATGTGTATAGGGAACCAGAGCTCACTGCTATACAGGTACTACCAGTTAACCCGGTTTGTTTTGGGAACATCTTGTTATCAAGATAGGACGAAGGCCAAGGATTATATTATTAGAGGATAATAAATGTGTGGAGACTTGCTCAGACTTCCAAGTGTATAATAATATACAGTGGGGAAGAAATCAACTCATCTCAGCCTGTTTGTTTATTAGAGGTTTTTACTGTGGATGCCACTGGATTGGATCACATATTTATTATTATTTGTGGATTTTGGATCATACCAAATTTGGAATATTCCTAGGATTTATCTCGTGTTCTCATATGTGCCAGGTTAAATAAGGTAAGATTTGTTTACAATAACTTGGCCTACCCATTGCAACCATAACATAGATCATGTCTTTGCATAGATGTAGCCTAGATGAACAAGGGAGTAGCTAGCTTGGGCTCAGTCATAGAACTTTCAATTTGTTTATGTAATGGGTTTTTTTGGTGTCTGGTATATGCACTATTGTGGGTTTTGTGGTATTGCCTGGGGTTACTTATTATTAATCATAATGTCAATATTGAAAGTCTATGAGCTATGCATGGGGACTGGGGTTCCTTGTCAGTATGGTGTGTAAATAATATTAACTAGAAATAATACATTTGTAATTATGTTTGTATTACTTGCACATTACGATTCAACTTGTTTATATAGTTCAATCTTTCTATTAGCAACCTTTTTCTGAACATCTGACTGTCACTTTGGCTTAGGTTCAGAGTTAGGTTTACATCGAAAACAAAATTGAAAGCAGATTTTCTTGCAGATTTACATTTCTGATCATAAATTGTACATACATTCCAAGTTGCAGATTCTTAATTACTTCAAAATCATGGTTTTAGAGTGAAAATAAACTGTCGGATAACCGACAACTTATTTTACTCTAGTCTAAATTCACTCTAAAACCATGATTTTGAGGTAATTAGGAATCGTATCGCTCTGTAACTTCGAATGTATATGTAAGATTTATGATCAGAATGTAAATCTGCAAGAAAATCTACTTTCCAAAAAAAATCATGAATAGAGGGTGCTCCCTGGAAAAGATCACATAATATGCCTTTAAACGTCAGGCAATTTCCACCAACGACATCGTTTTGACTTTAAATTAGCCAAAATGATGTCTTATTAATTAAGAGGAAAATGACTAACTTGATTTCACATCTCTAAATTTAGAGACAGTGGACTGAGAAAGTGGCAAACTCTCTTTAACCATACCTGTAGTATTACTATTAGTTTATGCATGTAATATATTGTATACAAACAGATTTGTCAGAAACCTTTCTCAACTTTGAAGGTCTATCTCAAGGATTGTTTTAAACCAATACTAGGCATGTTTGTACTTATTTCAAAGCATTTCTCATGGTGATGCGAAATACAGTAATTAAATTCAATAATTTTGACATTTTTGAAAACATTTTGTGACATTTTTGAATGTCGTCTGCAGATGCCTGCCGTGTGGAAAAGTGTTAAACTTCAGTTATACTTAAAATAGCTATTGAAAAAATCATGAAGGGTCAGTATCTCCTCAGCTTTACAATTGGCTCTCTCATGGCGCCCCATTAAAATATTCCATGGAATAATGATCCCTGACTGACCTGGACACATCAATCAATCATAATTGCTGCTATAAAAAGTTCAAGTTCATGTTTGTTATTGTGATTATGGAGTAAACTTAGGTCACTAGATCTGATGGGGCATGGTTTATGTATTACAGCATTCCGTCAGTTATCAGCCTAACAACATTGCTGGAGTTACCCACATTGCCAGCCCAGACTGTACTGTATACAAATAATGTTGTGTTGCTTTTGGGATGGCTTTGCATTGAAGGGGTTATGGGGAAGATTTTAACTTTAAGAAAAAAGTGTACTTGGGGGGGGGGGGGGGGGGGGGTGGTAGTGGATATGAGGTCACAGGGATGTTTCACCACCAATTAGGGTCCCATTTCTCACCAGTCTGGTAAATTTGTGGGTCTAAAATCCTTAAATGTTTGCTGTTTTTCACAGAAATTGTAGCAAAATCTGTCCAATATAGGATTATTAGGGATGCACCCTTAAATACTCAGGGGGGGGGGGGGGGGGGGGGGGGGGGGGGCATGGAAGTTTAAAAAATGCCCCACCCCCCTAAAAATCAAATGGTGCGTCCCTTATGGGTCTCTGGTAAACATATGGGTCCATTTTGCCTGAATTACTTCATAGGTCCCAGATACTGGTATACCAGTATCGTTCAATACTAGAAAATACAAAAGATGCCTACATCGCTCGATACTGGTACATGATTTTACTGTTCCAGTAGCAGTATCGGTCGATACTGGGACACCATCTTTAGCGATACTGGAACGTTATTATGTTCCAATATGTTCCAATATCGGACAAATTTGTCCCAGTATAAACGATGTATGGTATTCCAATAATCGCCCAATATTGTGTTCCAGTACACTTTTTGCGACTGTAAAGTTTTGATTTTGGAGGGGGGATATGATGAAAAATCTCAATTACATCAATTTTACACTCTTAGAACAATGTGGTCATTTTGACTAATAATTGAGTCAACTATGCACATTAAATATAAACCTAAAACACGGGGTGAACATTTAACAATTTTTACCCTGTTTTTAGGTTTGCGTATTTTGACACGTTGTCAAAATGACTAAGTCCTTTTAAGAGTGTACCTATTTTACTTGATACCTGGATGCCTACAGCATGGAAAGTGTTAAAAAAATAAAGACATTTTCTGATTGATTCTACCAAAGATTTTCTAGTACAAGAAAATCTTTGATTCTACTACTAGTGTACTTAGTCTCACTTTCAAATGACTTGATCAGATTATTAAAGCCAGTAAAAGCCGCTGTTTGAAGAAAGAAAAAAACACCTTAAGAGATGTGTTGGAGATTGCGCCCTCAATTATGGTAAAAACTGGGATTAGTATATTTTTATAATTGTATTACATGTATGAACTTACACCTATAAGGAATAAGAAAAATCAGCCCTCTTTGTAGAAGAAAACGTCGATTCAAAAATGCTCGAACAGCCGGGACGAGCATTTTACGTCCGACAGTATCCCCCTGCAGTACGCGTGATACATAACGCAAACCATATTTGCATAGAGGGCGTTTTTCAATAAATAGCGATGATATTGTTTTTTTCAAGTTTTGCTGTGTTTTTGTTAGTAGAAACAACAATCATTTTTAATGTTCATCTTGAATTCTGAAGTAAAATTTTAAACATTTAAAATTTCCCTTTAACTTGACCATAATTACTGGGGAGCTCTCCAGTATTTATGACTTGACTATGAGTCACTTCAATAAGAGTCTCAATTAGATCCAAAAGTCCTGACTCAACTGAGTTACTCTTCCAAAAGACTTCACTTGACTTGATCAAATCTTGTCTGTCTGTATGACTGTGAGTTGGCTTGTGACTTCAGATGTTTCCAATAATAGCGTGTGTGTACAGCAACCGTACATAAAATCAGTGATAAAATTGACATAATCATGATAATAACTCATTTCCAATCTCATTTAGTCGGCTGATATAAACTTCCTAATTTTTGGACTCGGAAATAAATATACGCTGACAGAATTTTGTAATGTTTTCAATCTTTTCCTACGTATTTCTTGCAACATACAAAATTGCAGGCAGCAATTATAATTATTTCAAGGATATAGTCATCATAATTTGAGAGAATGCAGGTTATACAAGATTGTTCAGACGGCCACTTAGCTCGAGATTAGTTAGTCTTGAGGTTAATTTTTTTTAATGCTGACCCAGAGAGCTGTCCAGACGACAAACTTAACCTAGAGTATAGTGATACTACTGCGGTAACTTCGAGGCTAACTCAAGGTCATGCGACTCTTCATTTTGCGGTAAGACCTGGGTCACAGGTCATAAATCTCCCTCACGGTTAGCATTACGGATGGATTCACACGCCCGCACACCCGCTCTCGGTTAGCGCTTAGGGATTTGTTACCGTGAGATCTTTTAGGGTTAACATTCCAGCTTTATATTCGGGGTTAGTTAACCATGACCGATTCACGAGTTTCACCTCAAGGTTAGCGAATTTGACGCTAACCTAGAGTTTAGTGTCCCTCGTCGGAACACTCCTACATTAAATGGTGGAATAATGGTTAACAGATGTGCACGGTAAGCAAATAGGAATGGACAAAATATTCATAGTTATGTAATTGTCTCAATCCTTTTGTTTACAAGACAGCTCAAATGTTTCCTATGAATAAAGCAAATAAAACAAAGGTCAAAAGTATAATATGGATTATTCCACTAATTTGATCTAAAGTTAAACCAAAGTCTTTGGTTAATGTTTATATTGTATCATTGTATGTTGGAATATTGGTAGGAGATGGTGTGGTGGAATGCCTTTAGAGTACCTTTATTAGTACCATGGTTTTCAAATACTCGGTTTTGGGGTTATGGGATGCCGAATTGTACGGAAATGTCAATCTCGCTATACAAAGAGCATTTTGCATTACAATGATGAGGCTATATTAAAAAAATCTTTTGTCTCAAAGCTCTTCAGTTTTTCAAAACCTAATGTGGAATGCATTTTTTTAATTTTTTAATATAAACTATTGAAATTCTTGTAAAAGTGACCTTTTGTATTTAAAATGATGTGATCAATGAAAATCTGAAAAATCGGTGACATTTTGAATTTGTTTGTTGTTGAAAAAAAAGAAGTGGTTTTTTCTCCTTCTTTTCTAACGCGCATCAATTAACTAACGCGCGCGGGAGCTTTGAGACAAAATGATTTTTTAATATAGCCTTATGGGTCAAAAGGTTAATTTATCTGTTTTGACTGAAAAAAGTCAAAATTATGTCTTATTAGGTGGAAAATGACTTATTTTTACATTTATACACTGTAGCTATGCTAATTGCATTGTTAGACTTGGAATTTTGGTACAACACATCGGTGCTTTAAAGAAAGGAAATGAACTACAAAGCAAAAATAATGAAAATGTCTCTCTCCTCTGAATCAGAGCCATATACGTTCGGGGGGGGGGGGGGGGTGGATTAGTCACTGAGATATTTTTTTGGGACGGATGTGCCGCCAGCAAAATGAAAATTGACCCAAACATTTACTAATTTTAGGTGGAAAATGGACCCATAAAAAAAAAAGTTTACCAGAGACCCATAATTTGTCTACATATTTGACAGATTTTGCTAACATTTCTGTGAAAAATAGCAAATTTACCCAAAATGGTTAAATGCAAAAGGGTCATTCATTTACCAGACGGTTGAAAAATGGGACCCATTTGGTGGCACATCCCAGTGACCTAATATCCATTAAGTCCCAGCCCCTCCCCCTCCTCTCCCACCCCCCCCCCCCCCTCCCCCCCCCTCCCCCACCCCTCTTTCCGGGTACTATCCAAGATCCTCGAAACCGGTTGTAAACGATCGAGTGAGAAATGGAACCCCCCTTTGTGATGTGATACATATTCAAACCGATGACTAACGATGCGTGTTTGAATCTTGGTCTAATCAATTATAATTGAATGCCAAAAATGATAAGCAATTGTATCAATTATTCAATGCACATTGCGTTTTGTACTACAAAATTAACGTAGCAAGACTAATAGAACTGATTGAGTACCCTATCTATTCCGTATGTATAGACATTTTATTTTGGAGTGACATTAATTTTCCCGGTGTTCTCTCTTCGTATTCAGAGGGGGGGGGGGGGGGTAACATTGATCGTTCTGACAGGATCTTACAGGAAATACCTCCTATTTGACAGCGTTTCCCAGACAATTTTGCTAATTTGACCCCCTTTTTCGCACAAAAGCACTGACATTTTGTCTGAAAATAACCCCCCCTTTTCACCATTTTAAGGACACTTTTTAATAATCCCCTTTTTGCACAAAAACGAGGACACATCTGGTTCAAAATACTTTTTTCCCTATTTCCAGGACAATTTGATATGACACAATACTCATTCTAATTTTTTCTTCTTCTTCGGTGCCATAGCCTGTCCAAAAAACACCCTATTTTTTTGAAATCGCGGACATAGCTTCTAAAATGACCCCTTATGTTTCGAAAATCGAGGATATAGCTTCAATAAACACCCCTAATTTTGGGAAATCGTGGACATGAATCACACTTTTCCGCGATTTTGGAACGATCATGCGTACCCAAAGTCAATGTTGACTGAAACCACTGGTTAATTTTACACATTATGAGCAACAATGTGTTTGGTTTACAATGCTACCAATAATATATTTTTTCAAGGGCAAGTGTAAATCTTTGGTGAAGAAAAAGAAAAAAGAAAAAAAAATCAACAACACCCCCCCCCCCCCCCCCCCCCCCCCCCATCAAAAAATAATTTGAGCTCCCCCATAAATACTGGAGAAGTATGAGTTCTGGAGCCAGAACTATATGGTACTGAACCTAGAGGGGACATCATCTGTAGCATAGTCAAAGTGTAAATGTTCGCGCCTGTAAATGTTCATGCTTCGCACAATTTGAACAAATTTGCTTGTTATTATTTTCATGATTTTTAGCTTCCTTACATAGACCTACATACAAAAAAACAATTTCTTTGCTTTTTAATATTTGCGCTTGCTGATTCTAGCGAGAATAGCGCGAAAATAAATGTAGCACAAACATTTTCCACTTTTAAATTATTCTGCCTGCCTTTCACTGACAATTGTACATTATGCACCTGGTGTGAAGTTGGTTAATGTTACAATCAGCTGTCAATTAATGTCACAATGCGCATAATTAGCGTATTTTACAGATTAGGGGAAAAAATGAAAATGTTTATCTCAGGGACTCATGCACATGTGCGTACATTGAAACTCGATCTCATGTTCAGACGTGACCTGACTGCTATTTGTTTTCCTGGGGAGGGGGGGGGGGTAGCTATTGAGTAAATTATAATTAATAAAAATAAAAATTAACGGTCTTTATTTAGGCCATGTTAAATATTAAACACGTTTTTCGTCTCCGCCCTCACCAATTATTGGAGATTTTCAATATTGTTCTTATTTCCTCGCTAACTTTGTTTCATTTACTGTGTTTAAAATAGATACCCAATAAGCATGCTTGGGTATCATTTATAAACACATTCCCACACAATTTTCCAAGGCTAGGAATATAGCAATAAGTAAACAACAACAAATATTGAGGGCCTTCCCGATTTCATGATATGACGACAAAGCTTCAACAATGGGAATTTATGAATACTGTAAAACAAGTTAATTTCGCAAGCAATTTAGTTTCGGGAATTTCGCGAGAGGCTCAAATTCATTTTCGTGAATAAATGTGTGTGAAGATGATAGTAATGGTAGAAATTTGAGATGCGCGAAATTAAGTTACCACGAAACTAGTGATGATTAGCAATTCGCGAAAAAAGGTTGCCACGAAATTCACTTGTTTTACAGTAATAAATTTGTTTAAAAAAACCCAAATAATAGGTCTTAGGACCTCCCTCACTGATTTTTAAAAAGTTCAGACGAGCAACAAGTTATTTTATTTACTTGGCCTTATAACTTTTTTACCCAAATGTCTTTCTCTGTGCATTGCATTCTACAATTGTGCCACTGTCTGTATCTTGTTCTTATGTTTTAAAAAAACCCACCAGATTTTCAAACCTACCAAATAGTCACGCTTGAAATTACACAGAAGTTTATTTATTTAAAATAGTCACTGTTTTGATATGGTTCAATTATGCCTGTTGAATTTGAAGGTAATTATAGTTCTTTTATTAGGCAAAAAAAAAAAAAAAGTTGACTTGCCCTTTCAGGGTCAAAGTCAGGGTCGGGCGGTCGGATTTTTTTATTTTTGATTTTTGATTTTTGATTTTTAAACAAGCAGATACTACTTAAAAACACGTTTTGATCGTTCTATGGTTGCACACCACTAAATACATCTCCCATAGGGTTACACGTGAAATGCACACTTTTAAAATGGATATTTCTTGACGTTATAAGAAACTGGTAACTTGAAATTTGGTTTCAACTTGAAGATGAAAGCCATGACTACTAACTCAACAACTCATATATGGGGGGTAACCGGCATAATTTTGAGCTAGAGCCTTTTCAAAAAGTACGAGTTGAGTTTTCCTGGTCACACGCAATTGTTGATTAAGATTATTGCGTCAGATACCGGAAATGACCTGAACACAAATGTCTCTGTTAAAATATTAAAAAATCATCATTGCATCAATTTTTTTGGACCTGAAGAACGCTGATGTGTCTGTCAAAATTCACACTATATTAATTTCGCCATAACTTGTAGTAAATACCCTAATTTTAAACTGTAATTTACAATAGGTCTCCCGTTTCGGCATAGAAACGGGCCGGTTTTGTGCTTTTGCCTCAAAGGGGGTAGGGCCAGACGTTATTTAGTGGTGTGAAACCTGAAGGAGACACTTTTTTTATTATTGCCTCATTTTCTTAATCTTTTGCACTTTACATAATGCGTAGTTATGATTTTTGATCAAATATACGACTTCAAAGTGGTAAAAAACAGTGAAAGACATTGTGCGCCATATTGGCTATGTCAGTAGAAAAGTAGATTTTGGTTACCATGATCCTCGTCAAAAAGGCATACGGCACTATGCTAATCACTTGTTGTAAAACATTTTGCATGGAAGTATTGAAATTACAAGGACATTCTGTGAGGTTGACCTATTCAGTAGACACAGCTTAATCAATTTACCCCCCCCCATGCCCTATCCCCCCCCCCCCCATATACCCTATGCCCCCCCCCCCCCACCACTTACGTTCAACTCTTGCTTCAAATATGTCTTTTTAAATACAATTTAGATCATGTTAGACCCCGCGCCGTTCTGAGAGGGGAGTTTACGGAAGTATGCAAAACTTGTATTCAAATTTTTTTTTCTTCTCACTAGAGCGTAATTCGTTTAAAATTATATTTTTGATATTTAAGAAAAAAAGGTTTTCTCCAAATTTTGTTCCTATTAGCGAAATTTAGACCCTCATATCTTAGCCATTTCGATAAATAAACATGATAAACTTTAAATCGTTTAAAGTAATCATTTACGTCTATGGCACGTGTCCGAGAAGTCTTAATGTCGCAGGGTCTTGCATTAAAAGACAGTGGGGTGGAGAAAATGAGCATTTATACACAGCTCTATGGAGAAAAATTTACATAATCGTCGATATCTCGAAAAGAAAATCATTAATCAAACATAATATTTTTTCAAATTAACTTTTTTGGGCAGGGAATATACGGTTTTCTTCTTTAAAAAAAAAAAAAAAAAAAAAAAAAAAGATAAAAAAACTAGATAATGACTTTAATTAGTCAGATTGTAGCTTATTTAACCAAACGGACGGATCTTTCATGATGAAACAGATGTGTATACTAAGAGAACGAAGTGTACGGGCCGTAATAATATGTGTTAGAACCAATTTTAACTAGAAGTCTAGTTATCATTGCCGGCAAGTCAGTTTAGACAGCAATGCAGGGGTGAAGGTCAAAGCGCCTTGACCCTCTGTATAGGTTGCACACCACTAAATACATCTCCCATAGGGTTACACGTGAAATGCACACTTTTAAAATGGATATTTCTTGACGTTATAAGAAACTGGTAACTTGAAATTTGGTTTCAACTTGAAGATGAAAGCCATGACTACTAACTCAACAACTCATATATGGGGGGTAACCGGCATAATTTTGAGCTAGAGCCTTTTCAAAAAGTACGAGTTGAGTTTTCCTGGTCACACGCAATTGTTGATTAAGATTATTGCGTCAGATACCGGAAATGACCTGAACACAAATGTCTCTGTTAAAATATTAAAAAATCATCATTGCATCAATTTTTTTGGACCTGAAGAACGCTGATGTGTCTGTCAAAATTCACACTATATTAATTTCGCCATAACTTGTAGTAAATACCCTAATTTTAAACTGTAATTTACAATAGGTCTCCCGTTTCGGCATAGAAACGGGCCGGTTTTGTGCTTTTGCCTCAAAGGGGGTAGGGCCAGACGTTATTTAGTGGTGTGAAACCCTATGTTGTTATGTGCTTCTTTCAAATTTTTAATTTTTTTTTCCAATCTTTTTTTTTTTTTTTTTGAAAAAAAAAAGAAGAAAGAAAATAGCGACCCTAGATTTCCGAAAATTAGGGTCGGTCGGAAAGGGCAAGTCAACTCTTTTTTTTTTTTGCCTTATATATGGTGAATGACCCATACCATAAAAGGATACTCAGTGACATGTAATCAGATACTGTCAACTCAAGTCAATATCAACTGAGTGAACTTGTTCACAATTTTATAATCATCATGCGTATTAAAAATTGTTTCTTTTGACAAATTCAATCATGTAGCTAGATCTTCTAGCTTCATGATCCAATAAATTATACATACTTACTATTAAATACTAGCTTTACGTTTCGTTTCGACCCCTTACTGATCTGGAGTCTTCATCAGACTGGCTACCTTCTGACTGGTTCTGTTGTTTTAATATGGGCATAAATTGTCGTCCTGATGAAGGAGTAGAAACTGAACATGTAATGTAGTTAGTACAATTGTATTGGATTCGTTTTAAGTTAGGTGCATTGTTGACCATGCCATTTTAAGAGTGTAGGCTCATGTAAAAGTGGACATTTTGGTGCTACATATATTTTTGCGCTTCTCGCGCTTAAATCAGCAAGCGCGAAAATATATTCATTTTGTATGTAGGTCTATGATTATGAAAGGATGCTCAAAATCATGAAAATAAAAACAAGTAAAATTGTTCAAAATGCACAAAGCGCGAAAAATTACATGCACGAAAATGTCCACTTTACTGTATGCAAAAAAACCACTAATTGATGAGAAGAGATATATGAGTTTGCTTTTTATATTTTTGTTCAGGTTTTATTCAGAATTTGAGCTAAAATGTGATACTGTAAAAGTGGAAATGTTCGCCCCACCTTTATTTTCGCGCTCAAATCAGCATGCGCGAAAATTAAAATGCGCGAATATATTCATTTTGTATGTAGGTCTATGTATGGAAGCTCAAAATCGCGAAAATAAAAACAAGCAAACATTTTCAAAATGTGCAATGCGCGAACATTTACACGCGCGAACATTTACACTTTTACAGTAACCCATTTCACACACAATGAGTCTCTTGACACAATTGCAAGAATCTCTATTATGGATTCTTGTAAACTTGTCAGTTTTCGTACCATTAGGCCTGGCGTAAATAAATTCTTATGTGAATTCAATCATAACCATTTGAATTCTTCTTATACAACATGGGATGATATTTTAACCTTATTGTGTTGTTTTTGTAAACACATTCTATTTCACTTTCAGTCTGTAATTATAATATACTGTAAAACAACTTAATTTTGCTAGCAATTTAATTTCGCTAATTTCGCTAGGAGATCCAATTCACATAATTAAATTGCCGCCAATAATATTATTTATAATGGTTATATATAGGAAGATGATACAAATAAGTGAAATTAAATTGCTGCAAAAAATTGACTAAATGCTAATTTGCTAAATTAAGTTGCCGTGAAATTAAGTTGTTTTACAGTATCCAGAATGAAAACATCACCAGTTTATTATAGATGACGCTACAAAAGTGGAAATTTTCACACAACATTGGGGTGTTCCATTTGAAACTCATACACCCTATGGAAGATATTACTCTGATCTTCCCCACAGCACTTATAAAACTCGCCCATTGCTTGTGTGTTGGATTTCGATCACGACAGGAGCATGCGCAGATGCGATTTTTGTGTAAGTGGTCTGTGATTTTGTCAATATTAGATTTTTACTGTGATTTGTCGATCTGCATTAAATGCAAAAAGAAACAACGCCCCCGGGTGGACTCGAACCACCAACCTTTCGGTTAACAGCCGAACGCGTTAACCAATTGCGCCACGGAGGCGGTTATTTACTAGGCTGTTTTGGTTTGTCATGTTCACCCATACACTTCCCCGTACACTTCCTTGCAAAGCCGGGCATCGTTTTTTCTCAAATGTTGCCTGAATATTGGAGTTGCTGTGTACTTAAATACATGTGCTGTCTGTTGAACTTGGAACCAACGTTTAATTTGAACTGTCTATTTTCAATAAAAAAATATTCCAATTCGGGAAAAAATTCACAAAAGCTCACAGACAACAAATAAGCACATCATTTTACTCGACCTAGAATTTCAAACCTACAAATTTGCCGTTCCGAAAATATCGATGATGTGAGTGACGTCATTTAATAAGCGGCGCCCTTCTCATTAGCATAATTTATGTCCGTGAAATGTATAATACAGTTTGATAAGTGCACAGGGAGTGTGGGGTTACCTGCATGGGTGACTCCATTTTGAAAAGCTACACTCTCTGTGGGGAAGATTTATTCAGTTATACTTTCCACAGGGGAGGGATGTATGGGTTTCAAATGGAATAGCCCAAATAATTGTCACGCTTTGTGCCGCGCACACAATCCCAGTTAAACGAAAACATGAACAACAAAGAGAGTTACCTACATCACAGGTGATCTATATGCAGTTTTATTCTTCAAAAGTATTGCCTATAATATAAAACATTATTTTGCCATATTTTTAGAAAAGACAATATAAATTCAAGACTCTCATAGCTTTGTCCCCAGAACTACCTATACCTTTTGGAAGATATACCCCTAATACACACTTGTCATTTTCCAACAAATAAAGGGGAAAGACCACGCACGCAAATAAACAGTGACCCCATTAGCCCCCAAAAAAGAAAGAAGTAATGTTGTCCTCCACAGCTTTCAGAAAGGACTCGGGGCGGGCGGGCGGATTTTGTTTATTTTTATTTTTTAATTTAAATTTTCTTATACCAGCAGAAGCTCAAAGTTCAGTCAACAAGAAGTTGAAATCACTCTAAGAGTCGCACATATATGTTATAAACACTTTATTTTAAAATTAAATGGCATCGAATATTAAAATATTCAATGCCATTTAAACTGTTAACAAAAAAAAATCTGGGAAAAAAAAAAAAATCTATCTAAAAAAAAATCTAAAAATCTAAAAAAAATTAGAAAAAGAAAAAAATATCTGAAAACAAATCTGAGCGGCCCTTAATCTGAATTTTTTCAGTTTAAATTTAATTCATTACAAATCTTATTTTATTTTTAGATGAAAATTAAATTGAATTAAATAACCACCGACAATATAATGAATTAATAGCAAATTTATAGTGACATGTGATGTATTGGCACGTGTGATAATACTGGCACAAACTTATTCAACTTGAATTGTCACTCTAAAGTTCATCCAACATAAGATGGAACATGACCTTTTATAATATATTTCTTATGTATTGTGAAAGGTAATCATAATCATGTCCATGTTACATGGAACAGACTATGAGTTCAATAGTTTATAGCTATAACATAGAGCATGATCTTTGTTACTGTCCGTTTATTTTGCAACATATTCTTCTGCAGTGATGTTCCAATTCCATCTTATGTTGAACAGACTATAAATCAGTTTAAATGGATTATAACTCAATTCATATAAATATATTTATAAATCAGTTTCAATTGAAAATTAGTCTTGTTTACAAACCTATTTTATACACTGGTTACACAAACTGTTTATTGTTGTGTTGCCAGGGTAAATGATACATGTATTTATTACCCAAGTTGCCATATTGACCTCAGAACTAAAGTAGGCTAAGTGTAATATAAGTCAATATATGACCGGGAACTGGCTTATTGTTTTTACATCTGCCAAATTTGGTAGGATGAAAATAATTGTGTAATTTATCTGGTCTCTTTACCCAGAGGTGTATGTGTATAGCCTGGACGTGAGCGTGAACGAAGTGTGCCCCCGCTAGCCGGGGGGCGTGTAGCCAGGACATGCGGGGACGAACATCACTTAAAAAACAAAACAAACTTTGTCCCAGCTAAGGGCGGGACTGTTACATTTACTTCAATTTGTCCCGGCTATAAGGGTGAGGGGCTGGGACTGTAGCGGGGACATACAAAAAATGGTGCCCCACCCTGCGAGGACAGTACACGACTGTACCGGCACAGATCCCGCCATGTCCCGGTCCCCCAGGGCCAGGGTTGCAATTGAAAAGTGCATAATAAATAGAATAATTAAAGGGGCACAGAGAGATTTATCGATATACTAAATGAGCAAATAACATAAAGATAATCATCAATATAGCCCAAATCCAAAATGTCATACAATTTTGACATCGCCTTCATGCCAAATAAGCAAATAACGGCACTTCCGGGTTGAGATTTCCCACGAAAGGCCGCGAGTAAAACGATAGCATAATACGATCAGATCGAAACTAAGAAAATCATGACATTTTACATGATAAATGGCGAATTTTGGTAAACTGTTTCAAATGGTAGTTACTATATGCCTAAGTTTTACTTTGACACACACACAAAAAAATGCGAGGAAAGTTGAGGGCGCAACCCCATACCTATCTCTCTGTGCCCCTTTAATGGCCTATGCTATTAATGCCAAATAACAAATAATTGGGAGTAAGAACCCTTTGAATAACAATCTGACCCAATTAAAAACTGACCGAACTACGGGATGGTTTGTCCCTTTTCTCGAGGGTCAGCAGGGACACCGTTGATGAAGCCATTTCCCAGCCAGAGATCAAATAGGCCATGAAATCATAATTAAATATAAGTTAGAGATGTGGTGTTACGATATACATGTGTCTTGAAAAGTAATCTTCGTGTTATGTGAAGCCTACTTAATGTAATTCTCTCAAACCGACAAATAAACTGGAGGAAAAATCTTCCCCACAAGAGACCAGAAAATATAATTAGGTCATGATTTTAAGGGTAACTTACTTGTCAGTCAATAAGTAAATTATGCCCGGGGTTGGGGGGTACTCGCCTAAAATGGTATACGGGGAAGTGTCGCTCTACTGGGTCGCTTTTTTTGCAAGATATCCCCAAACATGGGGTATGATTTTGTGCTGAAAAAGCCCTAATAAAGGGGTCGCTTTTTACAAATGTGTATATTTTCAACATTTGGCAAATTTTCCCGATTTGCAAAAATTGGGTCTATAATGAAGGAAAATCTTAAGAAATGGGTAGCCGTCTTTCCCAAAATTACCCTTAAAAATGGGTAGGGTTTTTAATTTCCAGCCGCACTCCCCGACCAAACCAAGTCCGAGTAGGCCACCCCCCTCCCCCTCCCCCAGAAATAATGCCACAGTGACCGCTGCAGAAGTCATCAATTTCCCAACAAATACATTTTGTTTATTGGTTTCTATGGTAGCATATCTCGGTTTCTGGTTTCACTTCCTTATGGCGCTTTAATACTAAAGCAATATTATGTCACCTTTGTCGATTCTTTTCACCCAATTTCTCCCCCTTGAATTGAAGTCAAACTCTCTCCATGAACTTGTCTTGACTGTATCTTCGTAAACTAAATTCATAGAACTCTACTAAAGTTAAAATTAATTTTGGAATTGATTAAATTGTCAATTTAATAAACCCATCCATTATCACACAGAAACAAAAACTAAATTTCAATTTATTTTTTTTATTATTTTTTTTTTTCATTTTTTTTTTTGCCTGAAAAATATATGCTTTATGTCAAGACAAAATTGGTACAGGCCCATGTCAATTTAACTAATGTTTCTAGTGTGACAATAGTCTAAAAACATTTATTTAAGCTTACTTATTCATTTCAAGCAAGAAATAGTAACATTGAGACACTTTTAATCAAATTTAAATCTAAAAAAAAGAAAATTGCGACACTAGATTTAAGATTTTAGGGTCGGTCGCTGAGGGCAGCACAACTTTCTTTTTTGTTGGCCTTATGTGCAGAGGGCAAAACCTTACAATTTACTACAATTTTGGCAGTCTGATGAATTTTGAATTAGCCTAAATGTATATTTCATATAATTAATAAATGAGTTGTTTAACAACAAGGTCATGCAGCTGTGAAGATATGTTTTGAGTGATCATAATAATTATGATTGATGATGAGCATTGTAGAATCATAACATCTGCCTAATGATAGAGTTTGAGCCCACTATTGTACTATGTTTATTCTGAAAATCCTATTTAACACTTTTCACGCGGCTATTAGTTTTACCATTCAGAACAAATTGTTCAGAAAACTTTCCCAAATTTCAAGGTCTATCTGGAGTATAACTAAACCAATACTAGGCATGTTTGTACATATTTCAATGCATTTTTCATGGTGATTCCAAATATGGTAATGAAATTCAATAATGTTGACATTTTTGAAACATTTTGTGAAATTTTGGAATGTCGTCTGCAGTCGCCTGCCGCATGGAAAGTGTTAACACTTTTCATGTGGCTGTTGTCTGCACGACAGTTCCAAATGTTCATGAAATGTTTCAAAAATGTCAACATTTATTGAATTTCGTTATCATATTATTTGGAATCACCATGAAAAATGCATTGAAATAAGTACAAACATGGCTAGTATTGGTTTAGTAATTCTTGAGATAGAAATTGAATGTTGGGAAAGCTTTTTGAAAAATCTTGTTTTATTATGGTAAAACAGCGTGGAAAGTGTTTTAAAGTGAGGGAAATTTAAGATGGTTGGGTAAATTTAGTAATGTTTGCAGTTATATTAAGAATGTTGTGCAGTAGAACTCAAATCAGTGGGAAAATGATAAAAATCTCATTATGTTTCTAAATGTGGGAAAGTATTGTTATATTTCTGTATTAAACATGTGGTAATTAATACAATGGTCATGGGTATTGTTTGGGTCATTTGGGGACAAATATCGTTGTTATTTGACAACCGCATTTCCACGTTGTTTATTTGAAAATGTTATTGTTGAGTCAAATTGTTATGTTATGTGGTTTATCACCTTTTGTGGTAGTTTATGCACCCCTTGTGTTATTTTTCTCTCAAAATGAACTATAATTTTACCTTTATAAACAGAATGGCCACAAAAATTCCTCTCTGATCAATGTCTGACCTTGGCTATTAACCCCCTGGGCACTATACCTGTCTATCTAACATCGCTTCTGATTGGTAAATTACAAGATATACTCATTTGAATAACCAATTATGATACAGCTTTTAAACTATTTCACCCTGATCTTTATCAGGGATGCAATTTTTTTATTAAGGTCTCTGATTGGTGCAATAAATGATGTATCCATCTTTCTGACCAATCGGCCGGTAGTTCTCAGGGGGTTTAGGTGCAGAAAAAGGATTGCGTTGCCCTCAGCGACTGAGCCTCAATTCTCAAAAATTAAGGTTGCAATTTTTTGTGTGTTAGAATTAAATTTTACCCAAATTATCCAAATATTTATACTATTTTCTGCTTGTAATCAATACGTTTGCTTGAATAGATTGTTTTAAAACCATTATCACACTAAAAAAACCATTAGTCAAATTGATATTTAGCAATTTTGTCTTGACATGAACCACGGTCTGTCAGTAATATTTGTCAGCAAAAAAAAAAAGGACAAAAAAAAGGAGGAAAATCTAACCCTATTGTGTGATCATCACTGTGTGTGGCAAATTTTAAGTGACTTGTTGATTATTTTTCATTTGTAATATTCATTGTTATAATCGATATGTATTGTTGGTTTGGCCATTTTATTAACTTCATAAAAATTGGTGTAGCTTGTTAAACCAAACCTGAATGCAAAATAAGTGTTTGATTGAAAATCATGTATAGGCTTCTTTATATCCTCAATAATAACGACAATAAATCAAATAATTACAAGTTGTAGATACTTGGTGTTATGTATAAAACCACATAAAACAGTGTTATTGATTATTAGGGACTCAAAATAAGTGTTTGATTGAAAAACATGTAAAGGCTTCTTTATATCCTCAATAATAACAACAATAAATCAAAGTAAAACAAATATGGATACATTTTAATTTTAATTTTGAAATTGTCAAAAATAAAACCTTTTACAATGGTTAAATACTGTAAAAGCCAATATTTTCGCGTACAGATATTTTCGCGGATTTTGATATCAAAGACATTTCGCGAATTGTTTTTTTGCGGGCGACCGTCTGAAAGCATTGCATAAATGTGTAAAGCAATATTTTTGCGTGTAATAATTTTCACGGAAAAAGATTTTGCGCGAAAAGCGCGAAAATAAAACCACCGCGAATATTTTAGCTTTTACAGTAAGGCGACAAATAACCACCCTGTTCTACAAAAATTGTCAAAAAATGTCAATTTAAAAAAAAAAAAGGTTTTGATATTACTAAAAACACACCAAATTTGTGGTTCAACTAAAAATAAGCGTCTCTACTCGCTTTGCTACACATGTATTTCTCTCAGGACTATACTTCTAAATCAGATATCAATTATCTAGAATCGCTTAGGGACCTCTTGACATTTTAACCGCCTTTTTTTCTCCAGAAAAGGTGGCTAAGAAAATCACCTCGTCTTATCACTTGGGGCTTTACTTTACAGGTCAGTTATTATCCATGCCATTCAAATCCTGTGGGCTTGTTTATATTTGTTATGTATATTTTGTAAGGCCAAATTAAATTAATTGTTTGTCTCAAAGCTTCCGCGCGCGTTAGTTTATTGGTGCGCATTAGCATTTTTTCCCCTTTTTTTTCCATTCCCCCCCCCCCCCCAAAAAAAATCCAAAATTTCACAGATTTTCAGATTTTCATTGATCACATCATCTTACAAAAGTTCACTTTTTCAAGGATTTCAATATTTTATATTTAAAAAAACCAAAAAAACGCATTCCGTATTAGTTTTACAACAGGAGAGGAGCTTTGAGACAAACAATTAATTTAATTTGGCCTAAACAGAGAATATAGTTATTCATCCAAAAATGGGGGAGGGAGGGGGGGGGGGGGGGGGGGGGAGGGGGTGGGTTAAGCAAACTAAAAAAAACCTATTAAATTATTTAAATATGTGTAGTGTATAAAGATGGTTAGGGTTAGGCTAATGAAAGTTGATTCCATGTTTCCCGTAACCCGCCCGCGTTTGGTTTTTTCGACCAGGTTATGAATGCCAAAATAGCGAAATCATTCATTATATGATATTTTCAATTTTTTCCGCCGGTTTTGAGATATTGTTGAATTTTTTCGGTGTTTTCCTTAATTTCCTTCATCGAACATCGCATTTTGTTTACATTCTGAATCAATTGGACAAAATAGAAATCGACTTCGATGATCACCTACGGCATTGGTGAAATGGTCGTTATTTTGTAAATAATGAACTGCTGCAAAATAATGAATAATGAAAAATGAAAAAGTTACCTCATTATGGTTTGAAACAAATGTTACGGGAAACATGGAATCAACTTTCATTAGCCTTAAGGAGATACAAAAAAAAATCTCTTTCCCATTCCCATACAAGATACAAAAAAAGATATCTCTTACTCTTAACCCTAAGCATGTTCTTGGGAATAAAATCAGGGGAGAAAAACTGATCAATTGGTTTTTTGGAGAACAACATATCAAATGCATTTTTGTTATTGTTTAAAAACAATTATGGTAGGCCTATCTATTTTAACACTTTCCACGCGGCTATTATTTTTACCCTTTACCTAAAACAGATTTTCAGAAACCTTTCCAAACTTTCAAGGTCCTATCTGAAGGATTACTATACCAATACTAGGCATGTTTGTACTTATTCCAATGCATCTCCCATGGCGATTCCAAATATGGTAATGAAATTAAATAATTTTGAGATTTTCGAAACATTTTGTCAAAATTTGTAATGTCGTCTGCAGCCGCCTGCCGCATGGAAAGCGTTAAAAGTATGCCCCTATAATTATTTAGCGAGGGGCGAAAATTGACCAAAGGATCCTGATTTTCTTAAATGGGAAAGTCCAATTTCTTCAACATCCTTATAGTCTAGCAATCTCAATACTGTTAACACATTCCTAATTGAATAAGATTCAGTTAAGCTCGTTAAATCCTTGGTCCACAGCTTGTGTGTTGTTGTGGTCAACCGCTCTAATTAATTACCGGGTTAATTAGTGATTAGTGGCTTAAGCATTGTCCTTATAATAAGGTTCATTTCACACTTGATCAACATAGCCTGTATGTGAAGCTATATTAGACCCTCTTATTAAAGGCATATTATGTGATCTTTTCCGGAGAGCGCCCTCTATTCATGATTTCTTTAAGAAAGTAGATTTTCTTGCAGATTTACATTTCTGATCATAAATCCTACATACATTCCAAGTTACAGAGCGATACGATTCCTAATTACCTCAAAATCATGGTTTTAGAGTGAATTTAGACTAGAATAAAATAATCCGACAGTTTATTTTCACTCTAAAACCATGATTTTGAAGTAATTAAGAATCGTATCGCCCTGTAACTTGGAATGTATGTACGATTTATGATCAGAAATGTAAATCTGCAAGAAAATCTGCTTTCAATTTTTTTTTTTCGATGTTGAGGGCGTTCCATGGAAAGATCACATAATATACCTTCAAGAGTTCAATATAGGCCAAACCTGAAAAGGGGTTGTTTGAATGAAACTTTATGAGGAGGAGATTTGGGGACAAATTACAACAGAATTATAAACGAGGGATCCTGAGGTTGGAAATTGATCCTGGGCCACCGGGGTGAGAGTTGACACTGTTGCGCAAGTTGTGCTCCCCAAAACTTTTTTTGTCACCATATCTAGTCTACACACAGACGACGTTGGACACGAACGACCGTTAATTTTGAATTACCGTTTGTTTCAATGTAACAATGGATTTTGATTATATGACCTCATAAAATTCATCACACGTTGGAACTAAATTATTTCATCCTAAAACCGCTGGAGTTGGATAACCAACTCCAGTGTTAGTATCATTTTTTGAATTTAATCCGTTGTTAAGCGTTCGTCCCATTCACTTGATCACGTAACCTCGTTTGCATATTTTAACCTGAATATTCGTGAATACGCCCAGTGTCCACCGTCGTCTGTCTACACACAACAGCCTTTTACAATCATGAAATTGTAGCAATGGAGAGACTAGAAAGCAGGAATTATCAGCATATTAGGAGGCTTTGCTTGATATTTATAACAAAATCAAATGCTGTACAAGGGTTTATGTGGGATTTCATTTTTTAAATCCAAGTCCAGTGTTGTCAAATCAAGGCATTACACAGAGTAAAGTCTTTGGTCAAATCTAGTGTCGGTCCATAAAGATCTGAAAATACATGTATGGAATTAAAATAGTGTTGAATCATAAATCTGATAGCAATCCACTTTTATGACAAGTTCAATTGTGGTCTTTTATGCGCAACTAATCAAATAAAATGTGTTTGCCAAATACTGCCAATGGCACTTGACCTTGTTACAGAAATGTGTTGGAGTGGAGTCAAATTGTATGTAAACTTTATTGAAATCTGCTGATTGGAGGGATTTCACGATTTGCTCAATGTTTCATATAGCATTTTAACTATTTATCCTGCTAAAAATATCAGTATTGAACAAAAATGGCCAAAGCCAACAAATGTTGTTTGGTTTGTGTAATGAGACAAAGGGTTAGGTGTGTTGGGGATGTTTCATGATTTTCTTAGGCCAAATAAAAAGAAAAATATGTGCATATGTGACCCTTTTGTGACGTGATTGGTCACATAGTCTGGACTTTTTCAAAAATCGGTGAGTTATTATGTTACCCCCCCCCCCCAATAGCTGCTGTGACTTTGCCATACAAAAATAAACAGTATAGATGGATATATAGCAATTTTAAACGTTAGAAGCTTAAAATGGGTATGGAATTTTGGATTGTTTTCCTGGTTTAATTTTTTAATAATCAAATAACAAATAACACAAACAATTGTTGTGGCGGCAAAAACGGAGAAGACACGGATGATATAATTGTAATCCTTTTTACTGGAACGTACCTGTTTTTTAAGGATTACAGTGCAGATATTAAAGATATGGAGAGTCGAGGCTATACTGGAATAATTTCATCTATATTATAATACGCTACTCTCTGTCTGTCTGTCTGTCTGTTTGTCTGTTTGTCTGTGCGCGCTTTTTCGTTGCCTTCCCGGGGTCGGGCGGCGTTCAAACTCGGTGGGTGGGTGCAGCTCGGTCCCCGAAAGAGCAAGTTCGCATTCGCTAGAGCGTACGAGGTCAAAGGTCATCTAGGGGTCAACTTTTTGAAGTTGGTCGGATCGTGCTTAAACTCGGTGATCGCAATGCTCGATGCGAGGCGAGCGTGGCAAAAATAAAACGGGTTGGCGTTTGTCGGGTCTTCCGGGGTCAAAGGTCGTCTAGGGGTTGATTTTTCAAAGTTTGTCCGATCGGGCTTAAACTCGGTGACGGGAAGCCCGAGTACGAGTCGAGCGTGAAAAAAATAAAACGGCTTTGCTTTTCTTGGGTCGTCCGGGGTCAAAGGTCAAAGGTCATCTAGGGGTCAACTTTTTGAAGTTGGTCGGATCGTGCTTAAACTCGGTGATCACAATGCTCGATGCAAGGCGAGCGTGGCAAAAATAAAACGGGTTAGCGTTTGTCGGGTCTTCCGGGGTCAAAGGTCGTCTAGGGGTCGAATTTTCAAAGTTTGTCCAATCGGGCTTAAACTCGGTGACGGGAAGCCCGAATACGAGTCGAGCGGGGAAAAAATAAAACGGCTTTGCTTTTCTTGGGTCGTCCGGGGTCAAAGGTCGTCTAAGGGTCGAATTTTCAAAGTTTTTCCGATCGGGCTTAAACTCGGGGATGGGAAGCCCGAATGCGAGTCGAGCGTGGAAAAAATAGAGCATACGAGGTCAAAGGTCATCTAGGGGTCAACTTTTTGAAGTTGGTCGGATCGTGCTTAAACTCGGTGATCACAATGCTCGATGCGAGGCGAGCGTGGCAAAAATAAAATGGCTTTGCTTTTCTTGGGTCGTCCGGGGTCAAAGGTCGTCTAAGGGTCGAAGTTTGTCCGATCGGGCTTTATGCATGCATTCTACAAACCACCAAACCCGAGAACCGACAAACCCCGGGTGACCGCCCAAACCCGAGAACCGACAAACCCCGGGTGACCGCCTAGTAGCCTATATTATATAAGTAGCATGTTTAGTGGCATACATGTTCAGGCGACATACTTTTTTTCTACTTTTTATTCATTTAACAGAATACGACCAATGTGCAAATGTATCTTTTAAATAATGTAAAAGCTGACATTTTTGCGGAAGTTTTCTTTTCGCGCTTTTCGCGCAAAATATTTTTCCGCAAAAATTATAACACCCGAAAATATGGTTTTCAACATTCATGCAGTGCATCCAGAAGGTCACCCACGATAAAAACAAACGGGTTAGCGTTTGTCGGGTCTTCCGGGGTCAAAGGTCGTCTAGGGGTCGAATTTTCAAAGTTTGTCCAATCGGGCTTAAACTCGGTGACGGGAAGCCCGAATACGAGTCGAGCGTGGAAAAAATAAAACGGCTTTGCTTTTCTTGGGTCGTCCAGGGTCAAAGGTCGTCTAAGGGTTGAATTTTCAAAGTTTGTCCGATCGGGCTTAAACTCGGGGATGGGAAGCCCGAATGCGAGTCGAGCGTGGAAAAAATAGAGCATACGAGGTCAAAGGTCATCTAGGGGTCAACTTTTTGAAGTTGGTCGGATCGTGCTTAAACTCGGTGATCACAATGCTCGATGCGAGGCGAGCGTGGCAAAAATAAAATGGCTTTGCTTTTCTTGGGTCGTCCGGGGTCAAAGGTCGTCTAAGGGTCGAAGTTTGTCCGATCGGGCTTTATGCATGCATTCTACAAACCACCAAACCCGAGAACCGACAAACCCCGGGTGACCGCCCAAACCCGAGAATGCGTGTGCTGTAAATTCTAGTGTTTCATAATTGTGTGGTGTTTTTTTCGCATTATCACTAAATATCCGAGCGGTATCATTGCTGGGGTGCAATTGCGATATATGTGACCAGTCACGTCAAAAAGGACTTGTTGTCGGCAAACACAGTTTTGAGGCCAATATATTTGGTGAAATAATAGAAACAAATATGCTTCTTCTAATCATATCTTGTGATTACAAAGTCTGATTATCTTCAATGTGGTGTCATTTTAAAGCTTAAAATGTGCTCTTTCAAGTCATACCAATCACTTGGATTTGACTCGGGCCATCAACATGTCCATTTTGATATAACGGGTCACATATATTAAAAAAATGCTATCGTATATTTGATTTTCTTATTGACAGTGTAGAGTCTAGAGGGACAACTTATTGGTGCTATGTTGCCCTCAAGTGCCAAAAATGTTTCAACAATTTAATTAGTGGGCCTAATTAATTATGGAAATTAGACAAAAGCCAACGGACATTTGAAGCTCTTCAAGTGTACTACCCATGTACCAAGTCACATCATCATAGCTCATCTCATCTATCCACAAACTTTACTTTGCATATTTTATGCATACATAATTAGACATAATTAGGATATTAACTGGCAACTGGAGTTAAAAAAATAAAGAAAATAAAAAGAAAGTTGTTGCCAAATCTGTTGGTTTTATGCCCCTTTGACCTAACATATCTCAGCAACCGAATGTCCGATTGTAATAAAATCTTCAGTTCCGGAATCGTCAAACCAAGGGCTAAAACATATTTGATTTGAAAGGAAATCTTAAGTTTTGACTCGGCCAATAGAGCCACCTTAACAGCAAGCAACAGTCAGTATAGCCTTTTTTATCCGGGCCAAGATCTTCGGCAAGTCCTCCCGACCCCCGTCATTGCCCTTTCAGGTCTTAGCCATAGCCTCAACACATTTACCTTAATGTTTGTGTTCAATTAAGATTCTTTAATCTCCTTTAACACTTTCCACGCGGCAGGCGTCTGCAGACGACATTCCAAAATTTCACAAAATGTTTCAAAAATGTCAAAATTTCTGTATTTCATTCCCATATTTGGAATCACCATGAGAAATGAATTGAAATAAGTACAAACATACCTAGTGTTTGGTCAGTAATCTTTGAGATAGGCTTTGAAAATTATGAAAGGTTTCTGAAAAATCTGTTTTGGGTATGGTAAAAATAATACCCGCGTGGAAAGCATTAAGAACAACTATATCAAATTAAGTGTATTAACACATTCCACGCGGCTATTAGTTTTACCATAATACAAAACAGATTTGTCAGAAACCTTTCCCAACTTTCAAATGCTATCTCAAGAATTATTGAACCAATACTAGGCATGTTTGTACTTATTTTAATGCATTTCTTTTTTCTTTTCTTTTTTTCCCCTTCTTTTTGTTGATGCCGGCGCACCAACTATTTATTTGTATTTGTCATACAGGAAACAATAATATATATGAACATTTAGTTTTAATATTCTCTAAATAATAAAGTACAGTATTTAATTATTGTCTTTCCACCTTTTATATAAACCCCATTTTTATTGTGTTTATATAATCTTCCCTTTCCAATGGCAATATGATTTTCAACTTGGAACATAAAATGAACTAAGCCCTTAAACACTTGAAAAATCGGCCGTAAACCTGCACATCTTTTTCTATATGCGTACAGTTTCCCCAATAATATAATATAATTTAGTAAAGGGTCCGGATCAAAAATATTGTAATTAATGCATTTCTCATGGTGATTCCAAATATGGTGATGAAATTCAGTAGTTTTGACATTTTTGTGAATTCATTTTGTGACATTTTGGAAATGTCGTTTGCAGACGCATGCCGCGTGGAAAGGGTTAAGCTTGGCCATGGTTTGGCGTTAGACGGGTCGTATCGGTCTGATAAGATTCAAGTACTTGTTTGCAATTAACTTCATTTCCTATTTCAATTTCGGTCGGTCAACCCCAAAGTGTAAGTTCGTTTTCAGTCGGCGGCGGGCACATTATTTTTGTGTAAAGATATTTGACATGTGTTGTTAATGTTTACCACTTTTAAAAGTGTCATTATTTATTTAGCGTATTTTTATTTTAAAAATCACTATATATTAATATAAGCCTATGTTGATTTAGCTTTAGTGTAAATAGTATATATTCTTGTGTAACAAAATAGGGTGAAAATAAAAGTCACACAAAAAATTGCCACCGCTTAACCTTTTACAAAGCGCTTTGACCTTAGGGGCAAAGAGGGTCATCAACTAGAAATTGGGGTCTCTTGTTGTCTAGTAGTTCACCTGTCTGTCCATTCATTTAAAGGTATATTATGTGATCTTTTCCAGGGGACGCCCTCAATCCTCGAGAGAAAAATTGGACGCAGATTTTATTCCATATTTACATTTCTGATCATAAATCATGAATCACATTCCAAGTTACAGAGTGATACGATTCCAAATTACCTCAAAATTATGGTTTTAGAGGGAATTTAGAGTAAAAATAAGTTGTCGGTGCAGACTCCGACAGTTTATTTTCACTCTAAAACCATGATTTTGAAGTAATTAAAGAATCGTATCACCTTGGAATGTTTGTACGATTTATGATCAGAAATGTAAATCTGCAAGAAAATCTGCTTTTCAATTTTTTTTCTCGAGGATTGAGGGCGTTCCCTGGAAAAGATCGCATAATATACCTTTAATAATTGCTTACTTGCTGGTTTGTTTTGGGGAATAAGGCAACAAAAAAGACCCCGTTCTTTGAGCAAACGGACCTCTCAAGTAGGGACTGTCAGTTGGGCGTGTTTTTATCGCTCAAAAATTCTGGGGAAATGTTGAAATGTTAAAAAAAAATTGGTAAAAATGTAAAAAAATGTCAATTAAAAAAATAAATCCCCAAAATTGGTAGAATGTTTTGTTTGTTTGGTAAATTCAAAGAAAGAAATATGGGTCGGTCAGGCCTGTAGAACAGAGGGATTTTATCAGCAGCTTTAAGGCATATTATGCAATCTTTTCCATGGGACGCCCTCTTACTTCAAAATCATGGTTTAAAGAGTGAAAATTCACTCTAAATTCACTCTAAAACCATGATTTGTAAGTAATTAAGAATCGTATCACCCTGTTACCCGGAATATGTTTATGATTTATGATAAGAAATGTAAATCTGCCCAAAAAAATCTGCTTTAAAAAAAATCAAGGATAAAGGGCTAAATCCCCTGGAAAAGATTGCATAAGGGAACCGGTTCTCCCATCTCGCATTTCACTTAGGACATTTGCGTTGTAAAACCTAGTCTGTCTGTTGCATTAATCACCGACACTCAAGTTTCGATCAGCCTAAAACACTATAATTTTGCAGATACTTTATTTCGCAAATTTAAAAATGACTGCTATTTTAGCGGGCATTTAATTTTTGCAAATCTGGAAATTTTACTGTTAACTTTCAATGCAAAATTGTTAGTTTTGCTGGTATTTAATTTCCCGAACCTATATCCCTCAGGAAATTCTCAAAATTAAAATTCCTCGCGAAATTAAGTAGTTTTACAGTACCTTTGTCAGATACCCTATAGGTATAATCAGGGGGAGGGGAGCCTCGGGCTATCGTATTCAAAGGTGGATTTAAAGCTCAGTAAAAAACAACAACTTGTAAACAGGTATTCTTTAGAAAATGATGAATCCACCTTTTGAATACGAGTGCCTCACAGAAGGAGGGGGAGGGGGGGGGGGGGGAGAATAAAGAGTGATCTTGAAATATATTTAACCATATCATTAGGGGTATTTGTTATGCAGCACATCATAAGGGGGGGGGGGGGACTTTGCGGCTGTGTGTTTTTCAACATATGAAAACGGACTGAAAACAATTTTAAAAATAATAAGAATTTAGGTGTTATTTTCACTCGTAAATTCTGAATGCCTTGATCCATTTTGATACATTTGGTGTCATTTTAAAGCTTGGAAAATGCTTTGAGAGCACACATAATAAACTCAAAATTGACTTCACCTGCAAAGCATCACATACTGATATTGGAAATACTGATGACTTTTTCACACGATGTATAGATAGATTATGGAAAAACGATTTATCTCAAAATGGTCGGAAATCTATCTGAACAAATTTATTCAAGTTAACTTATCAATCAACAGAAGCAAGGTTAAATCATTTAGCAAATAGATATCGAAATGTGATTGTCAGAGATACCGGCCTAAAATTTAAAAAAGTACTTTGGTTTTGGTTGTTCAAGATGAAATTCCAACCAGCTACATTTGATTTGGCCCTAAATTTTCTCCCGCTATTAACTTTCAGAGGGTAGAAAAAAGTGAGTTGTCCATCATTGCCAGCCTGTTTGCAGAATTATGTATAGATGGACATTATGCGATACATAGCCATGTGTTTAAAAGTTCATTGATGTCAATGGACGCATATCACATGAAGTTGACCTTGCCGTAAAAGTACGCAAGGACAACCTCACCTTAAAATGGTGAAACGGACATCTGTGGTCAGTGGCATAAATGTGTTGTTGGTATTGGGGGAGGGGGTGATTGACTAGTGATTGCACCAGCATCAACATTTTAGGGGAGGGGGGAAGAAAAAAATGTTGGAGGATAAATGTTTTTTGTAAAATTGCCTGATATTAGCTTGATTTGTTTTTTATTAGACATTTCTATGACGGTGAGCATTTTATCATGCATAACATTGGGGAGTGGGGATAACATAAGCCATCCCCCATGTCAAATATTGGGGGGTATATCCCCCCATCCTCCCTCCGGGATTTACGCCTATGTCTGTGGTGTACAATACGTAATCTCGACCTGACGTCTGTGATTGGTTACCACATTTTGTACGTTTTTTAAGCATGCGCAGTGAGCTGATCGGAGTGTACCCGCGTGTGTCAGACTGTTGCAATCAAGGATATGTGCTGTAGGTCCATCAGCAAGTGGTGTCAAAAGTTCATTGTGATAAATGAAAATCAAACAAAGAAATAAGCAAACAAACAAAATAAATGTAAACTATATACACCAACTAAACCAACAACAGAAAAAAGACACACAAAAAACCCCAAACAAACGCAACAACCTTGTAAAGGACAAGGCCTATTTTAGTGACACGCGTGTTAGAGATATGGCTGTTATTTTTTCTGGCTTTTAAAAATCTGCTTCTAAATTATAAGATAACGATTGCGTCAACAGTTTGCTTTGATTTCCAAAGTAAATATGGTATTTGTTTAATCATTGAATGAATACATATGTACATATACCAGTATCATAGAACAAGTGTACTATTGGACTGTAATGAAAACATGGTGGTCTTGTTAAGACATAAAATTTGTAACTGAAAAAAGGAGAAATCAAGATGTTAGACATCTGAACAGTGGCTTACCCAGGGGGGGGGGGTCCAGGGGGGCCCCCCTGAAATAACCCCGTCGGTAAAAACGACCATCTGTCGGTAAAAACGACCCTCCATCGGTAAAAACGACCCTCCGTCGGTAGATTTTCGATTTTGACCATGCAATTTTTTTCGGCAGGGTATCAATATTATAGCTGCTGACGGGAAACAAATTGTGCATGTTTTACGATTTTTTTGGGAAGTCTGTAAAATAAATCGTCGGTACATCATGCATTTCGTCGGTACAACTATGGTCGTGCCCCCCCCCCCCAGTTTCCAAAAGCTGGGTACGCCACTGCATCTGAAACATTTCTCTCCATATTTATGTCGGAAATAACGGCTGAAATTAAGACACATTTTCACCTCCAAAACAAATAAAGTGTAAATAAATTCATTATTTAGGTATAGCTTTGGAAAAAATGTGCTAATTTGCATATTTTGAAAAAGTTGATTTTGAAAGTCTTTTGGTGTCATTTGTCTTTAAAGGCATATTATGTGATCTTTTCAAGATAGCGCCCTCTATTCATTTTTTTTTTAGAAAGTAGATTTTCTTGCAGATTTACATTTCTGATCATAAATCATACATACATTCCAAGTTACAGAGCGATACGATTCCTAATTACCTCAAAATCATGGTTTTAGAGTGAATTTAGAGTAAAAATATAAACTGTCGGAGTTATCCGACAGTTTATTTTCACTCTTAAATCATGATTTTGAAGTAATTAAGAATCGTATCACCCTGTAACTTGGAATGTATGCATGATTTATGATCAGAAATGTAAATCTGCAAGAAAATCTGCTTTCTATTTTTTTTTCGATGTTGAGGGCGTTCCCTGGAAAGATCACATAATATACCTTTAAATAAATTGATCAATAGCATAATCAGCATGGGGGAAGGAGTCCCCACATATGGAACTTTTGTCCCCTACCATGAATGGACAACAAAAAAACAAAAAAATAAAAAATAAGGACTCTAAATATGTAAGACCATTGTATTAAAAGTATACCCTTTTTATCGATTTTGCTTGTTTTGACATATGGAACTTTTGTCCCCTACCATGAATGGACAACAAAAAAACAACAAAATAAAAAATAAGGACTCTAAATATGTAAGACCATTGTATTAAAAGTATACCCTTTTTATCGATTTTGCTTGTTTTGACATATGGAACTTTTGTCCCCTACCATGAATGGACAACAAAAAAACAAAAAAATAAAAAAATAAGGACTCTAAATATGTAAGACCATTGTATTAAAAGTATACCCTTTTTATCGATTTTGCTTGTTTTGACATATGGAACTTTTGTCCCCTACCATGAATGGACAACAAAAAAACAACAAAATAAAAAATAAGGACTCTAAATATGTAAGACCATTGTATTAAAAGTATACCCTTTTTATCGATTTTGCTTGTTTTGACATATGGAACTTTTGTCCCCTACCATGAATAGACAACAAAAAAACAACAAAATAAAAAAATAAGGACTCTAAATATGTAAGACCATTGTATTAAAATTATACCCTTTTTATCGATTTTGCTTGTTTTGACATATGGAACTTTTGTCCCCTACCATGAATGGACAACAAAAAAACAACAAAATAAAAAAATAAGGACTCTAAATATGTAAGACCATTGTATTAAAATTATACCCTTTTTATCGATTTTGCTTGTTTTGACATATGGAACTTTTGTCCCCTACCATGAATGGACAACAAAAAAACAAAAAAATAAAAAAATAAGGACTCTAAATATGTAAGACCATTGTATTAAAAGTATACCCTTTTTATCGATTTTGCTTGTTTTGATGCCCTATTCACGTTAAGTATGTAACATGCCCTGGCTTCAAAAACTACCGTAATCACGTGGCGTGCGCAGGATATTGTGAGTGGGGGGGGGGGCCACCTGGCCATAAATGAAATTCCCCCGACTCAGATTCTTCTCAATTCCCCCGATGTACCAAAAAAATAGTAAAAGGTAGCCCCAATTTCTTTTTGCAGTCACCTCATGAATTTCACGTAAGTAAGCAGGTTAAAAAAAAATTGCACAGTCAAAAAATTTCGCACAGTAAAAAAAAAAATCGCAGTCCCAAAATCGCACAGTCCCAAAATCGCACAGTCAAAAATACAGCATAGTCAACAACTAGCTAAGGGACAATTATGAGAGTTTTCATCAGTTGTCTCTATAACATTTCCTTTTTTTATCAACTTGTGCATACATTTGTCGACTACATGCACAAATTTGCAGACAATTTGTCTTTTGGATTACACCCCCTCGCCACACAAAAAACTTCTACCGACAGCCAAGCCCCCGACTGGCAGTAGTTTCCCCCCGACTGAGTCAATAGTGGGGGGTGGTGGGGGGGGGGGGGGGGGGGGGGTGCGCACGCTACTGACCGTAACTACGTGATTTTGTTGGAGGTTCCTGATACCCTCTTGTAATGACCACTGAGTATCCCGGTAGTACTGTAAAACACTAACATTTCACTGCATTAAATTTTTGGCGAATTTGCAAAACAACACCTTTTTAGTAGCATTTTAATTTCACTAATTTGAATCATCTTGCTATGTTAACCTATGTATACAATTCTAATTAGCGGCATTTTAATTTAGCGAATAGAGGTTCCCAGCGAAATTAGCAAAATTAAAATGAAAGCGAAATGTTGCTGCTTTACAGAAGTGTTTTCTAGCACTTGGACGACGAAAAAACAACAACCTGTTTACGCAAAAAGTGGGTCGGTCGGGCTCGTAAAACAGGGTTTTTCCCCCTCGCCTTAGTTCCATTAAGGTTATAAAGTATTCAGTGTTTTTGTGTATCTCATTATGAACTAAACCTTTTGAATTTCTCTTTTTTTTCTTTCATGTTGTTCTTCCCATCCGTGCACTGTGCTGTGGATTATTCTTATGCATTTCTTCAACAGGTGAGTTTAACTTTTCAATTCAAATAAGCTATAACAGCTCTTGTGATTGGTCAATTATGTAATGTATTCAAATAAGTAACCAATCAGAAATAATAACCACAGGGTGGCACATGCTCTCTTCATGTGTTTGATTGGTAGATTGCCAAATATAAGCGTATGAGTGACCAATCAAACAAGACATCTTAAAATATCTGAACACTTATAAATGTTAGTTCCACATCCTCCAGCGGATGTCTATGCAAATATGTTTGCTATCAAGACGGCCTAATTATTGTTATTTATTTGATATGTATTTGTACTATACATTGTACACAACATTGGATGGAAACTGAGCATGCCCTTATCAAATCTCAGTGGAAAGTGTGTCAAAACTCAAGTCCTAATATTTGATACGGCACATCAAAAGGGGAACTTTGCAGGTGAAGTCAATTTTGAGTTTATTATTTGTGCTTTCTGAGAATTTTCTAAGCTTCAAGATGACACCAAATTGATCAAAATTGATCAAGGCATTCAGATTTTACGAGCGAAAATGTCTTCTAAATTCTTATTATCTTCTAAAAAATATTCTGTCCGGTTTCATCTGTATCTTGAAAAACATGCAGCCGTTAAGTCCCTCCGTTCGATGGGCTGCATCACACATAATGTGACCAGTCTCATAAAAAAGGACACGTTGTCGGCAAACACACTTTTGAGAGAGGCCAATATAATTGGTGAAATATAAAGAAAATAATAGAAAAAAATATGCTTCTTCAAATCATATCATGTGATTACAAAGTCAGATTACCTTCAACATGGTATCATTTCAGAGCTTACTCATCATACCAATAACTCAGATTTGACTTAGACCTCCAACATGTCCATTTTGATGTGACGGGTCGCATACCAGCAGAATCTAGATACTTTGACGATCGCACCGTAATGAAACACTACTTTTATGGGCAAATGCTGACGTTTGGTACTTCAATTTAAGTGCAGTAATCATATATAGTAATCAAGATGGCCTTTTTGGTTTGATAGTTATAGTTAATGAAGTCCATTATTAAAAGCAGTGACTGTTCACTTAGGCCAACAACAAAAAAGGGGTTGTTTCAAATTACATAAGAGACTGAAAATTTAAAGCGGTCTGCAGATTTTTTAAATTTTTTTCTTTCAATTTAGACCTGATCGTCATTTGTTTGGTCAAAAAGTTGGATTTGCAAGATTTTTTTGAGAAAATTGAAAAAGAAAAAAAAAATGAAGAAAAAAAATTGAAAAAAAAAAAAAAAACCCCTAAAAAAAAGGTTAACGCGGGTGGTTTCGGGAATGCGCGCGGGTCATCTGAGACAAACTTCTTTTTTTGGCCTTGTTAAGGTGACAAGATCAGTATGCTTCCCTGTCTAGAATTCCAAATCACAGACTGAACACAGGACTCAAGTGTGACCGCACAGACTGATCATGTATACAAACAAACAAACAAACAAACAAACAAACAAAGACTAAACCAACAAACAAACAAAATAGTTCAGATGTGAATTTGCTACAACCTCTCTGTCCAGCTGCATCCTAAGTTTTAAAATCAAAGTCGTTGTCGTCGTTCTATTGATCATGGCTGATTCTTTGTGACCCTTTTGATGATGGAGTGCCACCTCAGTCTATTGTTGTGACACCGGATGCTTAAAATTTTGCTTCAGAATTCAAGATGAACATTAAAAATTGCCATTATTGTTGTTTCTACTAACAGAAACACAGCAAAACTTGATTAAAACAATACCATCGCTATTTATTGAAAAACGCCCTCTATACAAATATGGTTCGCGTTATGTATCACGTGTACTGCAGGGGGATACTGTCGGACGTAAAATGCTGATCTGCCGGAGATCAGTATTTTTGTTGTACAGTACAGCTCGCATTAGAATGGACACTGCAATATATTGCAATGTCATTGCAATGACATAAATGGTTACTTGATTAGTACAGTCATTGCCATTGCAATGATATTGCGTTGACATTGTCCATTCTATTTCGAGCTGTACTGTACAAAGAGGGCTGATTTTTCTTAATCCTTATAGGTGTAAGTTCATACATGTAATACAATTGTAAAAATATACAAATCCCAGTTTTTATCATATATTTTTGTAATTGAAGGCGCTGCCTCCACCACATCTCTTAATGCCCCTTTAACCGCTAGCGGATTTCTTAGGGTTATTTCACCCATGCTTTCAAGCATGGGGTAGTTTTGATTGCAATTAAAACTTCTTTTGACTTGTCTTTGACCAGACATGCCAGGGATACTTTTTAACCTTAAATAGCGTTGTCTCAGTTGTAGACATGGAATTAAACATCCAAAGCAGGGTCGGAATTGGATTAATCTGGAAATCAATCTAAACATAATGTAGGCCAATGCATCCTTTAGGCCTATAACCTTTTTTTTTCGCACCGAGTAATGACACCGTGAAAATAAGTTAAAGGTATTCATCCTCCAACTTTGACCAACCTAAAGAGCAATTTCATCTTTAGAAAAATGAAATGATTAAAATCAGTGCCTTCCATTTATTTTTATTTTCTATCTAATTAGAAATCATCTTGGGCATGGGTTATCCCTTTTAAAGGGAATTTTTATAAGACTCGAGGTTAGTTAACCATGACATGATTCATACAGCTGTGAACCGAAAGTTTAGTCTCAAGACAATTTAATCTCTAGCTTAGGTGACAACAAAACACACCCTGTTTTATGGACCTGTAATTTAGGGTCAGTTGGTCAGCCAATTTTATAAAGTTTTTTTTATACCTTAAATGTTACCAACATCTGCAAAAATCTGGAATTTCTAAAAAAATGGTGAAAACATTTTTTCAACATATTTTCGGCTAAAAAACAGTCGAATTTAACATGATTTGAGAAAGAAAAAAAATAAAATTAAAAAAAATTCTTGAAAAATGCAAAAAAAGTAGGTCGGTTGGGCCCGTAAAACAGGGTGTTTTTTCTTCCTCGCCTTAGCGCCCATCGTCTCAACATTTCTATAGTTGGAAAGTGACCTGTTTTAAAGATCATGCCTACGCTGTAAATGATGATGAATGTACCAAGGAAAGACTCTAGTTATTTAACAATGACAAATCTAGGTCCCGGCAAAATTTGAACCGACCCAGTCTATAGCCTAATTCGCCCACAGTGGAGCTACAATTGGCCTGAGAAGTTGACAATGTAACACTGGATTTGTATGAAAAGTTGAGTCTGATGTAAGAAATATACCACATAATTTGTCCATTTTATTCTGAGAACACTGTAACTTGCTGGTCCAGTTCTGTTTTTAACTGATTCAAATACCTGAATATACTGGCCATGTTTTGTAGAAATTTCAGAACATTTGTTGGTGCCAGTTCTGAGAAATAGAGCTTTGAATATTATTATTTACTATAAAAGCACCCTCATAGGCCACATTTCCCATAGAGTTACATGTAAAATATCTATAAAGTAGAAAATGCCGATAATTTTAAATTGCTCGAACAATTTTCTTGAAATTTTCATCGTATTCATTAGCACTACCTAAATTAAACCATAAAAGGGCCACTATATAATCTTTTTTTATCCCATAATTTTAATTATAAATCGGACAGTCAAACAGCCGTGATATCAGGCAACAACAAAAAGATCTTTAGATGCAGTGGCGTAACTAGGGTTTTCAATTGGAGGGGGGGGGGGGGGGGGGGGGGGCAGGTGCGTGAGGGGAACAGGCCTGTGATGGGAGGGGGCAGGAATAACCGAATATTTGTTTTTAATATACATAGAGTTTGTCATTTCATGGGAGGAGAGAATTCTGGTTGGGGGGGGGGGGGGGGGGGGTAAATGCACCTGTCTCCTCTAGTACAAATCGCTCCTATTTTTTTTAAACTGGGGAATTTCACACAAATACCATTATCCTATAATATGAATCTTCTTTTCTTCATCTTTTTCTGATTTTGACACGGCATGCTGAATTGATTAGATGTTTATTGTTATATCATATAAGGCATAGTAAAAAAATAACATATTTCCTCCAGACTTTTGAAAAAAAGGAGGAGGGAGGGTCTTTTTTTTGTTCTTTTTTTTCAAGATGGCCGCCAATTCGAAAGTGACCAATTGACTGTGTTGCAGACACTCCTAAAACAGGATTTTCCACTCTAATTGCCAGAGGAATACGAAATATGACCAGGTTTACCTAATAGAGAGCCAAGTACACATTGTTTCTTTATGTTTTCTTCATTTTTCAGGTTGAATGAGGAACAAAACATCATTGATCGAAAGGATGTACATGTATTTGGTCCCCATGGTACTATTTGAGAAGCCATGTCAATACTTCCATGTCATGCATGGCATGAACATTGCTATGAAATGATACAGCATTTCTATTACATCTGCCATTCCTATGGGCAAAGGATCAATCACTAAAAAAAAAAATTTCCCCAAATTTTTAGAAATAGTAAATAGGCGGGCGGGGACGGGAAACATGTACATTTTTTTACTAGGCCTAATATTGTGCTTTAATAACTGATTTGAAATATTATCATAGTGCAATATATGACTCCTAGTGTTAGCATAAACTGCTAAAAAAAATAAAAAAATCAATCACAATTTGTTCAAATATCTCGGGATATTTTCATTTAGTTTAATATATCATTCAAAAGCTGATGTGTTCATCTTTACAATGATATCTAATTTGAAGCAATCCCTTGTTCCAGTGCTCAGCCACATGCTTGAGAGCATGGGGAGGTCACAATCTGAAAGTGCCAAAATCACACTATTTTGTGCTTAAAAATCAATAGATCATCACACTACATGTACACTGCAGTGGTCAATGTAACACTTCATCGAACAGACGACAAAGATGTTCTTTTGAGCACGAAATAGTGTTGACTTTGGCACTTTCAAATTGTGACCTCCCCATGTTCTCAAGCAAGTACCTGAGCTATGGAGCAAGGGATTGCTTCAAATTTGGTATCATTTTAAAGATGAACACATCAGCTTTTGAATGATATATTACACTAAATGAACATATCCCGAGATATTTGAACAAATTGTGATTGAAAAAATATTACAAACTTTTTTTGAGCAGTTTATTTCAGCTGTCAATTTATTTAGATAATTGGTGTGAATTGTATTTAAGGGGCATTGAGAGCAGGCCTCGAAATAAGGAGGGCCCTCGGATCAAAAGCCCTAAAAAAATGGTGAGGACTCTTGACTCTTTCATCATAGGGGTCCTCAGGATCCACACAGAAAATTGTGTGCATTTTTTTAAATGGAAGATGTTGCTGATGACAAGGCCTACAACATAATGATAAGATGCAAAATCTCTTAAATGTAATGCTAACTTATCCTATGATGTAGTACTTTAACAGTCATTAACAGCAGAGTTTAAAATATGGGGAATCCACATTATTTTATGATACATGTACTGTATACATGTTATGTTGTTATCCAGACGTCTTGAATCCAAAAGTAGCCCTATCATGTCACATTTCAAATGTTTTTGGACCCTTAAAAATAAGTGAGGACCCTTGGAATTTCAGAGGCAAGGGTCCAGAGGACCCTTTGATTTTTATTCTTATTTCGAGGCCTGATTGAGAGATACGTATGGGAGTGCGCCCTCAATTATCCAGGTTTTTTGCATCAAAGTACTAAGGCACTAACTACCATCTGAAACAGTTTACCAACATTCGCCGTTTATCATATAAAATTATGATTTTCTTAGTTTCGATATGATCAGATCGAAACTAGGTGCTGAATTTGGAAATTATGCTATCGTTTTACTCACGGACTTTTGGGCAAATCTCGACCCGGAAGTGCCGTTATTTGCTTATTTGGCATGAAGGCGATGTCGGAATTGTATGACATTTTGGATTTGGGCTATGTTGATGATTATCTTTACGTTATTTGCTCATTTAGTATATATATCGATACATCTCTCAATGCCCCTTTAAATCGGCCATTTTTGGTCTGACACAATATTTCACAAACATACAAATAAACACTTCAAAGAAGAAAAAAACCTCACAAAGATTTTCTGTTGACCTGCATAAACGTCAGAAAGAGCTTGGGAAACATCCAAACAATTACTTTTTCCTAAATCTCTTTTGCAACATAACCCGGTAATAGTGGGCATATTATTTTAAGTGTCTATGCCCGGGGTATCGTAGCTGACACAAATTACGTGCCTCTCTGCATGCTCTCTTTGACCTCTTTGAAGCTCACCTGGTTGAGCAGTTAGCACTTTGCATGCAGCAGTCTGACGACCGAGTTCCAATATTTCACAAACAATTTTTTTTTTAAATGTCAGCATTATTGAATTTCATTACCATATTTGGAGTCACCATGAAAAATGCATTAAAATAAGTACAAACATGCCTAGTATTGGTTCGGTAATTCTTGCGATAGACTTGAACAGTTTGGAACGTTTTCTGATAAATCAAATCTTGTTTTGTATAGCCTCATGGAATGGGTTAACAGTGCCCAGTGTGCAGTATGGGTGATGATAATCAGGTTTGGTCAGTTATACAATCATATTACCTACAAGAGGTGAATTGGCCTGAAGGAAGCCACCAAAACCCACCCTGCACAGTTAGTGTTTCTTTGACAAGGTACAAAGTTGTAATAAGAAGTTGAACACTGGTTTGTCTGTTGTTAGGAATATTCAGCAAGCTAATAAGACGGAAAGAATTATTCTAAAAACAAATTGGTCTCTTAACTGTCACTGCTTTTATACAATTCGATTTTTTTTCTTCTTTTTTCCCCTGGACATTTGTTATTTACTGACAGTCCACCCCTGAGTTGCTTGATTGAGAGAAGAAAGCATTATTTCCAAATCCCAAATTGCCCATGCATATTTTGCCTCAAATTTGAGTTTTATTTGTGACATGCTCCGGTGTAGGGTGAAAAACAGCAAAATTAAGGATTTTAGACCCATCATTGTACTAAAAATGGCTATGAAAAGAGGTCATTCATATACCAGACAGGTGAAAAAATGGACCCTATTTGGGGACACCCCCGTAACCTCACATCCACTTAGTATCCCCTTCCCCGGTGAACCTCCGCGCAATCATGCTCACTGAACATGATCCATCACATGCATGTTGTCCTCAAAATATCATGAAAATCAATTATTGATCATGCCAACGCAATATGGTTAAACGCTTTTATTTTGTTTATTTTGAAGGCGAAACACATAGGCCTACTTTAACGCTTTCCACGCAGCAGACGACATTCCAAAATGTCACAAAATGTTTCAAAACTTTCGAAATTATTGAATTTCATCACCATATTTGGAATCACCTTGAGAAATACATTACAATAAGTACAAACATGCCTAGTATGGGTTCAGTAACCCTTGAGATTGACTTTGAAAGTTGTGAAAGGTTTCTGAAAAATGTATGGTAAAAAATAATCGCTGCATGCAAAGTGTTAAGGTTATTTAATACTTTTAGTCCGTCCTTATATCAGCATTTTTAAAGCGGCAAATGGTGTTTCACAATTGTCATTAAACTGATGATGAAGTCTATTAAATTAGACAAAAGGCAGCTTTTATTAAACCATTTTTAAATACTTTCAAACATTTTAAACTCCTTTGTAATTTTTGTTTAAAAAAAATCTTCAAATGTATCAAAATGTCCCAAAATGTTCAAGACATTCTCAGACAAAACATAACAAAACGTAAATACACGCAGTCAACCGACCTTACTTAGTGACTGTAAAAGCTGAAATGTTCGCGGTGGTTTTATTTTCGCGCTTTTCGCGAAATGTCTATGATATCAAAATGCGCGAAAATATTGGCTTTTACAGTATTTCTTTTTCTTGTTGCCTGAACCTTTTTTTCAAGCATTAACACTTTCCATGCGGCTATAAGTTTTACCATATACAAAACAGAATTTTCAGAAACATTTCCCAAATTTCATGGTCTATCTCAAGGATTACTGGACCGATACTTGGCATGTTGGTATTTATTTCAATGCATTTCTCATGGTGATTTCAAATATGGTAACGTAATTCAACAATTTTGACATTTTTGAAACATTTTGTGCAATTTTGGAATGTCGTCTGCCGCGTGGAAAGTGTTAAGAAATATATGTCTCTAATCTTTTTTATTTTTTGAGTTCCAAAATCCAATGTATTTTGTAGGAGCATTCGAGATATAGCACAGCTACTGGTTATATACCATATATATGACAGATATTTCAGCAACCTTTCCCAACTTTCAAGGTCTATCTCAGGAATTACTGAACCACTTCAAGGCATGTTTGTACTTATTTTAATGCATTTCTCATGGTGATTCCAAAGAGCATATTTTAAGCTTGGAAATGATACCATGTTGAAGGTAATCGAACTTTGTAATCAAAAGATGGAATTTGAAGAAGAATATCTATTTCTATTATTTTCTTTATATTTCACCAAATATATTGGCCTCTATCTCAATCCTGTGTTTGCCGACAATGTGTCCTTTTCGATGTGACTGGTCACAAATATGGTAATGAAATTAAATATATTTTCAAAACATTTGTAAAATCCTGGAACCTTGTCTGTAGACACCTGACGCATGGAAAATAAAGAGTAAGTTGCGGTTCCTTGTGTATATAGTTAGTATCGATGTTGCCAATCAAAATGTTATCCGTTATTGGTTATTGCGTGTGTTGCCCCCTTCCTTGTACCCACAATTGACCCCTACTGATTCTGATCTTACAAGGAAATAATCTATTACAATCTCAATACACAAAGGAAATACAGCCAAGTGCAGTCAGTAACAGTTAACATTTGTAACTGTCACTACTGCAATAGTCTTTAAAGGGGCATTGAGAGATTGCCGAGTAAAATGAAATTTTGAATAAATATATTGTTTCAATAGATAATGTACGTAGGAGGAACCCTAAAGTGCAATGTTTTATGGGGAAAAACGGTTGAATAATGGCGCTAGATTGAAAGTGATGCTGATAGTTTCGATGTAATCACATCGAAATGACCAAATTGTGAAATTTTACATGATAGACGGCGAATTAAGGTAAACGGTTTCAGATGGTAGTTAGTATGCCTAAGTATTATGTAGGTGCAAAAAACTGATTTCCAAAAATATTGAGGGCGCACTCCCATACGTATCTCTCAATGCCCCTTTAACACTAAAACTAACTTTTGCCAAATTTACAATTTTACATATTTTACATGCAAGTTTACATATTTAGAGTTTATTTCTGAATATTCCTACGTCATTTCCTTAATAAGGGTTGCCTAATTGTATGTGTATTGTGTGCAGTACTGTCAGTGGTGGCACCAGCATCTAAATTGGGGGTGGGGGAAATAGGGGGGAGGGGGCAAGACCAAAATATTGTGTAAAAATGCCTAGAATTATTTTAATTTGTTCTGAATTAGACATTTCCGACCAATTTTTACTTACACTTTGTTAACATCTTTCATTGTTTTGGGTTTTTTTTTTGGGGGGGGGGGGGGCAAAATGGGATGGGCTTGAGCTGACTGGGGTCGCCACTGAGGACTGTTAGACAAGTAAATGTATAATAATGTTAAATGCACATTACTTTCACAACCAATTCAATTGATTGTAGAATAGGCCAGTGGTGCGATTCCTCTTTGTAGTCTCATAGCGCATGGCTACATGGATAACCTGTATACCGGATATATTCATCTCAAAAAAGTATACACAAGACACAGGAAGGTAAATTGAAAAAGACTGCCTGTCATTTATTCCTTACTACAGGTATAGTATCAGGGGTCGCATTCTGACGCGTCTGCGCGTCCTGGACCTCTCACTTTCTTGAAGTGACGCGTCAGGGTTCAAATTGGAAAGACTTGCGGGTCCCGATCAAAATTGAAGGGACCCCTTAAATTTGACGATAATATGGAAATGGAAACCTTAAAAAATTCTGTAAATTACATATCCATCCTTTGCTCACAATATAAATGTATTAAAACTGTCCGTAAAAAAGTAAAATTGTCTAATACCCAAACTTCAGGCCCCTTAATTTGTTTTTTGTAAACCTACGGGGTCCTGAAAAATTTCATGGGACCTTTCACATGTTTGATCCAGTGCTATCCCTGTATAGTATGCTTAGATAGGGACTGACGTGACATTGACACATCCACCACACATACACCCCAGTTAGGCTTGGGGGTAAACATGGTAAAGGCCCACTTTGATTGAAATTGAGAATTTGACGTAGCTACTTAGGGGACAGGTAAATGCCCGTTTGGATAGAGAATTTGATATTGAATTGTATACAGGTTTACAGTAAATAGTTCTTTTCATAGTGTCTATCTTTGTGTATGAAAATGTTTCCCGGCCCTGTGGCATGAAAATAATATGTTTCCACTTTCCACGCTATTATTAGCTTTACGATAATACAAAAGACATTTTTCAGAAACCTTTCCCAATTTTCTAAGTCTATCTCAAAGTTTACTGAATCAATACTAGGCAAGTTTGTACTTATTTCAATGCATTTCACATGGTGATTCCAATTATGGTTATGAAATTCTTTGACATTTTTTTAACTTTCTAATTGCATGAAGCCATTTTGCTAAATATGTGAATTCTTCATGCTAAATAGTGTCAGTGGAGTGCTGTTTAAAGGCATATTATGTGATCTTTTCCAAGTAGCGCCCTCTATCATTGATTTTTACTATGAAAGCAGATTTTCTTGCATGCCATCAAGATAAGATCAAACAAAAGTTAAAGTTCCTGGATGAAGTAGCTTCTGATTCAGCAATTTGAGGTGCACACCCCTGCTACTATTTATACATATTCTGTGCTGTTTTTCATTTCTTGAAATGGATTAAATTATTTGTGTTACTTGTATACAAGTACGAATCACTATTCCAGATAATTGTTAACTAAACTTATTCAATTTCTTTTATAAAGAAATGATGCTAAAACGTCAAATGGTAACCACAGGGCCCAACAAACTTATTGACATAAACACGGAATTACGGACATGTTGAACATATTCTAACAAATCATGAATGTTGCAAATAAGACAATTTGTCACATATAAAACCAATTAGAATTATTGGCTATCAAATTCATATTTTGTAATATCTAAAAGTTCTCAAAATAGAAGTACTTTGGTATTTTGATGGAGCCTGTATGAGTACGTCTGACAGCGGTAACATTCCTAAATTTCTAGCTAATAGAGCCATGTCGGGGAATGTTAATCTTTTATTTGAATATAAGCTTTTATGTTATATGAAATGTAATATAATCGGGTTTATTGACCGAGCTGTTGTGAAAGTAATGTGCAAAATGTTTGCAGGCACGGGTAAGTTTGCTGTGAACATGCTAAAATATTAAACAGATACTTGGATAGAAAGAAAAAAAATGTTGCTGTTTCCGAAGGATAACATTTAGAGAATCAAGGTATTGTTTTTAGACCGTACCCGTGTTATAGTGTCTGACATAAATGCGTTCGGTAGTATTATTTTTTGCGTAGAACAACTCCGCCGCATTCTTAGACAATCATACTTTAGACATTTATCAAAGAAATAAGTACATTATTGTCCACATTTGACAACTTTTACCCCTTCTAGGATCGAATAACCCACAAACATTCCATCCAATCACATGCGATGAGTACACCATGCGTAAGCATCGCGGCGCCGGCATAAGCGCAGGAAAGGCGCCAAAGACGCACTGCAGAAGTGCGCGCTATGAAGTAAACCACGCATTGTGATGTGAATGTCGGACGCACTGTTAAAACGTAAGCCGCACTGCAGCTTTTCCGTGTTCAATTGTCTCATCTAAATGTCGCCGATTTCTCTGAGAACCAATGGGATTAACTCTCTTAGCTGTTTAAGAATGCAAATTGTAAAAAAGCTAATCACAAGATCCCCCAGTTTAACATTTGTCATGCGGCAAGGCCTCTTCAGACAACAAAAATATTGAATTTCATCACCATATTTGGAATCACCTTGAGAAATGCATTAATATAAGTACAAACATGCCTAGTACTGGTTCAGTAATTCTTGGGATAGACTTTGAAAGTTGGGATTCAGGAAATGTGAACCACTGTGATCAGTGGCGTAGCTAGGTTCCTCATGAGTCATATTGGTGGGGCGAAAAATAAAAGTGAACCGACAATACTTGACTGACTAAAAATATGCGTGCATTGCGATTACCCTTGTCAAATGAACCCACAGAGCCAATCTCAACCGACACGACTAAATATTGGTGGGGTGATCACCCCCCTTGCCCCCCCCCCCCCCCTCTGGCTACCCCACTGGATGGTAAAACCAATAGCCGTGAACACTTTCCATGCGGCTGTATTAGTTTTCAATATCTCAAGGATTACTGAACCAATAGTAGGCATGTTTGTACAATGCATTTCTCATGGTGATTCCAAATATGGTAATGAAATTCAACAATTTTGACATTTTTAAAATGTTGGTGAAATTTTGGAATGTCGTCTGCAGCTGCCTGCCAAGTGGAAAGTGTTAAGTTATACTACATGCGCGGATGGACATTTGAAGTTGCAGTCGGTTGCTTGGTACGAGTTTTCTTTATCATTTCTATCAAACAAATTTACAATTTGACAACATTCAGAATGTATTTATTTCTAAGATTTGTCATCTCTTTTTAAAATGTCAAAAATTGTCAAATATTTCTTCAACAACAAATGATTTTAGAAAAATGATTTTAGAAAGTGGCAGTTGGGCCTGAATTATAGGAGTTGTTTTCCCATTAGCCAAAACTTTATATTTTGTCTCCTGAAAAGCTGCGGAAAGGGTGATATACATTTGTAACAACTTCATCATTTCCCAAGGAGTTGAATTACACGCTTGCGACGACCAACCGATGGCGATATACGCAAGTCTCTATCTTTCAGCTGCTATAACATGGGTTCAATGGTCTTAAAACGGCGCTACGATTACACTAACTCTTGTTCATCTTTCCTGACATTAACGGCACGGTTTAATATTGTGAAATGGTCTTAATGTCGAATAAATTGAATATAGCGCTCAATTATCGTGTTTATATAACTCTACACTGTTCAGCGGAATGCGGCTGCCTGCAGCGGGTTAGATGGAGATGGAGATTCGATCGAGAGAAAAGATTAGTCGTCTGCAGTTTTTGTCAAAAACATTTATGAACGGGTTTTAAACTTTATTTGTTAACTTTACTGACTTGGAAACCTGATCACTCTTCATGAGTATCTGTACACTAATGGGCTATTTAAGTTGGAATTCCCCCCCCCCCCCCCCCCCCCCCCCCCACTACAAGTCATACCAAACCCTAATTCCCCGGGTGTGTTTTTGTGAATTAGGGGAGAAAAAGGGGTCAAATTTGAGGAGAAAATCAGTCTCCGCACTTGCAGCAGATCAAACCGGGGCCGCGTGCGTGTAAGTCTGATGACCTACCGACTGAGCTACACAGGTGAGGTTCAAAAAACATAAGTTTTTTTCCACAAGTTGAACCACGCGCTGAGCGTGGTACGAGATTGATGGGGCCGCCGTGCGGTACAAAGATCGTAGCACTGTCGGGTTTTGTAAGGTCCAGGAAGGTTAGGGTTAATGCCATGCAGAAAACACTGTCCATACTCCCCCTAGAGTTGCCATGGTACCTACTAAAATGACAACATTACAGGATACTGTTGTCTTTATTACCATTAGACGCGCGGTTTGAAATGTGTCACCTAGGGTAGAACCCATTTTACGTGTGCTGGATATACTTCTCATCCCGTTACTACTTTGCTTAGGCTAAATTTAAAAAAATCATTTGTCTCAAAGCTCCTGCGCTCGTTAGTTTATTGATGCGCATTAGAAAAACAAAAATCTTTAAAAAAAAAAATATATATATTCTTTTTTTCTTCTTTTTTTTTCTTCAAAAAAATAAATAAATAATATTCCCAAAATTTCACAGATTTTTCAGATTTTCATTGATCACATCATTTTAAATACAAAAGGTCTCTTTTACAAGGATTTCAATATTTTATATTTAAAAAAAAAAAAAACTTAAAAAAACCCTGCATTCCGCATTCCGCATTAGGTTTTGAAAAACTGAAGAGCTTTGCGACAAAGGATTTTTAAAAATTTAGCCTTATCAATTGAATTACTGGTATAACATGTAAAACACCCATCTCCCCTCCCCCAATAACTAACTCATCATTTAAAGCCCTTATAATATTAACGGTTGTCCCATTAATATCACCACGCCTTTCAGAAACATTAAAGATGCCCATTATGTATGTGTTCTTCTCGACCAATTCTGCAAATCATACCTTTAACGTGCGTGGGCTGTTAGATGTAAGATCATGAACTCAAAGTGAGTCTATTGTATTATGATTATTATAATGTTAGGAATAATTTAGATACCTTTTTTCAAACCATTGTTCTAATTGAGCTCCGTTGCTTTTGAGGTCATCACAACCCTGTCATTGGGCAATTCCAGAAAAAAATTGCACATCCCCTATAGATAGAGGAATTTGGAATTCCAAACTTTTTTTCAATAGTTGAGGCCTGGAATTCCAGATTTTTTTGTCTCGCAATTGGTCAGCCACCCTATAGAGGAACTCAAAATTCCATTTGTTTCAAAGCAAAGCCTGAAATTCATCACATTACCGGAATTCCAAACAAATGTTCATTATCACTAAGCCTCTTTACCAATTTCCATACCCTTAACCCCTGGAATTCCAGCTTTATTTTGAAATAATATTTTGTTCCTCTATAGGGGGGGGGGGGGGGGTGGGGGGGCAATTCTTTTTTTGGAATAAAAAAATGCCCATTCAGTGTAGTGTCAGTCTACATGCTGCTATTATTAATGTCCTTTAAATTTGTTAATTGTATGTATATATTAGGAACGCACCGTGGTCGGGTAGACGGGTAGACGGGTGCCACTGTTGTGAAAGTGTATGTTCAAATAAATAAATGAATAAATAATCAAGGAAGGCGATTCCTTCACCAGCCACACCACCCATGCCACCTACAAGACGAAGGGTCACATCACTTGCACCACATCTAATGTAATTTACCTCTTATCATGTAGAGTGTGTGGAGTCCAGTATGTTGGTGAGACTAAAAACTCACTGAAGAAGCGCTTCTATGGACACAGATCGACGGTCAACACCAACAAGCCACCTGTCGGACACCACTTCAACCTTCCCAACCACACTATGTCTGATATGATCTTACAGGGCATTGAATCTTTAGGTAGCCGTTCAGAAGTGGTACGTCTCAGTAGAGAGAAGTTATGGATGAAGCGTCTTCTCACTATTCCGCCCCATGGCCTAAACATCCAGGAAGGGAATGATTAGACTCAACCCCCCGCCCCCACCCCCCCCCCCCCCCCACCTCCTCCATTTGTATCTGATAAACCCATCATTTGTATTTTTTACCCATTTGTTTTTCTCCACTTTTTCTTCACTCCATTTTTCATTTTTTACTTCTTGATATATGTGACACTTTGTTTTCATTTTCTACATTGTCTCCTATGCACAGTAATTTTCATTACTTGTTCCAGTGCATTTCCATTATTTGTTACCATAGGCTTAGTCCCACTTTGTTTTTTCTTGTTTTCTCCTGCATTCTCTCAGTCCTTTTACATTTCCATCCATTTTATCATCTATTTGTAGTCATCAATCACCATTATTGATTTCACTCACCAATTATTTTTATATCCTATTTGCCTTTTACTTTTTAATCTCCCCTTTGTCTATGTCATCCTTTTGTTATTTTATCCACTTCATCAATCAGCTGTCTAGCATGATATCTTCCCCTATTCATTCATCTGTCACTTTGACTTCCTGCCTATTGTTCCTCTGTCTATATATATGTTGTGTAATGTTGTATTCTGTCATTTTACCTTCGATAAAGATTCTGTTAGAATCGAAACGTCAGGTCCTCTTATATTTATTACATTTACTTACACAGGCTATTTTTGTGGATAAGCAGTTTGCATTCAGCTTTTACATTAAATAAATAAATAACTCAATGTTGAGTTTCCTGTCGCCCGCCCGCGTTCTGATTTCCCCCGAGTTTGTGATCGAAAATCAGAAAATAATTCATTATTTAAAAATATGCCATTCGAACATCATTTTAACACTCTTTCAGTCGATTCTTTATGAAAAAAAAACTTACATGCATATCGTATCGCTTTCCTTGATCCCCTGTGGTTTCATTTCAGTGTAAAATACGCAAGTAGTGACTGTGAGTCATTGTAACACACGTAATGATCAGGTTTTTAAAAAGTATCGACTTCGCACATTTGAATGCTTTATTCGGGCTTGTGCACATATATCACTGTATACTGTTCGTTTGATAAAGACGAGACCATATTACTATCACTTTTTAAAAAGAAGCACAAATTAACTGGCTGTTGAATACAAATTTATTTGGAAAATAGTTTACAAATGATTCATCAAAGAAATGTAATGACACTGTATTGTAGGTTGTATGTGTGCAATATACAGCTGCGTATATTTTTAAATTATATTTATTGCCTTATATATAAAAATAAATTGCTTAAAATTGGGTATTTTCTCACCCCGCATGGTTGTGTATTTTGTATGCATGAAGTACACGGCTGCGTTGAAATAGTTGGACATGCCAAGGTACAGAATTTGGATCAATGAAAGGTACTGAATCGCTGTTTTCTCAAGAAATCTGGGCATGAAAAACAATCTTGCTTATCAAGGCCAAAAAAAAAAGTTTGTCTCAGATGACATGAGAAAATCGAATGCGGTCTGCGGATTTTTTTCCCCATTTTTTTTCTTCAATTTAGACCTGATCGTCATTTGTTTGGTCAAAAAGTTGGATTTTGCAAGATTTTTTTGAGAAAATTGGGGGGGGGGGGGGGGGAATGGGGAAAAATGGAAAAAAAAAAAAAAAAAAAAAAAAAAAAAAAAAAGCTTACGTGGGCGGTTTCGGGAATGCGCGCGGGTCATCTGAGACAAATTTTTTATTTTATTTTGCCTAATGAATAATGAAATAGTTGCCTCATTATGAGCTGAAAAAAATGTAACGGGAAACGCGAAATCAAGTTTCATTGGCCTTAAGCTCATATTGCAGAAAAGTTGTCTTAGAGAGACTTAATAAATACATGCAAAATGTTGCTGTCTTCAATTTTCCAATCGAGCCAAATTCTTGGCGATATGAACCGATTGTAACATAATTTATTATACCATAACACATGATGATGAACTTTCACTTTAAAAACAGAAGTTTTATCAATATTTAGACCTTTAGGTCAAATAGTTTGAGATGTTTAGTCTTCCAGCCATGTTTTTTCAATTCTATCAAAAATAATTTTGAAAATGAATAAATGTTTGACTGGAATCTGGGGGTGATTGATTTTAGAAGATGTATAAACCTTCTTTAGAAGTTGTATACACCTTCCATTTGTCATCACTTTAAAACGGTACACAACGACATACGTTCATATTCACTTGTTGAAATACACTGACAATTTGTCAGTGTGCTCCACTGGTTCAAACTGTGGTTCAAACTGAACATTGAGCATCTTTTTGCAATCACCCTCCCCCCCCCCCTCTCTTCCCCCGAGCATCTTTTTGCAATCACCCCTCCCCTTGTAGCGAGTGAGTGTGACCCCTTTCCTCGGTGATCTCATTGATACATCTAACCTTTCTTAGAGAATCTCCCAAAGAGACGATATAATTAACAATAATTCTATTTGCATGTGATGTTATGTCATTAACCCATCACAAACTTATGGCGACATTTTCCCAAGTCACTCTATGAGCGAGTTTCTACTGGGGAACTAAACGTTAATTACCGGTAAGTTCGCCCAGTAGAAACAGCCAGATAACGTTAATTAACGGTTAGTTTTGTAGTCGTAAAAACCGTCACAAGCCAGGATTGTTACCGGTAATTAACGGTAACTTTCCCAGTAGAAACAGCCACCTGTTTAATCTTATTGGGCCGTATAAATAAAAACTAGCAATTGCTTTTACTAGCCTTTTACTTAAATCTTTATAAATAAAAGTAAGCAATTACTTGCTAGTAAATGGTCGGACTAGTAAGTAAAAGCAATTGCTTGAATTTTTAAGTAAATGGTCGCGGGATTACCTTTTACTTATAAACATATAAATAAAGACGACCTTTTACTAGTGTCCTGTAGCATTTACTTGTAGTTTTACAAGATACTACATGAGGAGCTTGCGCTTTTACTTAAACAACAGTGTTGCATACATGGTGTACGTGTTGTCATCATGGCGCTATTCATGAATGCAAGAACACATGCTAAGGTGTATCAGATGAGAATGAATCGTGAAGAGGGCAATCCTGCCACTTATCATCAACTCTTTCGATTTAATGAGATAAATGTGGAGTGGCTATTCGTGTTGAGAAATAGTAGGCCTATACTAAAACATAGCAAAACAAATTATTTTAAGTGTGTTTTCTTTCTTTAGATTAAGTTGAAGTGGAAACTGCCACGTGTATTTAAATTACTCGTTATTGATCTAATAAAAAGTCCATGTTCATTTAAATACGCTATTGTTATACTCCTGATTATATACCCCGCTATTGTGCTATCCTCCGACCATTTACTTATCCGATCAAGTAAAAGGTGTTTAGTCAAGTAAAAGGTTATTTATAGAGATTTAAGCAATTGCTCGAGCCTGATCTTTTACTTATCAACCTTTTGCTAATGCTGGACCTTTTACTTGATAAGCAATTGCTAGTTTTTATTTATACGGCCCAATGTAAAGTTCTGTAACCCGTGTCACGCTGGATTCTATGCATTGTGGGGCAGTCTTTTTCAGGTGGGGCGGCATTGTTTGGTATAACAAAATGGTCAAATGTCCTGGCGCATTGACTAGGGTCGATAAACTTAGCAGTAACTTTTCGCGAGTAGAAAATGGGGGGGGGGGGGGGGGGAATTAAAAATTTAGAGTTAAAACTTACCATTAACTTTTCAGTGCCCCAGTAGAAACACATTCTATGTCCCCCATCCTTACGACTTCTCTAGCCCCCTTCCCTAATGATATGTCCCCTCATCCCGTCCCCTTATAATCACTTAGTCTTCATGTTGACAAACAGCCCGCTATTTTTTCATGAGATGTCATGTCATGAACCAATCAAAACCAATGCGATTCTTTACCAAGTCCTTCCACTTTCCCAAGTCTTTCTACTTCCTTATAGTCCGTCCCCAATAAATCCCCCTCAACCTCCCTAGTGATTCAGTCTTTTCTTACACGTGTGCTTCATTGAGACGGTCAACTAACAGGACTGCTGATTACATAAGATGTTATTACATGAAGGGGGATGTTCAGCACCAATATTTACCAAAGAAGCTATGAGATGAACTAATGGAAAACAAAGCCTCACCTCTCTAAATGAAAGCTTCATCCCCCATCCCTACAATTGCTCTCCCCCCTCACCAGTGATGCATTATCCCCTACCCTTGCAATTCATCCTCTCCCCACCCCTTCCCCATGTGAGCACGTGTGAATAACCTAGGTCAACAAACAGCACTGCTATTTATGGAATATTTTTTAACAAGAACCAATCAAAACCACATTCCCAAATTATTCCACATTCACAAGCTTACCCCCCCCCCCCCTCCCCCTCCTCCCACCTTCCTTAGTAATTCCTCTTCCACTTCCCTTTTGATTAATCCTTCCCCCTGTGCTTCATCGGGACGGTCGATAAACAGCGCTCCTATTTGCATAAGATGGTATGACAGAATCCAATGGAAACCTAAGCCTTGCCTCGCCTCCACGAATGAATCTACATCCCCATCCCTACTAGTACTACTCCCCCTCCCCCTTCACCAGTTATGCATTAATCCCCTTCATCAATTCCCACGTGCTTCATTGAGAAGGTCGTCAAACATCCCTGCTATTTACGCAAGACGTTATGACATGAACCGGTAGAAAACTAAGCATCCCTTGTCCGTTTCGCCTGTGAAAAGGAAATTGATGATATGCCGTGTTGGTGAAATCAGATCCAGCGCACGTATATAAACCTCTTCCTCTATCGGCGTGATTTCTGTGTGCTTTTTGCTCGCATGCTGAACATGAAATGTTCACGCGTGAAATATTTGATGAATCGGGCGAGCAACATGCTATCTCATCAATATCATTCCATCTATTGAGTGCAAATATTCAAATTCTCAAACATACCCCGGAGTTAAGAAAAAGGTGATTCTTGCAGGCTCGAACATCATACAGCGAAAATATTACGCTTTATCGGTGGTATTTATCTAGTAATATTGCTTGCATTGCGTCAGCTGGGAATAGAGATGGGTGTACATTTGAATGACAGGCTATTTGATATGCGATATGTCTGTAGTTAGCTAGTAATATGATAGATCAATTTGTCGGATTTACTCACGGTTAAATTGTCCACCAGCTTCTGTTTAGTTTACAATTGGGCTACTCCATTTGAATTCCATGCACCCTCTATGGAAAACATTATCTTAATCGTCCACATAGGGAGTGTGAATTTCAAATGGGGTTACCTGCACGGTTAAATTGTCTGCCAGCTTCTGTTAAGTTTATACTTGGGCTATTCTATTTGAATTCCATACATCCCCTGTGGAAAACATTATCTTAATCTTCCCCACAGGGAGTGTGAATTTCAAATGGGGTCTTCACCTGCATGGTTAAATTTTCCGCCAGCTTCTGTTAAGTTTACACCTGGGCTATTCCATTTGAACTCCATGCACCCCCTGTGGAAAACATTATCTTAATCTTCCCCACAGGGAGTGTGAATTTCAAATGGGGTTACCTGCATAGGTGACTCCATTTGAAATCTACACTCCCTTTGTGAAGGATTAAGGCCATGTTTTCCACAGGGGGTGTATGGATTTCAACTTGAAGAGCCGATTACTGGGTTAGGGCATGGGGTTGAAGAATCAGCTGGTTTGGTAGTAGTAGCGCGCAACAGATTGTTGCATGTCGGATGAGATGTTTGAGGGTTTCATTCTCTCGACGACTTTATACCCCCCATGTGCAAAACATTAAAGGCATATTACGGGATCTTTTCCAGTAGATTTTCTTGCAGATTTACATTCTGATCATAAATCAAAAATATACTCTTAGTTACAGAGCGATACGATTCCTAATTACTTTAAAATCATGGTTTTAGAGTGAATCTAGAGTGAAAAATCAGTTGTTGCACAGACCTGACAGTTTATATTCACTCTTTAAACCATAATTTTGAAGTAATTAGGAATCGCATCGTTCTGTAACTTAGAATATATTTTAATTATTTATGATTTATGATCAGAAATGTAAATCTGCAAGAAAATCTACTTCCTAAAATAAAATCATGAATAGAGGGCGCCCCCATGAAAAAAACACATAAAATCAAATCGTTATAGTCAGAGTCCGGGATGGGACGGGAACAGTCTAGATGATATGCAATGTTTGCTATACTACTGCAAAGGACAATTATTTTAGAAACATTTAGGAAAATGTCTACTTTAAAAAATGTGGCATTTTCATACTTTTATACTTTTGAACAGTCAGATTGATCAAACTAAACGCGCAAAATGAAACCATTACAATAACATGTAAACTGAATTTAACTTTCACACAATTATAGGATGGGAATTTAAAGGGGAAAATAGGCAGTACTTGCAAAATGAAACCATTATGATAACATGTAAACTGATGTTAACTTTCACACAGTTATAGGGTGGGTATTTGAAGGGAAATAGACAGTTCCTTATACTATAGTATACCCTACCACTGCATGTCTTCAGTGGGGACTCTGTTTAAAGAACGGCACATAAACTTATGGGGGGGGGGGGGGGGGGGGCTCATGGAAGTCACTTTATGAATTTGTGAGTGCTGTTATTAATGAACTATGACTTTTTGAGAAATTTTGATTAATAATTGCCCCCCTCCATTTTCCCACTTTTTTGGCACTTTTTGGTCAAAATTTCAAAAAATATTATGCGTCTCAAAGTGTTTGTCTTTACATCATAACCAAGTGATTTGGGCTTTTTTTTACTCAAAATCGTTTTTGTTAGCTTTGTTCAAGACAGTGTGGGTCAAAAAAGTAAATGTTGTGATTTTCTCAAAATTTTTGGTCAAAATTGATGCCAAATTTGGATTTTCTTTTTTTTAAATTGTCACTAATAAGTGCCTAAAAAAGGTTTTCGTTTTTTTCCACTTTTTTTACTTATTGGTCAAAATTTCAAAATATATTCGATTAGGTTAAAAAAAATGTTTCTCCCTAAGTTAGTGTCTTTACATCAAAAACTTCCTTGAGTCCCCCTTAAATAGTGAGGAATAAGAATGGTGGTATTCTAAATCTTAGCCGAAAATAGCAACATTATAGTAATGTGAGAGTTCATCGATTTCCAACATTCTGCATTTCTGAACCATGTTTCAGCAGGTTGAGCGGAATAAGATATGATCAGCCGAACCACCGAGCGAGCGAGCACATCGATATCTGCGGTGTATCTGGTTTCAGGTGCATCAAATGTAATATTCATCTCTTATTATTAGTATAAATGGTTTATTTCCTTCATCTTATTTATAGTTTTGTGGATTGAACCAAAGAGCGCCGTATGATATTTATCTAACACAGTCATTTTCTTAAAGGGGCATTGAGAGATACGTATGGGAGTGCTCTCTCAATTATCCTGGAAATCAGTTTTTTTGCATCAAAGTAATACTTAGGCATATTCTAACTACCATCTGAAACAGTTTACCAACATTCGCCATTCATCATAACAAAATTCATGATTTCCTTAGTTTCGATATGATCATATTGAAACTAGGTGCTGAATTCGGAAGTTATGCTATCGTTTTACCTGCGGACTTTCGCGGCAAATCTCAACCCGAAAGTGCCGTTATTTGCTTATTTTGTCATGAAGGCGATGTTGGAATTGTATGACATTTTGGATTTGGGCTATGTTGATGATTATCTTTACGTTATTTGCTCATTTAGTATATCGATACATCTCTCAATGCCCCTTTAAACTCGGAGTCATGGTTAGGCAAAAACAAATTGTTTGTTTGAAAAGTTGGGTAGGTCGGTTGGGAAAAGTTGTTTTCTTCTTTTTCTCCCTTAATTGCCCTGTTTTTTAGGTAACAAAAATAAAATGTGATTACTTTGTTGTGGTAACCAAAATGGGGACAAAATTCTGTAATATTTTGGTGAGTATTTTTTTTCTTCTAAACACTTTAAAAAAAATAAAAAAAAATTGTTTTTTTGTTGTTGATTATTCGACTAAAATGTGTAAAAAAATTAAAAAAATTCTAACAACAAAAATTGAACTTATTCATATTTAGGCCTTACATTGTTGAAATGAAAAGAAAAAAAATTGTTGAAAAAGAAGATTTTGGGTCAGAAGGATTTCGGGCGGACGAGAACAATAAAAAAAAAAATTGGCCTTGCCAAGCTGCCGGTCGGTACCTGTAGAAGTGTTGTAAAGTGCTCAACAAAAAGAAAGTCATACACTTTGTCTATGTCCTACAGACTAACTTCCAATTATGTGATGACCCAACAGGCTAGATAGACTTTTGGATGAATCTTTTAGGCACAATTTGGAGCCAAACTTGCCAGGAAAGAACAATGATAAGCCATGATTAGCCCCATTTAAAGAAAATCTGTGACGTTTCCAAATTCACATTTTCAAAACACTGCGCGGGACAAAATACTGAAGTATGTTATATGCACATATCCCGTATTTGTCCAGTATTGATCACTGCACATTTCCCATTTAACGACCCCTTCGGCAACCCCTAAAACTTGCGAAATGTTCCATAGAACATGTGTTTTTAATATGACCGCTACTCTCCACCCCAAGTCGTCCCCAAGCCCTTAATTCTGATACCCCCCCCCTCCGTCGCCACTGTTGTACTTATAGAATACCACGGAATACTTTGAAACCAATCTAATGCTTTTAAAATTGAAATCTGCGGCAATGTGGTTCATTTTCATGTGGCAATTCATCCATGTATCAGATTTCCAATTATTAGATTCCCACTATTATCTTCACGCTGAATCAGAGAGATCAATAGGAGTTACTGCAACAATGGAAATGGGCACTTTTCATCTGTAAGTACATACCGCGACAACAATACTTTATCGATTTTAATAAACAAGGTGTCAAAATCACCGTAATTAAATTTTCCGTCTCCTGGTATTTTCATTTTTAGAATATGAGTAACAATTTTAAAATTATAGGTGCTTTTACAACAGCCGAGTTACTTTTTTTGATGTCTTTAGTTGAAATGTTTATACACAGGTAATCTAGCGGTGAAGACGATTAAACTAATTTTTGGGAATCAAATACAATGTTTACTCCGAGGTAGTCACTGGGGAGTAGTGTCCGCCTGGGCGACCGCATCCGGCGAAGGCGTTGTGAATATCCGTGTTTCAAATAATAATGTAATCTGGCTGAATGTGGATACATTCACAAAATATGCATGTTGTATGGAATTAAAGGTAGATGACCCGATCACATTTTCATAACACAGATTTTTCTCAAACATATGGAGATTTTCATATCATATGAAAGATCATATTTTTCTGATTATAACATACTGAAATTTGACGGTCCAAATCAGTATGATTACAAAGAAATCAGTGAAATAACATCGAATTACCGCGAAAAGTGGTTATCCACCAATATAGTTTGTGTACAACTCAATGGGCACATTTCACGGCATCTTGTGCGTCTAAAATAAGAACCATTAGAGTTATGCAACTCAAACTTTGGAATACGACTTTTTTGAGGATGACCTTTCATGTCGAATAGAAAACTTCAAGTTGAAAATCGGAACATCTACCTTTAACTAATTATTTTGGATTAAATATAACTTTTACTTCGAGGTAGTCACTGAGGAGTTCTGGGCGACCGCATCAGGCAAAGAAGTTGTGAACATCCGTGTTTAAAATAAAAGTCTGGTTAAATTTTGATACATTTATAATTTGCATGTTGTATGGAATTAACTATTTATTTGGATAAAATATAACTTTTACTTTGAGGTAGTGTAGTCACTGAGGAGTTGTGTAAGAAGTTGTGAACATCCGTGGTTTAAATAAAAGTCTGGTTAAATCTGGGGAATCCTTCTTGATGCTGACATGAGGCACAAACAAATTAATGTGTCCTTGTCTTAATTTTTCCATGTGATGATAATTAAATACCCACTAAATTCTACGATTTCATCAGTAAAAATCAATGATTCTCACATTGAGCCAGCTTCCAGTGCCCGCAACCTTGGCATTATCCTTCAAAACGATCTTATGATGGATGTTCATGTTAACAACATTTGTCGTGCGGCTTCTCATGCTCTTTATAAGATAGGTCAAATCCGGCGTTATCTCGATCAGCCAACAACTGAAAGACTTATTCATGCTTTTGTGACTTGCCGACTCGATAACTGCAATAGTTTACTTTATGCTCTCCCTGATACGCAAATCTCAAAACTTCAACGGATTCAAAACTCTGCTGCTCGACTTGTTACGCTGTCTAAGATTCGCTGTCACATTTCCCCTGTCCTTCGTGACTTACATTGGCTACCGATCAGATCTCGCATTATCTACAAGATTCTTCTGATAACATTTAAATGTACTCGAGCTCTTGCTCCTATGTATCTGCAAGATCTTATTCAACAATACGAGCCCACTCGCAATCTTCGTTCTGGCTCAAAATATCTTCTTGCGCATGTGTCTTCACCTTCTACTTCATATGGTCGCCGTTCTTTTCAAGATGCTTCTGCTGAACTTTGGAACAATTTACCATATCATGTTAAATCCGCCAAAACTCTTGAACAGTTCAAATCATTGCTAAAAACTTACCTATTTAATGTTAATGTTTAATTTATTTTTGTTTTGTCTTTTGTTACTCATGTTACTGTGTGTTTTGTTTGTTTGTTTGTTTGTTTGTGATAGCGCATAGGGACTTAATTGTGTTATGCGCTCAATAAGTATGGTTTTTTTTATTTATTATTATTATTATTATTAAATTGTCAATTTTGCATTGAAAGTAACAGTAAAAATTTCTGGATTTGAGAAATTGAATGCTCGCTAAAATAGCAGTAATTTTCAATTCACGAAATAAAGTATCCGCGAAATGATAGTGTTTTACAGTAAATGTATCGACCCACAATATCTCAGTGCCTCTATTTTAGTCTATTGCCTTGTTGTGTCTTCACATCATGTTCGCTGTGATATGAGTGCTGGAGGCAGAGATTGACAAAATGCTTGTTGAATGTTTGGTTAATGTTTTAGGACGCAACTGCGTTTAATGCAGTTATTTATGATATGGAAATGTAAATGTTGATAAAAGGCTCATGAAAAATAACAATTGTAAAACCTGTAATTCTGTGTAATTGTTTGTTAAAACTTGTTGATTTTTAAAAACATTATTTGATATTTTTGTCAACAGTTTCAAAAAAAGAAAAACAGAAAATGTTTCCTTTTACAAATAAAAAGAGTCTGACTAACTGACCATGCCTCAAAGGTGTAAATTGTATGCAATTTAGTTAACACTTTCCACACGGCTATTAGTTTTACGATATAAAAAAACAGATTTTTACCTCTCCCAGTTTTCAAAGTCTATCTCAAGGATTACTGAACCAATACTAGGCATATTTGTACTTATTTCAATGCATATCTCATGGTGATTTGTGAAATATGGTGGTGAAATTCAACGTTGACATTTTTGAAACATTTTGTGAAATTTTGGAATGTCGTCTGCAGACAGCTGCTGTGTGGAAAGTGTTAAGATTTGTTGAAAACAATTTGAAATTTTCCGCTTTTAAAAAAAAATGTTTAAGGAACAAAAGAACTGATTACACAGGTGTATCCATCACAGAAGGGTTGGTTTTCACTGCATTTTTTTGTGCACTTAACGCTTTCCATGCGGCAGGCGGCTGCAGACGACATTCCAAAATTTCACAAAATGTTTCAAAAATGTCAAAATTGTTAAATTTCATAACCATATTTGGAATCATCATGTGAAATGCATTGAAATAAGTACAAACATGCCTAGTATTGGTTCAGTAATTCTTGAGATAGACTTTGAAAGTTGGGAAAGGTTTCTGAAAAATCTGTTTTGTATATGGTAAAACTAATAGCAGCATGGAAAGTGTTTAAAAGCATTTTGCGTCATTTAGACACATCCCCATTAAAACAGAGATTTCTCAGAACATCTCTGGAATCACCATGTGAAATGCATGGTGATTCCATGACTTGATGACTTAGGAGAGAATTCCTGAGGAAAGCTACCAAAAAGGTGAGCTTAAAATCTCAAGTTGTGAGAAAACAGAAATGTTAAATATCTCTTAATAACCTCTTTAAAAGCACGGCTGTTTGACCCCACATAATTTGTCCGTTTTATTCTGAGAACACCGTAACTTGCTGGCCCGGTTCTGGTTTTAACTGATTCAAGTACCTGAATATACTGGCCATCTTTTGTAGAAATGGCAGAACATTTGTTGGTGCCATTTCTGAGAAATAGAGCTTTGAATATTATTATTTACTATAATAGCGCCCTCATCTGCCACATTTCCCATAGAGTTACATGTAAAATTTGTGTAAAGTAGAAAATGCCGATAATTTAAAAAGGGCTCAAAAAATGTTCTTGAAATTTTCACCGTATACTCGTATTCATTAGCGCTACCAAAATCAGGTCAAACCATAACGGGGCCACTATATAATCTTTTTTTATTCCATAATTTTAATTATAAATCGGACAGTCAAACAGCCGTGAAAGATGCACTCTCCATACGTCAGTAGTACAAGAAGATCACGAGGGATGCATATAAATTGTGATTTTCTAATAAACTTCTCCGCTTTGCGCCTCCTTCATCAGAGCAGGCAGATAGAAGTAGGCACGTAGACCACCATGGTATTGTGAAGTCATGTAATGGCTCTGGTCCTAGTAGGCTAGGGTAATTTATCTGTCTCACCCAGGGGGAGGGGGAGCAGATAGAAGTAGGCACGTAGACCACGTATGCCTGTGTATGTTATTCACTAACCTGGGGGAGGGGGAGCAGATAGAAGTGGGCACGTAGACCACCATGGTATTGTGAAGTCACGTAATGGCTCTGGTCCTAGTAGGCTAGGGTAATTTATCTGTCTCACCCAGGGGGAGGGGGAGCAGATAGAAGTAAGGCACGTAGACCACCGTGGTATAAAGTCAGCACGTTAAGGCTCTGGTCCAATTACTCTAGAGTAATATCTATGCCTGTGTAGGTTATTCACTAACCTGTGGTGGGGGAGCAGATAGAAGTAGGCACATAGACCACCGTGGTATTATGAAGTCATGTAAAGGCTCTGGTCCTAGTAGGCTAGAGTAATAACTATGTCTGTGAAAGGTTTTAACTAACCCGAGGGAGGGGGAACAGCAGATAGAAGTTGGCACGTAGACCACCATTGTATTATGAAGTCACGTAAAGGTTCTGGTCCTAGTAGGCTAGAGTAATATCTATGCCTGTGTATGTTATTCACTAACCTGGGGGAGCGGGAGCGGGAGCAGATAGAAATAGGCTCGTAGACCACCATTGTATTATGAAGTCATGTAAAGGCTCTGGTCCTAGTAGGCTAGAGTAATATCTATGCCTGTGTAGGTTAATCACTAACCCGGGGGAGGGGGAGCAGATAGAAATAGGCACATAGACCACCGTGGTACTGCTTTCACTGTATTTTACATTGTTTGCTTTTTCTGTTGTTGTTGTTTTTTGTTGTTGTTGGTTTTTTTTGGTTTTTTTCCACACGCGCTGCGTTCTTGATGTAGTGGCGCTATACAAATGCATTTATGTTATGTTATGTTATGTTATGGTATTATGAAGTCATGTAAAGGCTCTGGTCCTAGTAGGCTAGAGTAATATCTATGCCTGCGTAGGTTATTCACTAACCTGTGGTGGGGGAGGTCAGATAGAAGTTGGCACGTAAACCACTATGGTATTATGAAGTCACTTATCAAGGTTCTGGGCCCTATTTCATACAACTTCAAGATTTTCTTAAATCTGCTTAAATCATGAAATCTTCGTAAGTTGTGAAGATTCTTATCTTCTATTTCATATAACAAAAGAAGAACATCCTTCGTAAGTTCCTTCTTAACCCTAACACTTCCCCCCACTTTTTTCAGAATTTGTTCTTCAACGCGGAAAATCGACCAAAATATCCCCCCGATCCCCCCGGGATTTGATCCAGGGACCTCTCGCACCACAGGCGAGGGATTCCACACTTCACCACGGCTGTCAAGCACATTTCTGGGCAGTGTATTGCCCAGACTGTATGTATTGGGTCCATTTTTTCATCAAAAAACTTCCACGCCGGGTGGTACCAACGTGCCCAGTCGTGGTATTTTGGGGTATATGGTAGTGTTAGGGTTATCTTAAGAAGAGGTCAGAGACGCTATCTCGATTTTATTAAACCTAACTCTACCCCCCCCCCCCCCCCCCCCCACTTTTTCAGAATTTTTTCTTCAACATGGAAAATCGACCAAAATATCCCCCCGACCCCCCGGGATTTGATCCAGATACCTCCAGCACGTGGAGCTTCCAATTCCCCGCTACACCACGGCTTCGAAGCACAGTCTGGGCAGTGTATTGCCCAGACTGTATGGAGTGGGTCCATTTTTTCATCGAAAAACTTCTACGCCGGGTGGTACCAACGTGCCCAGTCGTGGTATATTGTGGTATATGGTAGGGTTAGGGTTGTGGAATTCTTCTCCAGCTCCAGAGTAATATGTATGCCTGTTAAATGAATTCACGACTGAGATAAAGGGGGTGTTGTTTCTTCTTCGTTTTTGCACTCATTTAAAAACACCATTTAAAAGTCACACACGCCTTGGCAAGTGTTGACGGACTCTCCCTCCCTGTTACGTACCCTTTGGCGAAAATAATGGACTATACCCCTTATACTTGTCTGCTGATGACACGGCTTTGATCAACATTGATTAATAGGGAAATCTAGGCGATGCAGCAGAGCTAGGGTAGCATGAGACCAACTGTGTACGAAAGTGTGAACTGTAAAGTTGACATTTTCACTCTACATTTATTTTTCGAGCTCAAAAAGCTACTGCGAATATAATAACACACAAATGTATTTAGTTTACGTACACGTCTACCACTTTTCCGGGGAGGAAAAAATAAAAAAATTAAAAAAATTAAAAAAATAAAAAATAAAATTAAAAAAAAGAGATTTTTTTCTCTTCTTATGTGATGAAGCTATTAATCGTGAATTAAAAAAATTGCAAAACAGTTCAAAATCGGCAAAGCGCGAACAATTCACCATGTGAAAATTACCACTTTTAACAGTAGTCAGTTTAGGTTTAACACTTTCCACGCGGCTATTAGTTTTACCATATATACAAATCAGATTTTTCAAGGTCTACCTCAAGGATAACTGAACCAATACTAGGCATGTTTGTACTTATTTCAATGCATTTCTCATAGTGATTCCAAATACGGTAATGAAATTCAATAATTTTGAAATTTTTGAAATTTTTTGTGAACATTTGGAATGTCGTCTGCAGCCGCCTGCCGCATGGAAAGCGTTAACATCAAAAAGCACTAGAAGCAAAAAGAGTAAAACACACACGTAGGTGTGATAAACTCTCCAGCGGCGTATATTGAGTCCGGCTAAATTGCCTCGGTAATCTAACCTGTCCGGCGGCCGAGACAAGTAATTTAGAAAACCTAAGCAAATAGTCTTAGTTTTAGAGTATGATTGGCATAAACAGTTCAGGTGTAAATTGTGTGTGCCTGGAGGAGACAGATCGCAGCGGAATGGGTTGATTTTATGTCGTCTGCACTGCACTCTGTTAAAATGCTCTTTGCACAAAGTTGTTTAAAATTGTAATCAAACTAGGAATTTTAGAAATAAATTGCAAACAACAAGAAAAAAGATCGCAACGGAAAGAGACGCTGTTTGAAAAAATGTGTTAACTATTTCAAACTAACCTGTATTTTTAAAAGTATTTTTAAACAACACTGGTTGTTCAAATCATCTGTTAAACAATCAGTTTGATAAAAAAGATTTGTTATCAGAGATATTTGTTATCAGAGATAGGCATTCTATAAAAGTTGTTTAAAATGTTAATCAAACCAGGAATTTAAGAAATACATTTTAAACAACGAGGAGAACGGTCGCAGTGGAAAGATATTATTTGATGTGATCTGCACACTGTAAATATGCTGTTTGAATAAATTGTTAACAATTTCAAACTAATCTGGATTTTTAAATATAATTTTAAACAACCCTGGTTGTTCTTTTACCCAATGCTTTAAATAATCAAACAAATCTGTTCAGATGTTTAAATACACAGTTGCTTAATATATTTCAACAAAACTGTTGTTTTAAAATGATTAACTAAAAATTTAAGTTGTATAAGTTGGTTGTTTAATTTTTTTATTTAAACATGTTTTTTTTACAGTGCAGGCTTACAAAAAGGATTACCTCACTGTCCCTCACCACCCCCCAAAACACCAATACCCCCTACCCCCCAAAAAAACAACCCCAATACCCCCCAAATAAAAAACAACCCCCATATTCCCCCACCCCACCCCCCCCCCAAAAAAAAAACACCCCACCACACACACACACACAAAACTATGAAGAAACAAAACAAAAACAAATAAACAAACTAGATATGAATGCCATTATTCATATTTTCCTTCCCTCACTGAAAACAAAAACTCGTTTTTAGGGGTGTTGAACGAGAATTTCTTAGTTAGGCATTTAGTTGAACCGAGTTGAACGAGTAATGATGTTACTTCTAGCAGAGTGTGCGTGGTCGAACTAATTTTTCAACGAATGAAATGAAGAATAGTAGCAACGCCTTTAGTTGGACACGCCCTACCAATTATATTGTGCTGCTGAACTAATGTCTGAAAATTAGTTGGACTACGAAAGACAGACCTACGATTTTTTTCGGCCGTACCAGATGCCGGACGAGAGTGCCGCACTAGAGAAGTTGCCGCGCGTGCGTGGTGGTCAATTTGGTCATAGACGTGACGGCGGCGATCATTTCACTCGCAGCTGCACGTTTTTGAGATAAAGATGTCGCAAAAGTGAGTAAAATCCAAGATTGTATTTAAAACAAAAACACATCGTTATAAACTCGTAGACGCAGACGTAGTGATGTAGGTTAAAGTTGGGAGTTTATTGCAGCCATGGCGTAATTTAAATTATCGTCTATGTGATGAGTAAAGTAAGCTTACTTAAATTGTAGCAAATTTTCAATAATGTACTTAATCTGTTTTGTTGTTGTTTCTTCTTGCAGATCAAAGCCATGCAGTAAGCAGATCAAAGCCATGCAGCAAGCCCTACATAGCCATAACAGTATATTTCACGTGTGTGTAGACCATATAAAACTGCTAGAAACGCTAGTACAAGCATCTAGTTGAGCATAGTTGAGCAACTAGTTCAGCTAGCTGCAACTAGTTAAACTAGTAGAAAAGCTTGTAGGGCTGGCACTATTAGGAAAAGTTAGTTGAAGGAGACACCATTTTAACTAGATTTTTTTTTAGTAGGGCACCCCAGAATATTAGTAGGACGCTCCAAAATTCTAGTTTGGCATGGCCGAACTAGTTGCTCAACTAACAAAATATTAGTTTGGCGAATTGGTTCCGCCTGCCGTACTAATATATATATTAGTTCAGCCAAGCTCTACTAGTATATGTTAGTAGATACAGACATCGTTTCAACTAACTTTTCTCTAGTAGGGAATGCTAGTTTTTGTTTTCAGTGCTCACATCCATAAGACTCTGCAGCTTCATAAATAAGTAGGATCTTTTGGTGCCAGTCGGACCAAGGCATCCAGCCCATACACGTAATTGATAGTAGCTGCTTGTATAGTTGGTGCCATTTGTAATTTGTTTTCATGCAAAAAAACAAAAGTCAAAATTAAACATATGGTTGTAATCATATTCATTTATATAAGCATAATTGTAATGATGATCATTTACAGATCCATAGTTCAAATTTTTTAATTTGAAAAGTGAATCAGGGGTTGAGAAGTTCAAAATTAAAAACTGTATTGCAGACACATATTCTTAGGCCATACATATTTTATTCCTCTCTAGGAGCTTCTAGGCTGATGCTAAAAGAGCAGGTACACGACAATCGTAAACATAACATTTCACCTCACATGTTTCGCTCGGGCAATTTTAATTAACCATATGCACTACATCAAGTTTATAGATAGGCCTATCTGATTTGTCTGAGTGTGAATTGTTTGTGTAAGAAAAGATTGGTAATGTATGCAAAAATCATGTAAAATCCCTTTCATCTTCCATTTTACATTTGTAAAAACACTTTATATTTTGAAATAAAAACATATCTAATTCACTTGAAAGTGTATTTTTGGCATTCTTTGACATCTAAAAAGAAATTAAAATTAAAATTAAAAATAAAAAAAATCGACCTACCGACCCAAAAGAAAATTGAGGTGAAAGGGCAACCAAACAAATTTTTGTTGTTGGCCTAATTGCCCAATCTCTTCTTATTTCCCCCCCTTTTGTGTGTGAATGAATGAATGCTGGTCATTTCGTAAGAATTTTTTAATATGTTGACTCAATTCTTTTTTTGTTATGTTTAAAAAGTTGATGATTAACCTAAATGTTATTGAAATATTTCAGACACAATAACAACAACAAATGGGGGTGGCGGGGGGGGGGGGGGGGGGGGGGGGGGGGGGGTCAATCAAGCAAACAGACAAAATAACCAATCATCAATACAGATTCCAACCATTCATCTTACCTGATTTTGTCAAACTGTTATATTTTAAGTGTTTTTCCCGCAGCACTCGTCAGCAGACGACTGTTCCAAAGTTTTGATATGACGCTACTTGTACCACCATGTATACACATAAACTAATAATCACAACGTAGAAATGTACCATAATTATTTGAAGGTGTTTCTAGACTATACCATAATTAAATTTAGGAAAGAGCGACACAACAGTTTCACAAAATGTTTCAAAAATGTCAGAATAATTGAATTTTATCACCGTATTTGGAATCCAGAATTTCAGAAATATGGGTCGGTATTCATTTCCACATGCAAATTTGTTCAAAATTACTAAAAATGGGTCGGTCGGGCCCATAGAACAGAATTGCTATTTCTTGTTGTCTAACGGTGCATTGTCTTTTTGCTTTTTCTTGTTGCATGGTACGTTTGTGCATCCTCATCATCTATCTATTCAAATACACCTGTTAAACAATCGGGTTAATTAAAATATTGGAGCCATGTTCTTTATCTTCCTTAAAATATGTGAGCCATGTTCTTTATCTTCCACATAGGGAGTGTAGATTTACGCAATCAGGTGACCCCATTTCATGATCGTAGAACAGGGTTTTTGTCTCGCCTGAACTATGTTCAGAATGAGACTTAGTGGTCACTTTTTTGTCTCTCCGTCTGTCTGTCAGTCAGTCTGTCCATCTGTACACCTTGTGAGCGAGATATCTGGAGACCTGTAAGGCCTATCTTGATGGGACTTGGTGGAGGGAAGGGGTGGTGTGTTCTTTTGCTAATTAAATGTTCAAGGTCATTGGAGGTCATTCAAGGTCATCTGGGGTCAAGTTAGGCCTATCTTAATGGGACTTAGTGGAGGGAAGTTTTTTTTTTGCTGATTACTTTTTCAAGGTCATTGGTGGTCATTCAATGTAATCTGGGGTCAAGTAAAGACTAACTTGATGGGACTTGGTAAAGGGATGGTTGTTTGTTTTTTGGCTTATTAAATTTTCAATATAAGGCAAAGGTCATCTAAGGTCAACTTGTAAAATAGGCAGCAATTTAGAAAATGCTCTTACATGAGCAGTTCAGATTTAATTTGCACTATAGATCGCACAAGAAGGCGGTCGGAAAGCAAGCGAGACTAGTGGTTTGAGAACTGCCTTGTTTGTTTTTCGTTCCTCCCAAAGAAGATTTTAAAGACTGCCCCACAATGCAGGTCCCACACCACCAAATCAATTCCCTATTGCTTTGTGTGGTTATGTGACTAAAACATCTCAAATTTCATATCTCATATTCATTAGATTCTTTTTGAGTACTGTCCTTCGTCTTGTCCATTAGTCTATTTTGATGTTGTAACCTTTTGTTTGCCAGGGGAAAGGCAACTTACAGGTCTTATCGGCCTCCCTGCTTTTTCCTCCATTGTTATACCGCTGTATTTTAATTGTGTATGTAGATATTGTTGATGTTTGTAAATGTTTGTTATATATGGAAATAAATGATGATGATGATGATGATGATGATGATGATGAGAGGTCAAGTTCGTGTTAATTTTTTCCCCTTTAGAGCAAACTGGTTCATTCAAATCAATGGTTTTGTTGATGATCAAGATGTCTTCTGCTTAAAAGCAATCATTGATATATACCAATCGTATTGATAGGAGTATTGATAAGAGGAAATCCAAATGCATCATGGGGAAATATCTTAAGTTGGCGCAATGCATTGTGGGTGCGACGTTAAAATCTTCTGTGTTCTTCGACTAACCATGCCTTATTTGTCTTATACTTTTTCCTTTGCATATGTTCTCCATCGCGGTACGGATGTACATCCTCATCATCTATCTATTCAAATACATCGCCATGTGGTTATCATCTATCAATGGATTCATGCGGTTTCCATTTCATGGATTCGCTGATCAGGTGAGTACATGTTTGAACCATAGAAAAAGGTGCTTCACCTTTCAAAGTTGTTGTTTGGAAATGTTAATATATATATCTCTGTAATTTTGGTGATCAAAGATATCTTTTATTTTTCAAAAGAGGTAGTTTTGTCGGGTTAGTTCAAGAATTTTGCAATTTGGGCTATTACATCCCCCCCCACCCCCTGGCCGCTTCCCCCATATCCCCCCTCCCCCCTGGTTTTTAACAAAGACGAGGAGAGGGGAAAAAGGAAGAAGGAAGATGAACAAATAAATTGCTGCTCCCCGAACCCCTGAACTGGGGATCGACCCAGGGATCCTTCGCACATAGACCCGCTGGCTGGCATAGGCAAGCAATGACTATCTGATTCACGTTCGCGCATTTCACTGCGCTCACTATAAGCTCGGTTGATTCACATCATCCAAAACTGTGCGCACATGCGCTAGGAAAGTGAGATTTGGGGTTAGGGTTTAGATAAAATGTTGTCGGCAAATTATAGATGAAACATCAATAATTTATATCGATAAAAGTCAGTGGAAAAAATATTCGAGGACTGATGGATAATGAACATGTCCCAAAAGTGAATGAAAATAAGTCTTTATGCTGTATTATCCCTAATAAGGCCTAAAAAAAGGTTTGATTGGCGTAACCCGACCGACCCTCTTTTTACCGCCAACCCTAAACATTTTTTTATTTTTTTTAAAAAATTTTAAAAATTTTTTAAATTTTATTTTTAAATTTTTTTTGTGTGAGAAAAAGAAAAAAACAGTGAAAATGTGTATTTGTGCCATTTTTTTTATGTCTGTATGGTATATGTGTGCTGCTATATACAATTTCATAGACGTTTTATAGATGTAAAAAAAGAAAAGAAAAAAGAATCCGACCTACCTACCCTATTTTTTTCTTCTATGTTATGCCAATCAAACCTTTTTTTTTTAGGCCTAAGTGTCCATGCCCTAATAAACCCACCCCAACATTTTTAATTGACTTTGAAAAGTACAAAACAAAAGTTGAAAAATTAAGTTTATACGAAATAAAGACCACTAGTTGAAGCCCTGATTCATAAGTCTCTGTACGTTACACTAAGTTGTAACAAAAATATTGAATTTGGGAGACGATTCACATATCTCACAATTTAAAACGTTTAAAACACTTAATCCCAAAATGTACTTTGTTTTTCTTTATAAACATGCCACTAAAGATCGTTTAATTCTTTAACTGAAGCGAATTGAATGGCAGGAATTGTATAACAAATAATCGCCCACCTAAAAAGACGCTTATTAGGGATAACACGGTAATCATTTTCTGCTTTATGAATATGATCATGATGAGTGCTTGACATTCATTAATTGCAAGTTGGACAGGAAAAAATCAAATCAAAATATTTTTCTTCTGACTTGCAAATCTATGAGACGGGAGAAAAATGGAATTTTCCGTCTTCAATCGCAAGTCGGTAAGGCCAAAAAAATTAAATTGTTTGCTTGTCCTCGTCCGACCAACCATGTGAGGCAGTCCCGACTGGTCAGAAAAAACCCTTTTTTGGGGGAATTTTTGTGGAAAAAAAATGGCTTTTTTATTTTGGATTTTTTAAAACATTCATTTGAATGACCTTAATTGAACCCTACGTTACTCCTCATGTGAGCCAATACCCTTTTCATGTCACCTCCATGTTAAGGACCAAATAATTCAGGATTGGTAGGCCTACAAGATAAAACTTTTGAACAGAATAAAACTTAATATAGTAATCAGGATCTAAAGATAAAAGTTTCTAACGCTATGCTTGCTGTGGGTCATGGGGTATATTAAATATGTTGGTTATTTCAAATCAAATGTTGGCTAAACCATGCTAAAATTAACCATTGCCATTAGCCTGCCACTGATACGGCTCAAAATGGTGCATGCTTGTGTTTGTGTTTGTAGGATAGGGCCAAAACAACCAATGTAAAAAATAAAATTAAAAATTAGAAAAAAGATTTTCTGACCTACCGACCCAACTTTTTTTGACCCATTTATGGACAAGCATACAATTTTTTTGTTGTTGGCCTAAGTATACATTTTACAACAAGGTGGGCGTAAAATATAAAATAGTGACGCATCTGAAATAAATTGTGGATCTTTGGCCTTAAAATCGTAAGCTTGTAAAATATACGTTACAATGAGGTGGGCGATGGAGAGCCACTTAACTATTGTGTCGGTCCGAGTCGTAGGAGTGGACGCATATCGAGGGTTTAAAGCAACAAGGGTCCATCTGCTATATCTGCCAGATGTTATCATGTTTGGTAGTCTATAGCAGACCCAATGGTATAAACTATAAGTAGCACAGGGCAGCTATAGCAGATGTGACATTTTTTGCACTAGCATCTCAGTTACATGAAAAGGCAATATCTACAATAGCTGCCACATGTTATATATGAAGTGTACTTTAAGATATGCCCTTGTTATAATCACAATTTAACAAATGGCAGCCATTGCAGATAGGCCTTTGTTGCACTAAACCAGCGATATGTGTTCTGGACGACATCTGAGACATAGGATCTGGATGAGAAAGGATTTTGAACAGAATTTTTCTAGGATAGATTCCAATTTTTTTTCTTGTAAAATCATAAGGTTTTGTCGCTATTGGTTCTGAAATTGAAAATTTGTGGCTCAGATAGCCGGTTTTGAATGGAAATGTTCGAGGATTTATCTTGACGTTTTGTTCGCAAGTTGTATAGTGTGGGTTTCAAATCTAGATGATATTAAGAAATGGACAATGAACAAACAGGTCATGAAGACTTTTCAAGTGTAGTACACTACACAGTCATTTTTTCTTATGCCCGGCATCAGGGCTGCTCTGCTGCTGGTACCTGTATGGGTACTGTATGCTCTGTACCTGTATGGGTACTGTGGTATGGGTACTTTATCTTACACAGCCATTTTCTTATGCCCAGCATCGGGACTGCTCTGCTGCACTGGTACCTGTTTGGGTGTTGTATACCCAGTACCTGGAAGGGTACTGTGGTATGGGTATTTTACCTTACACAGCCAATTTCTTATGCCCGGCATCAGGGCTGCTCTCCAGGTACCTGTATGGGTACACTGTATGTCCAGTACCCGTATGAATACTGTTACAGATAACCGTTACAGCCCCGAACCCCATAAAATTCCATTTGAAAACTATGCTGGCAGCATGAGCCACCTCAGTCTATCTCGGGGGGCCCTCACATCACGGCGGCTGCTAAATGCGCCTGGAATTGTTAATCACATGCCTCTGACTGAGTACATTGAATTCCCATGCTGGAGGACCAGGAGTCGATTAATCCCTTCGCCGGCAAGTCCGTTTTATCCCGCTAAAATTGGCCTATTTCCACCCTTGGATAGATTTGTCAACATTTCCACTCCAATAGTGTTATTGTTAGTGTTAAAAAGTACCAGTACCCCCGATGTAGCTGTACAGGTCCACAGTAACTCTGCTACTATATGACTTCTTTGGTTAATGTACCGCACAGTTACTGTACCCCCCCCCCCCCCCCCAATACAGCTGCAAGCATACCATTACTTTTTAACCCCCTGGGGTCTACCTGTCTATCTTATAGTGGTTCTGATTGGTTTATTACAAGATGTACTCATATGAATAGCCAATTCAAATGCAGCTTGTAAAATGTTTCACTCCCATCTGTATCAAGGATACAATTATTCTAACAATGTCTCTCATTGGTGCAATAAATGATGTATCCATCTTTCTGACCAATCGGCCGGTAGTTCTCAGGGGTTAAGGAATTAAATTGCCTCCAATTATATTACTCCAAGAAATCCAGTATTCTTAGGTGGTGGAAGCAGAGGGGGGAGGGGTCACTGAGGTTGTGACCCCTAAATGTCACTATCCTATCTGCAACCCCCCCCCCTAAAATTTGCCCTGTCTCCCTTAGAACACATGAATTAAATATGTCCGTGACCCGCCCCCATAATTGTCCTGACCCCCCTATAATGTTGATGCCTCTGCTCCGGGAGGGGGGGTTCTCACATTGAGATGTATACGTTTATGTATGTGGCTGCCTTTTGGGGTGCTTTTTCGCAAAAATTGGTATAGCAATTGGGTGTTTTCATCACAGACCAAAGCGCCCAATTGGCATAAATTGGGTGTATTTTGAGGCTTCTTTTTGGTAAAAAGCACCCAATTTGTGCAAAATTGGGTGCTTTTCTAACAAAATTTGTATAATGATGGATGGGAAATTGGCTCAAAAATAGGTATAGAGAAAGTCAAGTCCATGTACATCTACCTTATTTGTAATAGCCATTTTTGCCTATTTAACATAACTCCAGTACCGTAGCCAGGGGGTGCAAGGGGGGGGGGGGGGGCAGAGTGCCCCCCCTGAAAAATAATTTGACCGGGAAATCGGGAAGGCAGTGGAAAATCCGGAAGGTAAAGGAAGGGAAAGAAAGGGAGAAAAGGAAGGAAAGGAATGGGAAAAAGGGAAGGAAAGGAAAAAAAGGAAAGGAAAAGGCAGTAGCGTGCACAAAAGGGGAAATTTGGCGGGTCAATTTTTTTTTGTAGCAGGACTTCGGCTAAATAAAGAAAAATGTTATAGAGAAAACTGATGAAAACCCGGAGGATTGTACAGCGCGACTTTTTGAGTGTGCGATTTTTTTTGGACCGTGCACTTTTTTTTGACCTCAACCCCCCCCCCCCCACCGGGTCGAACTGGTGCTTACCGGGAAAAAATACCTTTGCCCCCCCTGACAAGTGACCCTGGCTACGCTACTGCATATCTCTAGAATATTTTGAAAGTATACACTTCATAAGTTGAACATCTGCGCAAAGAGGAAAGATCGGATGACTGTTAAGAAGCGGAAAGGTCGGGATGCCAGTTAGTTTGTCAAAGAATAACAGAGCGTGTATTCCCATGTAATGTCACTTAAAACCAAAAAGGATTACGCTGAAGCGCGCACTCGGCAAATCCTTTGACGGTGTAGCGTAAGTGTATCCAGAATTCTGTAAGGCCAAATAAAAATAAGAGCTAGTTTCTTGTCCTAACTTTTAAAAAAAGGAGGATGAGGGCATTTTATTTTTTATTTTTCAGTAAACAATGCAAAATCACCATTACCAGCGTGGTATTGCATGATTGATTGCATATAACTTTATGAGGATGAGGCCTTTGTAAAATCTTTTTATTTCATGGTTCTGAACACAAAACCTGCTTTAAATTGTGCATTGGTCTATAGTAAATCTATTTCCAAGATGTCAGCTTTTTAAACACTTTAACAAACAAAAAATTGATGCACGATGGGATGAGAAACTGCTTTATTATTTTTTTACTTGGCCTAAGATTCTCCTGCAGCTTATGATGTGTATGTTTTCTTCAGAATATATAGAGGAGTGAAACAGATTCTTTAAGTTTAGTTACACATTGATTTCTGAGCGACCATTGGATTGAGTTGACTAGATGACTTGAGAGAAAAAAAAATGAGAAAGAATTGACATAACTTTAGCCATGTCTGCCTGTGACTTGAATTCACTTGAGATTTAGTAACTTGGTCATTGCACTGGCATCAACTCTAATATAAAATCGATTTTGGGAATCAACAATTTATTTTTCAGATCATGATTTTCACTCTCTTAATGTGAAGTGGAGTTACTTGAGGGCCTAAAAGAGTAAAAATTTGCTCCACAAGAGTGAACATTTGCTCTAAAAGAGTGAACATCTCTTCTTCCAAAAGAGTTAAATTACGCCCCGTTTTGGATTTTTTTTTTAATTCACTTGCTCTTTTGGGTTGTTAAAAAAAGAAGAAAAAATCCATAAGAGTGAAATAACTAAATAACTAAATTTATCACGGATGACAAACGCTCTTAAGATGGATGAATTGATGCAGCAATGAAGGCGTACTAAAAAGGTTTTGGTTCTCATTGTGCATCCCCATTAAAATTTTATTATATTTCTCTCTTTTCCCCCCTTTTTTCCTGTCGTATGTAATCCAATTTCTTTTTAAAGAAATTTGTCATTTTCAAGTGTTTTGTAAAGGATTTTTAAAGGATTTTTTGATTATTTTTTCAATTACTTTTGTCTTATTTCTGTGTGAATCTTGATCTGGAAAAAGATATATTTAAAAAATAGAATAAAGACAAACACACTTTAAACACTGGGTTAGTCCTGCAACAGGAAACATACCATTATTTATTTTAGGCCTGATGTCTTTCCTTTGGTTACATTTCATTAACGAAGTAGTTCACCTCATTCTGTCACAGGACCGCTATGATGAAATATTTCTTTCAACCACCGAATGTCACTGTATCAACAAGTAGGTCAACAGGCCTAAATAAAAATTTGTTATGTTGACCTCAAATCTGACTCAACAATTTTTTGCACAATTATCAGTTTTACATTTTTATTTCAAATTTGATAGCTTCTTCAATTTGAATATTTTTAGATGTTTTTGAAATATCACCTTCTCAGCACATGTGAACAAGATGTTTTCTTGTTCGTAAGGTAAGTCTCAAAGCTCTTCAGTTTTTCAAAACCTAATGCGGAATGCGTTTTTTTAAACTTTGTTTTTTAAATATAAAATATTGAAATCCTTGTAAAAGTGACTTTTTGTATTTAAAATGATGTGATCAATGAAAATCTGAAAAATTTGTGAAATTGTGGGATTTTTTTATTTTATTATTTTTTTTACAAATTAAAAAAACACACCAAAACACATTTTTTAGGATTTTTTTTCTTTTCCAATGCGCATCAATAAACTAACGCGCTTTGAGACCAATGATTTTTTTAATTTAGCCTAATTAATATTACAGGGTTTGAAACTGTGTTACTGGTAACCCCTATTTTTTTAATTTGATCTTTTATTGTTTATTTCTATCATAATTTTCACATTTCACATAGTTTCATCATGTTTACATTGCATTATTGATACATGTATAACACATTTTCATATGCTTTTCAGCATGTTTACATTGCATATCATATACATGTTTAGCACATTTTCATATAATACTTTTCAGCATTTTTATATTTGTTTATATGCTTTTCTGGTAAACCCTATTAGGCCTAACAAAAAAACAAGTTTGTTTCCAGTAGTGCTCGCGCATTTCACTTGATTCTTGTGCATTTATTTTTTTAAAGGAAAAAAAACAGAAATAATTTTTGTTATGGCGCCATCTTTTGTCGAAATTGTTTCCAACATACGAGTGGCCACATACGGCAAACATGAAAGTGAAAATCCGCAGCGAAAATCACATTTTAGCGAGCATAAGAAAAATGCACAGATCTTACTAAATAAAACCATTTCAAGTGAATCTCCACCATGATTTTGACTCTTTTGAGCAAAAAAATAAAAACCGCATTTCGCATTTGACTTTTCAGGCGTGCTACTGAAAACAAACCTTTTTTGGCCTTAAATTGCTTACAGGCTACGATCAAAAATCAGGACACAAGCGAACACATTTGTGGATGTGCTATAAATTGAAAATGGAGACAAATGTGCCAATAAATTCATGAAATTGGAAGCATATTTCTTTTAACATTTTAGATAAATTCTGTGATTTTTGTTTTTTGTGGCAACATGGTCAAGATGGATTCATGAGGCTTCAACTTAAGAATGAAAACAAATTTGGGTGAAAACAAAAAATGCATAGCTTTATGCACTTATCAATTGCAAGCCCGGCCCCCTGGGGACCCGGGGCATGGCGGGGACCGTACGCGAGTGTACAAAATACGGGAGCGTACAAACTGTGCCCCCACTAGCAGGGACGTGTGGCGGGGACGTACGCTAAAGGTACACAAATGTACACCCTGGGCATCGCTATCAATAAGCTATAGATGCAATGCGCTTGACTGAATAAGCCTAATAAACACATAGGGAATACGTATAAATGCATCCCGTTATGTTGCAGAAAGAAATTAAGCGATCTGCGGACTGTTACAGTAGCCGGGGCATACACTTTGTCTGGGTCGGGGACATACACACAATGGCCCGCCCCATTTGAAATGGATTTGTTTCATCAAATCAGTGCATTTTGGTATGCTCCCTAAAATGTGATATTACGCCGCGTACGACACTTTCGTAGCTCGCGGCGAGTTTCCATTTTGAAAAAAATGTCACAATTTCAACAATAGATGGCGCTACATAACAACAAACTGAGTCCCCGCTTAATTTAAAGATGGAGACTTTTTAATTTCGAAGTATATCGGACCCGATATCGGATACATATTTATGATAGAATTAGCGCTAGCGAGCCGACAAGGTCGGTATTTTGATTATTTTGATGATCGCTGTGAACCCCCCACCCTTTTTATTTTATCTCCACGCTTTATACAACTACACCCTTTCCCACCCTTTTTATTTTATCTCCACGCTTTATACAATCTACACCCTTTATATCAGAAATTTTCTGACCCCCCACACTTTGCTTGATTTTTTTATTTCTGGAGTCCCATGCTTTATAAAGCATGCCGTCCGGACTATGATAGATATCCTATCATACCGCGCGGCCCCGGCTGGTATGAAAAAGCAAAACCTTTGGATCATCCGAATCTATTTTCGCTTGATAGTGATTTACGATTGTAAAAGTTATGATTAATTAATCGGTTAATTAAAATATATTGCACTATATGATCAAAATATGTTCAAATATTCATGACTACAAGTTGATGCTATTCCAGTTGAAATCCATACACCCCTGTAGAAGATATGACCTTAATCTTCCACACAGGGAGTGTAGATTTCAAATGGAGTCAATCATCCTTTCAGATAACCCCATTTGAAATTCACACTCCCTGTCGGTAAGATTAAGGTTAATGTCTTTTGTAGGGGGTGTATGGGTTTCAAATAGAATAGCCAATTAGGGGATAGTGATGCATGAATTACCTAATTTTTTATTCATTGGGTTTTGACAGCTTTAACTTTTACCATTTAATTTTACGCATTGACCTGAAACTACCAAAATATAGAAACATTCACAAATAATTGCACTACTACATGTAGTACTAAGGTCACAGAACCCCCCCCCCCCCCCACCTCTTCTACAGGCAAACGAGCCTCTCAGATAGGTTCGATTGGTCGGGTGTTTTTTTGTTCTGTTTTTCAGGGTTTTGTTTTTTTCCTGAAAAACTTCGGACATTTTGGTGAATTTTCATCAATTTTGGAAATTTTCAATTTTTTTATAAAAAATCATTTTATTTTTTTATTTTTAAAAAACCCAAACATTTCAAATTTGTTACATGTTTTAAAAAAAATGTGCAAACAATTTTTGGACTAAGACCTACAACCCAAGCACCTATTCATCAAACTAGTAAAATGCACAAAAAAATCTCAGTTCTAAAACTAAAAGTAAAAGATACTGGCTTTGAAACAATTTTATTTCTGTGTTTTTAGTGGGAAATCATCAAAACAATAGAATGGCACAAAGATATAGCTTATCTTTGTCATCTTCATTCACTCATAACCCTAACCCCGGTTTAGGTTTTTTCACCGGGATCACGATTTTCGAGGAATAAACGCCAACTAAATCTCCGGGAACCTGTGGGGATTCGATCCGGGGACCCTCCATTCTCAAGCCCCATGTCCCAACCACTAAGCCACTGCCCTCAGCTACACATTCGCGCAGTATACTGCGCTCACTATATAGGCTCGGTTGACTACGTCATCGAAAACTGACGGCGCATGTGTTTGGAGAGGGACTTAGGATTAGCATTTTTTAGCACTCAGGGGGGTTAGGGTTAATAGAACACACACAAAAAAATGTTACCTTAATAAAAGTTGTAATATTCCTTATTTTCCAACAATTAAAAAACTTACAGAAATGTTCCAAACATATATAGAGTTTATTGGTGATCCAGTATTGTGTTTATTGACTAGACATTATTCTTAGGAGGCTAAAGGTATTAATTGCGTAGTAATAACTAACAGTCCAGCTAGATATTTATAATCAAAGTCAGTTTTTTTTAAGAAAAAAAATGATTTATTGGGATCTCTCCTCCTTTTGTTTTTTTTAGTAGCTACATAAACGAGAACTACGATCCGCTTAAAATCATAGTTTTTTAGAAGAAGAAAAAAATAGAAGAAAACAAATTACAACTTTAATACATGAGTATGGGATTGTGTGGGATGGGGTTGAGTGGGGTAAGCTCTCTCGAACCCCTGAACATAACAGCCCTTTGCTGTATTCGACTTGTCCCCACA
>CM069446.1:69322946-69520504 GCA_035610835.1 Ophiura sarsii | reverse complement strand
AACAGAATTCTAACTTAGATAGGAAATTCAATTTGATAGTACTCAAGACAATATCAAATTTTATAATACTGAACACAACAATAACAACAACAACAACAACAAAGCAAATAGCAGAGAGAGAAACACCAACATGCTTCACATTTAAGGCTTTTTTTACTGCTACATGCATAGGAAACAAACCTGATTTTTAAAGGGCATTGAGATATGTATCGATATACTAAATGAGCAAATAACGTAAAGATAATCATCAACATAGCCCAAATCCAAAATGTCATACAATTCCGACATCGCCTTCATGCCAAATAAGCAAATAACGGCACTTCCGGGTTGAGATTTGCCGCGAAAGGCCGCATGTAAAAGGATAGCATAACTTCCGAATCAGCACCTAGTTTCGATATGATCATATCGAAACTAAGAAAATCATGAAATTTTATATGATAAACGGCGAATGTTGGTAAACTGTTTCAGATGGTAGTTAGTATTATGCCTAAGTATTACTTTGATGCAAAAAACTGATTTCCAGGATAATTAAGGGCGCACTCCCTTACGTATCTCTCAATGCCCCTTTAAGTTAAGCCTTACGGAGGATTTTGTTTTAAATATTATTTTTTTGCATTATTGATCCACTCTTTTCAGCTGCAAATCAAACTTTGCAATGCACACATGAATAAAAGAAACTGCGATGAAAATGTGAATTTTAAAAAGCTACGGCAGACGATAATGTACCGAGACTTGAGACTTTTTTCTAGACTATAATGCTTCGGATTAGAGGAATCGAGGCGTGAGTGATCTACTAATGTTTTTCCTTAACACTTTCCACGCGGCTATTACTTTACCATATGTGATGCGATCTGTGAAAACCCGCCACATGGTGGCATTTTTCATATTGGAGATATTTGTATCATAAGAAAGCTAAAACTGTGCTGATTACAGAACTGTTTCGATCATTTTTCTACGATCACTACAAAAAAAGTTATGAGTGAATGATGATTGTGATGTCATCAAAAGCTACAAAACAAGAAATCATGAAAACAGGCCAAAAAAGATACATAATTCAATATAATAACATTATAAGGTTAATTATAAAAGTGAAGGTGAAATTCCATGAAAGATGATGACACAAAGTATTGGAAACTAATTTTCTTTAAAAAAATCTAAAAAAAAAGTGTTTTTTAATTTTTAATTTTTATTTTAATTTTACCCATAATCCCTAGTTCACATTTTGCGACATCCGACGGGTTTTCACAGATCGCATCACATATACAAAACAGATTTTTCAGAAACCTTTCACAATTTTCAAAGTCTATCTCAATGATTACTGACCCAATTACTAGGGATGTTTGTACTTATGTCAATGCATTTCTCGTGGTGATTCCAATATGGTAATGAAATTCAATAATTTTGACATTTTTTAAATATTTTGTGAAATTTTTGGAATGTCGTCTGCAGCTGCCTGCCGCGTGGAAAGTGTTAAGACCGCATACAAGGTGGACGTAAAGCAACCGGGAAAAAATCTCCCGTTCCATGGGCGGACTGATCTTGTATTCAGGATCAGTTGGTCAGGCATGTTATAGTTTGTTACCCCCTAAAAAAAATAATTTTGTCGACGATTATTTCAAAATTACTAATTTTAAAAATTAAAAATAGAAATATTCAACATGGTTTGAAATTGTTCAAAATATATCTAATAACAATATTATCAAATGATTTCAAATTTCAATTGAATCCAGCAAAATAGTTAACAAATTTAAAATGTTTACAAATCTTTTCAATTTTTTTTCAAAATCATTTAAAATATATGCTTTTTAAATTTGTAAATACTTGATTACCCGTCAAACAGGTTTTTTCTTCTTTGCAGCACTTTTTCAAAATGCCGCTTTGGCATCGCTGCTATAAGACATGATCAGATTAACAATGTAGTTGTCGAGCTCTTTGATCTAGACATATAAGGTATCTTGTCGCATATTGTTTTCTATAATGCACTTATCAAATGCAACCCTGGCCCCCCCCGTGATCTGAGACCTGGCGGGGATAGTGACGGGGACATAGACAAATCAGTGCTGGCATACCCGGATGTAAACCGACCCCCAAAAATGGTTTACACAATGGGGAAGGGGGGCGTTAAAAAAAAACCGGGGGTAGGGGGGGGGGTGGTGCATTTTCACAAAAAAGGTACATTAGAACACAAAAAGGTACATTTGTACACAAAAAAAGGACTTTTTTCACCCCCACCCCCACCTCAGATCCCCCTAGTTACGGGCCTGGGGACATCTAATATCTGAAGGGTAATTTGTATGCCCTGATCCAAATCCCTGCTATCCCACAGAGCAGAGTTTGCAATTGATAAGTGCATAACTTCTTGCAGATAAAGTGTGAATATTTAAAAGGCTGTCCTTATGTGTGTTAAATGTATGGATGCGACACTGATCGCCCGAAATGCTGATGGATTTCTCGGGATGCAATACAAGGACCCACGAGACTCTATCAAGGTGTTTGACTGTGTGTTTGCTAGATGAAATAGATATATAACCAAATTAATTCATAGATCAGCAGACGGCGATGATAAGTTTCAACCATGTGCTGACACATAAACTGATAGAAGAAATTGAAAATTTTGTGACGCAACTTGCTACTCGTTTGGCACCTCGATTGGGGGGCGGGGGGAGGTGAGAGGGAGAGATTTCTTGTGTGATGCGATACATTTGTAATTAATTTTACAGGATTAAGATTGATGGCACTTGTTGTCATGGGTCAGCAGTGGCGTAGCTAGGATTTTTTTCGGGGGGGGGGGGGTGGGGGCAAGATCAGAAATTTTCGTAAAGGGTGGCCAAATATTTTTTTTTTAGTCAGCTCAGCAAACTTGAGAGGGGGAGGGGGTAAGGGCATGTTATACACCAAACGCCAGTGAAAAAAATGGTCCTTGGAAATTGCCATTGCCTACACACACTACATTTGGAGACTGAAGCGGGGCATAAATAGGGCTGGGGGCGGGGGAACAAAGGGCTTTTTTCGGTCAGGGAGGAGGGCGTTTCCCCCGCCCTCTCGCTATGCCACTGTGGGTCAGCACAAGAGTTTATCTAATATATAGGAAGATAATTTATTTTGGTATACTAATTCCCTACATGAATATACAATCACAAATTTGTTCAAGCTTACTTTTAGTCGTAGGTCAGACTAATCATAGTATTATCCCTTAGTCCAAACATAAAGGCCCTGTTTATGATGTAGTTTACCAGAATCATGGCAGTTACTGAACTTTGGTCACCAAAATTAAAATGAAATTCAAAATCCCATTTCATAATCATGCGATTTTACATCACTTTCAAAAATCCCGCATCATTTCAAAGAAATAAACTGAATTTGGTTTGTAATACGCTATAATTCCGCTGAATGACGCAATGGTTGATTTCATTCTTAAGAGCCGATCGATGAATTTAGAGCCGATCGATGAATTTATGCCGGGCCTCTATTGTAGACTAAAGCCGCTGCATTGGTATAGACATTTTGCACACACCAACACAAAACAAGTCAGAATTTTGATCGCAAAATTCTCCATGGGCACGCAATCCAATAATACGCCAACCAGCGTACATAGTCTGGTCACACATCAACACCGACTATAATTTGTTTTTCGCATAGTGAAACATGTCCGCTACTTATTGGCATCCCTCGGACCCACTCCCCCTCGCTCTCCAAACCGAGCCTAGGAATTGAATCAGATGAAAACAATCTCCTTCACCATCAAAGAAGATTTTAAAGACACCACCACAATGCATTGCGTTTTTTTGCAAAAATGTTTGAATTCTGGTCTCCAATTTGTCTCGGTTCCCATAGAACGATGCACACAATCATGGCTTCACAGCGCGTTCATCGTTGGAGCTTCTTAGGTTCTAGTTTACATCAATGAATAAATTAGTTATCAATGTTCCTTTTTCTTAGTGCTAAAACTTAAGAGCTCGACAAATGCATCGTGTGAAATAAAAGCTTTAGTTGGCTGGCGTTCACACAATGCATTGTGGGAAGACCTTTAAATCTACTTTGCTACTTCACCATGATCACGTACACGCACAATCAAGATGCAAACTTTGCTTTTTGTCTTGTCCCTAATGAGTCGATATAATTGACAGTTTTGCGCTCGGGATTTACCCCTTTGGAATTTAAAGGAGAGCAGGACTATTCATGAATCTTATTTAGGAAAATATTTATTCAATGTAAATGTATATATTGACCATTTTTGTTGAACACAGAACTATATTATTCAATAAAATTAATCCCCAACCTGTGATTATTTGAAATTCATGCTCGGTGGTTTGTGTTTAAAGTGCTGATGGGATAGCCATCAAGGCTCAAGATAAGTGGGCGATGGGAGATTTTTGCTCCTCTACTGCCAAAGCGTCCGGTAATGCTGAAAAATAAACAACCGAGCGCTGATATTTTGTCCAAACCAGCGCCAGGGAAGCGTGCCCAAAACATTGAATTTCGCTGAAGCTTATTTGATTTAATAAAAGGTTAGCTCCCGGTAGACTTTAAAGTAGCTCCCGGTTCCCAATAAATCCCCCTGATCTGGGCGCTACTTTTGAAAAAAGGTAGCTCCCTGTTATACCTGATATGGGTGCCTCCCGACCTGTTGGCCCAGCAGGAATGCAGAAAACAGTTGTTGGAAATAGATACTACATCAATTATTGTACACTTGAATTACAAAGGAAGCCTGGCCTATTAAGAGCAGTGATACAAACAATCAAATCAAGAAACATGTTGATGGATTATTCATAAATATTTGTGACTTTGTTATTTAAAATTCTCCATTGTGAATACAATAAGTATTGACAATTGGCATTTGATAATTTATAGAGGGCCAATTTTGGATATTGACATGGTAGTCCATCAGCTACGGGACTTTTAATGGACCAAGTGAGGTCAAGCATCTGATGGGGTCAGTCTTGTCTGAAATTTTGTGCTGGATCCTAATATCGACACCTTACACAAAAATCACGTTTTTTTACCAGAAATACCCCAATATCGTATTTTCATCATAAATATGCTTATATACAAGCTATAAACACTATTTTGAAACCTAATTAAAGGTTACATAATGGTCTACTTGGAAAAGAACAAAAACAACTAAATTGGTTGTTAAAAGAGATTTAAACAACTTGATTTCACATAATTGTTCAATAATATTAAAATTATTGGTGTTTTTTTGTTATAATAGATCAACATTTGACCTTTTGACCTTAAAGATGTTGAAAAGTAGAGAAACTATTTTTTTTCGGAATCATGTGCTTAATACGAATATACATATTTTTAAATCCAGGATTATAGTATTAGTTGCAAAAATGGATTTTTGTACAAAAATACCACTTTTTAACCGGAAATACCCAATATTGTATTTTCATCCTAAATAAGCTAAATAACCTTAACCCCGGTTTAGGATTTTTGACCGGGATCACAATTTTCGAGGAAAAAACACCAACTAAATCTCCGGGAACCTGCCGAGATTCGATCTGGGGACCCTCCGTTCTCAAGCCCCACCTTCCAACCACTAAGCCACGGCCCTCAGCTACACATTCGTGCAGTATACTGCACTCATTATATAGGCTCGGTTGACAACGTCATCGAAAACCGACGGCGCATGCGTTTGGAGAGGGACTTTGGATTAGCATTTTTTAGCACTCAGGGGGGTTAGGGTTAATAGAACACACAAAACAAAAAATGTTACTATAAATCCCCAACCCAGGTTTAGGATTTTTGACCGGGATCACAATTTTCGAGGAAAAAACACCAACTAAATCTCCGGGAACCTGCCAGGATTCGATCCGGGGACCCTCCGTTCTCAAGCCCCACCTTCCAACCACTAAGCCACTGCACTCATTATATAGGCTCGGTTGACTACGTCATCGAAAACCGATGGCGCATGCGTTTGGAGAGGGACTTTGGATTAGCATTTTTTAGCACTCAGGGGGGTTAGGGCTAACAAGCTATAAACACTATTTTGATACCTAATAATTTCAATATTTATGAACAATTATGCGAAATCAAGTTGTTTAAATCTTTTTTAACAACCAATTTAGTTGTTTTTGTTCTTTTCCAAGTAGACCATTATGTAACCTTTAATTAGGTATCAAAATAGTGTTTATAGCTTGTATCTTAGCATATTTATGATGAAAATATGTTATTGGGGTATTTCTGGTAAAAAAAACGTGATTTTTGGTACAAAAATCGATTTTACACTGCCGAGACCGCGATTGCGGCTTGTAAGGTGTCGATATTCGGATCCAGCCCAAAATTTCGGACAAGACTGACCCCAGCAGATGCTTGACCTCACTTGGTCCATTAAAACTCCAGTAGCTGATGGACTATGGTCTTCACTTCTATAAAGCATCCCCAAAACACCATAGATTCCATATGCATGGTATTTGATTCCTATATAAGCAAGTTACTATGTATAGTAAAGTAGGCTGTGTTGCGGACTCCTCACGGAGTGATGATAGTCTTTTAGACATGTTTAGCAATCCGCGGTAGCGTTTAGTTACACATAGCCAGTGTTTGGTGGATACTAATGGTTTCTGGGCACTCTTCCCAGACCAGGTTAGATACTAGTGTTTGAAGCATACATGGTCTAGGGGCCGTATCTAATCTCCCTTAACTGTACCACGTCCGGTCAAATATGGAGGTGAACCTAAACATGTCTCTCGGTTTCGCTAGAGGCCACGAAGGCTGGCTTCGCAGTACAGGGAGCCTCGTCGTACAAGGCATACGGTTTATCTTTTGATATTTTTACAATAGTATTAGTCGAAATGAGATACAGGGCCAACCTTTTCATAATACTTGGAAATACATCTATGAAAGACAGGATAAAACAGATTTTCATGAAGAGCCATAGGCCAATGAAATAGGCCCCCGTGTATGCTACCCAATTTGTAATCAATTTCAGTCAGTGGCGGCGGGAGGTGGGGTGAGGGGGGGGGGGGGATGGGAAGATGGACATTGGAACATTTAGCCCTCCCCAGACAAATGTCAAATCCAGGCATACATGAATTGAAAAACAATTTCAAATCAAGAATTATCAAGAATTCCTCATAATGAATGAGGGGGGGGGGGGGGGGGGGCACTCAACTTTGATAGGGATGTGCTATGATGTGTAATCAGGGTTTCCACAAGTGACAGCTTTGGAAACCAATTTGAAAAGAAGAATAGGTGTCATATGAAATAATACAACTTGCAAATTGAGGTACCATAAATACCATTAGAGGCATCTTCAGGCTGTCATATCTATACTTTAAATGTTAGTACTACCACCTTACCCCTGGGCAAGGGGGAAATCCGGGGGGGGGGGGGGATATATCCCCCCACTTTTTGACCTGGGGGGGGGGGGGGGGTGGTCAATGTAATCACAACCCCCTGATTTTTCACATCTACAACAACAACAAAAAGGAAAAAAGGGGGAAAAAAGAAAGTAAAAAGGGGGGGAAAAGAGAAAGAAAGGCGGGCGGGAAGGCATGCGAGGGACATAAGAACGTTTGGAGATTAATATTGTATATACATTGGTCAGGATACATACGCATACGTAGTTGACTAGAATCCATCTTTTGGAGGTAACTAATTAACTTCTTTCTGGCATAGGTCTATCTGCCTATTTAAAAAGCCAATATTGATCAGAAATAAAGTGATGGCTTTTCAATACAATATTGGTCAAAAGAATACACCAGATCGCACCAAATGAGTTTGAAAATTGAATTTTTTTCCTACCCCCTCAGACTCCCCCCTGTTGGAGCTTTTTAACCATCTATACTAAGTTCAAGAATATATCAGTATACAAAATGCTCAACTTCTTTCGTGCATTGATAAAAAACAAAATGAAGCGATGGCTTTTCAATACAATATTGGTCAAAAGTATACACAAGATCGCACCAAATGAGTTTGAAAATTGAATTTTTGTCTACTTCTGAGGGGGGGCACATCCCCCCTCAGACACACCTCTCCGAGCATAGCTCAGAGTGCGGTGCTGCGCACCGCATAGATGGTACCAGCTCAATTTCATTTTTTGGTGCCAACATTTATCATCCCCCCCACACCTAACAAGAAATTTCCGCCCCTGCTGATATGGTGATGTCATCGTTACTAAAACCGCCTCAGGCGCAGCAGATCACTGCAGGTAATCACGCAGGAATTTAATGCATAAATCAAAAATATCAGTACATGGAACAGAGATGTGGAAATCTCATAGCAAACTATGTCATTAATTTCAGGTGAAATAGCTTAATTCTTAAAATGTTTCTTATATTGTGTATTTTTCTCTCATTTCATTTCATGTGCTGCCCTCAATGTTTCCTCATGCTAATCCATGAAATAGGTAAGTGATATTCTTATTAACGATGACAGAAATAAAAACCCACCTGTTTTATGGGCCAGACTGACAAATAATTGTTCTTCCTTATATAAATATGTGATTCTGAAAGGCCTTGTACGATATATATATATATTTATTTATTTGTTGTAAAAAACACACACAAAACCACCTGCTCCCCCTACACACAAATAAAGACATTTTAGATCAACCATATTATTTGGAAAAATCTGTATGATCAACAAAACAAGTGTTCTTAGCAAGCCTCAAATTAAACATACATGGACCAGTATCTACTTTGTAACTTTTTTTGACAAAAGTAGCTCCTGATCCTATACTTTGTGTGCTAAATTTGAAAAAACACCAAGAGCTAAAACTAATAGGGTAGGTGTGGGTAATACGGGACCTTTAAGACATTTGCATAATTAAAATACAAAATAACTGACTCAAATTTAAGCAAAGTTTGTTATTTGTAATCTACATTTTATAAACCTTTATTGTAATAAAAAACAGAGTCATTCTATGTTTGGTTTGGCTGTTATTATCAAATACTGACGTCATCATAAATGTCCCATCTTACCTACACGTGAAGGTAATATGGGACATTGTTTTGAGGACATTGTTTTGGTATGAAAAGTTATTTGACATATTTATATAAATAATGGTCCAGTAATCCATTTAAGAGATAATAATGCATGAAGTACATTGGTACAAAAAAGGTACATTGCTACAAAAAAAGTAAAAAAAAGTAGGGTAGGTGTGGGTAATACGGGACCTTTAAGACACTTGCATACCGTCATGCTGGCTGTCCCATATTACCTTCACCAATTGTGAACCCACGGCTCCCATTCAATGCATTATAACACCAATGTACACTGTACTAGCGAAGTACACACACAATACATGTTGGACAAACACCTGAAACATGCTTAATAATGCAAGAATTCAGGTCACACCCCCTTTCCTTTTCTTTACCATCATATTCTATGAAAACACTATTTTTATATTAGACCAAAAATATGGGTGCATTTTTCCTTACCTTGACAGGTTGTGGTGATTTTCTGGATGGTAATTCTTCCGGTAGCTTTGATAATAGTCATGAAATTCACTAAGGGTTTGATGTATCTATAGAGGGCGCTATTTAAAGTGCTAGTAATGCCAGACGGCTGTAGATGAGATTTCAGTGATGCGGTCCCGTATTACCTTACGGTCCCGTATTACCTAACGGTCCCGTATTACCTTACGGTCCCGTATTACCCTACACTTTTTGTGATGTTTTATGAAGCAAAATTTGAATGGTGTGAGGAAATGATTCCGCTTGAGTGATTGAGTTTTGAAGTTTGGTGCGAGTTTGATTAATCGAAATACACGGAAAGTCAAAATAAGATTTTACTGATTTTCAATAATGTCACCCCCATATCGGAACAGATAAATATTGTATCGATGAAATTGACAGATTAAGTAGGAAACATGTTCCCCATTACATTGCAGGCAGTAGACTTGGACTGTAATGTTTTTTCAATATTTTTAATATTATTTCAAACACGGCGTAAATCAATCTGGTACACCCTGTACGCATTACACATACAAAAACTTTTTCCACTCCATTTTGAGAGAGTTGTCACAAAAATCTGTTTTCTGTGTTTTTGTCAAGCGAGGACAGCATGCAGCTTCCATCGTAGGACAGTGATGCTTGAGTCGTACATATCGGACGCCATCTCAAGCAACATCATTTGAATGGGAATACAATGATTATCAGCTGTGTTCTATTATACATGATGAAAATTACCAAATTTGGAATGAAAAAAAAAAAAAAATTACTGTATAACCCTAACTCTATTTCACCACACGGCAACAGAATTTTTTTCCGACACCCAAAATTCACCAGAAAGGTCACCCGGATCCCCCCGGGATTTGAACCACGGACCTCCAGCTTCAGGGCCCAGATCCTAGCCACTACACCACGGCTCCCAGTCGACACTCGGCGAGTATATTCGCCTCGTTATATAGCATGGGTCCGTTTTGTAGCCAAAAAACCGGCACGCCGGGTTATAGAAACACTTTTTCCGCACAGTTGCCGTATGGTGTAGTAGAGTTAGGGTTTAATAGGATTACTGTGTAGCTTTATCACTATCTGAAACTCTAATCAAACAGAACTACACCCAAAGAACTACACATTAGGACGGACGGCTCATTCCATCGTTTCTGATACTGGAACATAATTATGTATCAGTATCGTTCAATACTGGCTACTGGGACCAATCTCACTGGTATCATGTGTGCCAGCATCGTCCGATACTGGAACAAGATAAAAATGTTCCAGTATCGCTCGATACTTGAACACTTTTTGATACTGGAACAGTAAAATCGTATCAGTATCGACCGATACTGGCAATTTTTATGTTCCAGTATTTATCGATACTAGTATACCACCAGTATCTGGGACCTACAATTCAGGAAAATTGGTGTTGGACCACATAGTCCATTTCTTTGCTAATATCCCACTTTAAGGGACTATTTTCAAGCGCTGATTTTGCAACAAACTTATGTGGAGAGCTTGAGCTATCTACTAAGTGATATCCCTCCCCCGCCCCCACCAATCAATGTTGAGTGTCCCAACGACCGTGGAGATGAAACGGTTCCGAACAACATTGAATGGGGGGACTGGGGGGTTGATTTCAACGAAGTCCTCAAAGTGGTTCAACAGTTATTTCCGGAATTGTCTGAGGCTATTGGTAAATGCTCAATATGACAACTGTCTATAGGAAATAACTCGTGTTCTACACATTGCATAATCTTCTAATTTGGAGAGTGGCAAGATATGCATATAGTTGTTATATACGGTAAAGATAAAGTAAATACGACATTTACATTGTTAGGGACTGGTCATTTTATGCGTGATTTGGCCCGTTTGTATGGTAAATCACTCAATATGACAACCGTCTATAGGGAATAACTCGTCTTTTATACATTGCATAATCTTCTAATTTGGAGAGTGGCAAGATATGTATATAATTGTTATATACGGTAAAGATAAAGTAAATACAACATTTACATTGTTAGGGACTGGTCATTTTATGCGTGATTATGGCCCGTTTGTATGGTAAATCACTCAATATGACAACCGTCTATAGGGAATAACTCGTCTTTTATACATTGCATAATCTTCTAATTTGGAGAGTGGCAAGATATGTATATACTTATCATATATGGTAAAGATAAAGTAAATACGGCGTGTACATTGTTAGGGACTGGTCATTTCATGCGTGATTATGGCCCATTTATATGGAATGCGCGAGTGTTACATGTAGTCTTACATAGGGTGCAACGGGTGAAATTCATTATTTAAACTAATTATATGAGAGTAGTTTATTATGCAACAATCAATGAAAATCCTTTTTGTTATCGCAATGCGTTTCTTTTTTGATAAGGGACCGGTCACAACCGCATTATAGACGCTATAAAGTAATAACTATTGTGTCAATTATTGTAGCGTTGTATTTGCCATTGAAGTCATGGAATGATTGTATTTTCTTTGCATTTACTTAACTTGACGGTTATAATTTATCTTCCGTGTTTAATAAATGCATTAAAAGTACGAAATGCATTGTGACGGACTGGTCATTTTACATGTGGTAGACAGAGAGAAAGAAAGACAAACAACAACCACCGAAAAAAGTTCAAAAATAAAGAAGAACAAAAACCAAAAGAGAGAAAAACCAAAAACAATATGTGACAAACAGATGAATAAAATAAACCAGTAAATGAGCCACGCGAATAACGAAAATGTTATATTAAATACATTATTAAAAACACCAATGGCTCCCGCCATGAGGATTTGAACCCGTGTCTCTGCCCTTAAGTATGAATAGGCCAACGCGCTAACCAATTGAGCTAATCGCCCATCTATGCAATATCAAGTCAAATCAAGTGTCATATTATCTTCGGCTTTAGAAATTAGCACTGATTCACAATACACCTTTCATAGTAACGCCTTATAGCGTATTTATATTCAGAACCATGCCCTCGTACTATCAGAGTATGGACAACCGTTGCGTTTGTCCATCCATTGAAAAGCATGCACATCGGTCGATTGTCCCCGATAAATAATAGAACTAACTCCTATTATCTATTTAATTTAGACGGACAATCGTGTACACGCGTGCAATTCAATACGGTCAACCGTGTAACGGTTGTCCATCACCGCGTCATTAGAATTCCAAAGACAGGGTTCGGCGAATTACCTACAATGTAATGTTTATACCACTGTGGACGATGCTATTTAATATAATTCTCTTTATTTAGCTTTGGCCTTGTTATTATAATGTTATAAATGTAATAATTCTGTAATAAATGATTGCCGCGGTATGCTACGCGAGCAATGTCGTGCGCTGTGTCCGAGCCGCTGGGAGCGATATGCGCGAGGCGTGTCAATCGATGTGCACGAGGAATGTCTATCGATTTTTTGGACTTCATTCAGACAATTCAGGAAAATTGGTGTTGGACCACATAGTCCATTTCTTTGCTAATATCCCACTTTAAGGGACTATTTTCAAGCGCTGATTTTGCAACAAACTTATGTGGAGAGCTTGAGCTATCTACTAAGTGATATCCCTCCCCCGCCCCCACCAATCAATGTTGAGTGTCCCAACGACCGTGGAGATGAAACGGTCCCGAACAACATTGAATGGGGGGACTGGGGGGTTGATTTCAACGAAGTCCTCAAAGTGGTTCAACAGTTATTTCCGGAATTGTAGTACACTCTTTCCAAATCATATTTTTAAAGTGTAATATCAATTGTAAAATTTAAAAAAATGAAACCATATCTTAATAGTATTGAAAGAGGCTGATGTTTGTTAGGGAATGCAAAATGCCGCCATGGGAAAGACTTACACTTGTTCATGCCCTACATGTAAACTTGCATAACCACGCACACATGAGAATTTAGTCAAATTGTGACCAACATCATCTGTGATAAGTCTCAATTCAGCAACAGCTCCCTCTATTTTCCACAAACTATTGTCAAGATGTTGTTGATTCCCCACAATGTAAGGGCGCACAACACTAAATCAATCCTCATTTTGTGTAATGACAGTATGTATATAAGGTCGTGAAAACAGAACCTGATTGTGGCAAGAGCTACTGATGGCAGTGCATCACATTGTGCATCAGAAAAATTGTTACCATGGTTACAGCATGCGCATAAGTATGTAGAGTCGCATTTGCCGCAAGTTGGGTATCAAAATTAATTCTTCATGTTTTCATTTTGGTACTACAAATTATTTTAAGAGAGATACAAAGCTTTAAAAAGGTATCAGTACTTTTTTGGGACACCCTGTACCTAACAAAATATAGTAGCGGAGAGTTATGATGTGGGTATTGCATTAACTTGGAATGTATGTACGATTTATGATCAGAAATGTAAATCTGCAAGAAAATCTGCTTTCAATTTTTTCTTTTATGTTGAGGGCGTTCCCTGGAAAGGTCACATAATATACCTTTAAGGTCTATCTTAAGGATTACTGCACCAATACTAGGCATGTTTGTACTTTTTCCAATTCATTTCACATGGCGATTCCAAATATGGTAATGAAATTCAACAATTTTGACAATTTTTTGAAACATTTTGTGAAATTTTGGGATGTCGTCTGCTGCCGCGTGGAAAGCGTTAAGGCTGTTGAACTACAGAATGGAACATAATGCAAGACCATGTCTATGCATACAGGTCTATGGCTCCTTCATGTGTATAGCCTGTGGACATCAGACGGCCTGTGCATACCATTGAAGATTTAGTAAATTCTGCTGGCATTTTCATTTTGGTTCAGTGGGTTGGTGTAGCACCAAGGGGGGGGGGGGGGGGGGGGGGGGGGGAACGAGAGGTGGTGGGCAGGGGGAATTTGCCAGATTTATCCAATCGTTTTAAAAAAAAAATTAAATTAGGAATTCTTATGAATAAAGGCTTGAAAAGATTATCCCCTTATTTTGCATACAAAATCAAAATGGCTGGAGAAAAATGCAGGAATTACAGAAAACAACCCCCTTAGCCTAAGGCCTATATGCTTAATAAGCTAAATTTTCTACTTAATATTCAAGGAGTTTTTAATCTAAATATTCTACTCGATCTTCAAGGGGTTTATATTCTCATCCCAGCGTAGCAATGGTAATAGAAAAACACAAATATATACAATTACAATCAAGCCAATCTATCCATGGCCGCCTATGGGGGCTTTATGTATACATACATACATCCCTGTATACATGCATACGACAACTGGTAATAATCAAAGCATAATAAGGCCAAGTAACAAAAATTACGTGTTTCACGTCCCCACCCGTACCGATGTTTGACGCCGCTCCAATATTTTTGTTATTTGTTATTTTCAAAAATTCCTTCAAGATTAAAAAAAAATAAAAAAAATAAAAAAATAAAAAATCATACCTGTCTTTGTTGCGTGTGAGTGTGTCCATCATTTTTAACTATAATTTAATTAAAAAGACGCGAGAAACACTCGTTGGCATAGATAGTGATACGAGTATCGAAACAATTCTTGCATAAAAGCTTGTAATTTGGCTTCTGAAAAATAACCAAAAAAAATCCAAAAATAACAAATAGTAAGGGCTGCCCTCACTGATTTTTAAAAAGTGCGGACGTGAAACATGTTATTTTTGTCTAATACATGTAGTACCTTTAGTATTAAGCAAAGGATAGTCGTCATCGGAAATGAAGACCGCCAGAGGGCCGGCAGCGGGTGCTGTGCTCGCTCGCATACACGTTACAGATTATCATCGTGATTGGGATACTCAAAGGGTTGCGATGGTTGGCTATTACAGCTGCATTTCAGTTAGTGCCAGGAAGTAATGGCTAGCAATGAACTTGATACTTTGATAACACGAGAAAAGGGTGGTTGTCACGAGCTTCATTGTTTATCATCTGCCAAACTGACACAATCCTCCTGCGTATTATTGAAAAAACTGAGGAAAATATGTGTGTGTTTCTATTTTAGCCTACCATATTATCCCTATTAAGCGCCCAGGACCTTATAAGCGCCCACCCATGTTTTTCTCAATGACTAACAACAAACAATCTCTTATAGTTATAAGCGCCCACCTTTTCAAATGGTCAGCATCCTCAAATGACCACTTGTACATATATATATTTCATTTAGTACATGAAATGGTCAGCCTCCTCAAATGACCAATTGTACATTTTCGTTAGTACGTCAAGTGGTCAGCCTTCTCAAATTACTACTTGTACATTGTATTTAGTACATCAAATGGTCAGCATCATCAAATGGTCAGCATCTTCAAATGACCACTTGAACATTTTATTTAGTACAATAAATGAGTTTAAAAAAGGTAACATGATAAGCGCCTACCCAAAATGACTTTGCTAACTGCCCTGGGCGCTTAATAGGGATAATACGGTACATAATGCACAAGTACAAGCATGGACCTATAGATATTAATGTAGTGCAAAGTTTTACCTATCTACATTATTATTTGTTATTATCTATCTCAATTTTTCGTCATTTATATTCCCCATCTAAATGATTTATTTGTATATATTCATACTTTCTTTCTTTTCAAAAACGTGTGTTAGCTATGTACTTTGATTTCCATATTATACATTTAAATGATGCCAATAATTTTAATCACTTTGCAAATAATCAGTTCAGTGCAACTTAACTTTTGAAATAGGTTTCGCTTGTTGTGGAAAAATGTAAATAGTCCAGCAAGATAATAACACTTTCTCTTCAGAAAGAGAGAATTTACCATCAAAACCCCCTACAATTACACTACAATCACCTTACTGCACTGTCCATTTTTTCCAGACTTATAATTAATCATCACAACGTAAATTAAGACCCAAGCAAAAAACCAAGTGGTGTCGGCAAAAGGGTCCGATGTCACATACATGTCATTCATTTTAAATGTTCAAGTTTTTCACTGCCTTCAAGTAGGTGTATGTGAATCCCACTACATGTAGCACAATCTATGATGGAAAAATTCCATTGGTATATAAAGCTGCTACAATAAGGCCAAAAAAAGGTTATGTTATGTTGTCCTCCACAGCTCTCAGAGAGGAGTGGCGGGTGGATTGTTTAAAAAAAAAAATCTTTTTCTTATACCAGCGGAAGCTCAAAGTTCAGCCAACAAGAAGTTGAAATCACAAGAGTCGCACATATGTTATAAACACACTTCTGAAAAATCTGAAAAAGAGAAGAAGAAAGAAAAAAAAGAAGAAAAAAAGAAGAAAAACCAAAATTGAAGCGGGCCTAAATCTGACGAGCGGGCGGTCGAGGACTACATTACACATTTATTTTTGCCTAATGAAAACCAACAAATAACAACAACTCATTTTATGCATCAATTATCTTGAAATTTGTCACTAAAAAAAAATTGAAGAAAAAAATCTATAAAAAAATAATTTGTGTCCATTTTAATTTCTACAATAAATGCGATTTTGAAAGACCAGAAATGATGCATGTACCCGAAAATCCCATTTGAAAACTATGTTGGCAGCATGTGTCACCTCAATCTATCTCGCAGGACGCTCATCACGGCGGGTGATAGATGTGCATGGAATTGTTAATTATGGGTGCTTAACCCCTGGCTGAGTGGGCTAAGACACTGAATTCCAGACTGGAGGACCTGGGGTCGAATCCCACCGCTGACAAGTCCAGTTTTTCCCGATAAATTTCGCCCCCATTTCCACCCCGGATAGTTTTTTCAACATTTCCATCCCAAAAGTGTTAGGGTTTGGAACTAAATATATAAACACCACATCCGAAGATGCGAAGAATTACGCATCACATACCAACATATTAGTCAGGGGGACTATGTGGTCCCGTGGGGTGCCACCTATCTAAATGCAAATGGCTGCCATCTTGTATTTCAAAATGGCCGCCAAAATATGCTATTTTAGATATTGTTTTGGGTATAAGTGTCGTATGAAGCTGGTTTTGGAGTCAAATTCCTCATAAGCGATTCAATAGGGAACTTGAACTATGTAAATAAATAAGAGCGAGGCAGATACCTACCGCATTTGCCTGCACGGCTGTTTGACTGTCCGCTTTATATTTAAAATTATGGGATAAAAAAGATTACATAGTGGCCCATTTATGGTTTGACCTAATTTTGGTAGCGCTAATGAATACGAGCATACGGTGAAAACGTAAAGAAAATTGTTCGAGCCCTTTTTAAATTATTGGCATTTTCTACTTGACACACATTTTACATGTAACTCTATGGGAAATGTGGCCGATGAGGGCGCTATTATAGTAAATAATAATATTCAAAGCTCTATATCTCAGAATTGGCACCAACAAATGAGACCTGTCACCACAAAATGAGCGTTAAGTCGCCAGTGTGCATTAGGAGATATGGTCCAATGAACATGCCAAAAATCAATAGAAAACATAGGCATTTTGCAACTTCAATTTAATTTTTGACAGGGAAAACATTGAGCAATTATGACATGTTGCATATAATTTTAAAGCTTGTTTCCTGAGTATTCTAAATCTGGAGAAACTTCAAAATTAAATTTTCCGACTTATCTCTCATTTCGTGATGACAGGTCTCAAATGTTCTGAAATTTCTACAAAAGATGGCCAGTATATTCAGGTACTTGAATCAGTTAAAACCAGAACCGGGCCAGCAAGTTACGGTGTTCTCAGAATAAATCAGATAAATTATGTGGGATCAAACAGCCGTGCCTTCAGTACAGGGTGGGTTTTTTTTTGTCTCCTAATATAGCAACTTTTTTAGGAGATTTACCTGGCATATCCCGCATGAGAGTAAATCAATATTAGCAATATCCGACCCATTTCCCCTAACAATATTAGTGAAGCGAAATAGATAACTTTTTTTGTGTGTGAAGCGAGACCTGTTTACTGTTAGTGATTAAAGAAGATTTTAAGGTCTTCCCACAATGCATTGCGCGAACGCCAGCCAACTATAGCTTTTTTCACACGATGCATTTGTCAAGCTCTTAAGTTTTAAAAATAAGAAAAAGGAACACTGATAACTAATTTATTGATTGATGTTAACTAGAACCTAAGAGTTCCAACGATGAACGCTCTATGAAGCCATGATTGTGTGCGTACGTCTACGGGAACCGAGACAAATTGGAGAACAGAATTAGGGCATTTTGCAAAAACGCAATGCATTGTGGTGGTGTCTTCTAAAATCGTGTTTGGTTAGTGATTATGTCTGAAATTTGATAACCATAACCATTTTAAAAGTGTTCTAATAACCTAATTTCAGAAAAAGGGAATACATATGACATTTTGAAGATGCCTCGTTTCCCCTGTGATATCGATAAGCTTTGACTCGAGGCATTACCGTGATCATGTATAGGCTATATGTTGTCTCGTTTTCCAATTTGATGTAACGCGATGCAACTGAATTCCATTTATAACAAGTTTTCATTTTGCTGATTTCTGTAAGACTTTCTACTGAATAAGCTCCCTCAGGATCTTGAAAGATCTTGTAGCCAGATCTGTCATATATAAGGAGCAAGATATAGACCTAATAGTCTTCAACCATCTTGGTGATCCTTTGCATAAGCTTCTAAACGGAGACAAGAATGGTGTTTAGATAGTTCAATATTTGGCATTTAAACGGGGGGGGGGGGGGGGGGGGGGGGGGGGGGGCTCAAGGAAGTCACTCTTTGAAATTTGTAAGTGCTGTAAATATTGATCTATGAATCAAATGTACATACAAGTATACATTTTGTAAAAATGAGAAATCGGTCCCTAAGTTAGTGTCTTTACATCATAATCAAGCCATTTGGGCATTTTTTACTCAAAAATTATTTTTGTTAGTTTTGTTCAAAACAAATTGGGTCAATAAGTGATTTTTTCAACAAATAAAATTTGTTGGTCAAAATTGATGCCAAATTTTGAATCTCTGATCCATTTCCTTTCCAAAAATGTATACTTTTATATGCGTTTGATTAATAATAGTTCAATGATTACAGCACTCACAAAATTCAAAAAAAGAGTCCCCCCCCCCTTAAACACCCTCTAAAAGTCAAAGGGCTGTATTCTTGTACTAAACGCAGGTTTACCCTATACCGTCGCTAAGTTATCTCATGTTTAAGTTCAATTTAAACGCAAGTTTATCTTTTAGACAGGACGTTTAACAAAACATGTTTTTAAAACACGATGAATATCGAACCCCAGAAAAGTAGTTGAAGCATGTCATTGTATTGAATGGTATACATATTCGATAATCGACTATATATTCAAATGGATTACCGTAGAAATGAAAGAAATGCTGCAAAGGTACGGTAGTCTATATTGTTCAACTCAAAATACACCCGACAAAATATGTACCATGTGCTGCAAAAAGATATCACAACATGCATTTGGTGCAACTGTTTAGTTAAACGCGAGTTAAACTATATCCCCATACCCATGTTTTAGCGAGTTGGATGTACGTTTGAAATAAACAAATCCTCGAGAATTGTGTTTAGTTAAATGGTGTTTAGCGAGTAAACGCTTTTCTAAACACATTCTTGCTATCACTTTGTAAACATGTTTAGAGGCTAACGTCATGTGTCAAATCACCAAACATTGGTGTTCAATTTCTAAACACTAACAGCCAATACGCTAAACATACCTTTTCTAAACACATCTTTGTTATCACTTCTAAACACACTTTTTAGAATGATGTGCTTATAGTCAATAGACGTGTGTTTAGCTTAACACTTTCCACGCGGCAGGCAGCGACAGACGACATTCCAAAATTTCACAAAATGTTTCAAAAATGTCAAAATTATTTAATTTCATTACCATATTTGGAATCACCATGAGAAATGCATTGACATAAGTACAAACATGCCCAGTATTGGTTCATTAATCCATGAGATAGACTTTGAAAATTGGGACAGTTTTCTGACAAATCTGTTTTGTCTTATGGTAAAACTAATAGCCGTGTGGAAAGTGTTAAAAGCGCTTAAACTTAAATGACCTTGCACAAGTTTAGGCCTAAAAAAAAAGAAGGTTTGATTGGCGTAACATAGAGAAAAAAAATAGGGTAGGTAGGTCGGATTTTTTTAATTTTTTTTTTTAAATCTGTAAAACGTCTATGAAATTTTATATACCAGCACACATATACCATACAGACATAAACAAATGGCACAAATACACATTTTCACTGTCTTTATTTCTTTTTCTCACACACAATTTTTTTAATTTTTTTTTTAAATTAAAAAAAAAAAAAAAAAAAATGTTTAGGGTCGGTCGGGTTACGCCAATCAAACCTCTTTTTTTTTAGGCCTTATATAACCCAAAACATATCAACAGACGCTAAACATGCTACAAGGCATGGTTGCTGCACGGGAAGGGCAACTAGAACTTATATTTGCGTGGGCCTTATATTGAACATTTCCTGCTCATCGTGGTATGGTAGGTTTATTAGTTTTTGATTTATACATGAAGTTGCTTTGCCAGAGATACTAGAGTGGTTAATTTGAGTTGACAGAATGGTTGAAGCATCGACTAAGTCAATTCTCAAGGTCAGAGTGGCTATGGTTAGACCTATGATGCTCGAACATTATTGCTCTAAATTAACTTCACTTAATTGTAGATCAGCGAAACTTTTGTCAGAGCGCTCAATAGTAGCAGGCATCATCTGATGAGTGTAGCATCAAAGTATATGTGATGTATGATGAAGATGTGTTTGTATACTAAGGCGATGAAAAAGCCCTGTTCTACAGACAAACATACTTCTCTGGTATAGGGTCGGTCAGTCAGGCATTGTATTTTTTTCCTCCAAAGATTCAGGACAATTTGATGAATTTTCATCAATTTTTTAAAATTGCAAATAATTTCAAAAAAATGTTGCAAAATATTGTCCAACATTAAAAACAAAATATGCCTAAGCAGTCCGTCATTGTAAATACAGTGTTTCAACACAGAGACAAGAATAGTGTTTAGGTAGTTCAATCATTTAAACACTTTCTAATAATCTAAGTGTTTACCGCCAAAGCACATATTTCTAGTTGCAATAGACTAGATAGCAATTCGTTGCTATCTTCAGTAGATAGCTTCAGTATATCAATTTATTGCTATCTTCAGTAGATATCAATTTATTGCTATCTTCAGTAGATATCAATTTATTGCTATCTTCAGTAGATATCAATTTATTGCTATCTTCAGTAGACAGCAACTTTTTAAAGGGTAGTATAAGTATGCATTTCTTTTGTAAATATTGCATGCTATTTTCAGTTGATAGTAACTCATTGCTATCTTCAGTTGATAGCAATTAATTGTTATCTTCAGTTGATAGTAATTCATTGCTATATATCTACAGTTGATAGTAATTCATTGCTATCTTCAGTTGATAGCAATTCATTGCTATCTTCAGTTGATAGTAATTCATTGCTATCTATCTACAGTTGATAGCAATTCATTGCTATCTTCAGTTGATAGTAATTCATTGCTATCTATCTACAGTTGATAGTAATTCATTGCTATCTTCAGTTGATAGTAATTCATTGCTATCTTCAGTTCATAGCAATTCATTGCTATCTTCAGTTCATAGCAAATCATTGCTTTCTCAATTGATAGTAATTCATTGCTATCTTCAGTAGATAGCAACACTAACTTTTTAAAGGGAAGCGTGCATTTCTTTTGAAAACAATGCATGCTATCTTCAGTAGATAGCAACCCATAATTGCCAAAGGCATGTCGGGTAGACAGTAGTAGTATTTGATACCATACACTCTAAGAAAAAAGTGTGCTTCAGGGGTTCTTGGCTGTCCAGTATATGGAACCCTCAGGGTCAAAGGTTCTTTTAGTTTAAAGAACCCCTAAAACTTCTGTAGAGAACCTTTAGAGGTTCTAAAGACACATTTTTTGTTCTTTTTGAACCTTTAAAGGTTCTTTTTAGAACCTATATACGGGACAGCCAAGAACCCCTGAAGCACCCTTTTTTCCAACGTGACACTATAGTGTCACGTTGTCGGAATGCAAGAATGTCGTATGTGACATTTTTGACCAAAACAATAAACAAGTTAACAAAATTGAACACAAAAATGCTTCTCTGTGCTAAATGACCAAAATGTCACTTTCTACATTATTACAACTTTTTTGGATTCCCGCAACAGTCTCATTAAAAGTTAGTGCTATCTTCAATAGATAGCAATACTCAAGCAGCGAAGATTATCAATTATGTCTTGTAAGTCATTGCTATCTTCTGAAGATAGCAAAACACAATTGACACAATAGACCTAAACAATAGTATTTTATACAAATTGCGTATCCATCAAAATAATCCATAAAAAAATCATTTTTTTTTTTCTTCAATTTTTTCTCAATTTTTTTGGCAGAAAAACATATGGTTTATGTCAAGACAAAATTGATATAGGCCCATATGTCAATTTAACTAATGTTGTTAGTGTGACAATAGTCTAAAAAACATTTATTTAAGCTTACTTTATTCATTTCAAGCAAGAAATAGTAACATTTAGACACTTTTAATAAAATTAAAATCTAAAAAAAAAAATGCGACACTAGTTTTTACGATTTCAGGGTCGGTCGCTGAGGGCAACACAACTTATTATTTTTCATGACCTTAGTGCTATCTCCAGTAGATGGAGAACATGAGCTATTTCATAATTCATAGTATCCCATTTGAAATTCCCACTCCCTGTGGGGAAGATTAAGGTAATGTCTTCCATGAGGGGTGTATGGATTTCAAATGGAATAGCCTAATTTGTCCAAGACTTGTTACATATACGGTAATATGTCAATCATATCTTGCTTGTTGTTAGTGGTATCTACAGTAAGCAATATTGTATACGCTGGCATTTTTGCCGTGATTTTATTTTCGCGGATTTCACTGATCAAGATGCATCCGTGATATAAAAAAACAGCAAAATTGTGAATATCAAGCATCTTCTGATGTTATTTCATAGAGCTGATATCCAAAACCGCAAATTGAACACACCGGGAATTTACAGTGTATGAAACCGCAAAAATCTGTTAATGAAAATATTGGCGGAAACAGAACTCAACTAACATAGCTTAGGCAAACAAACAAAAATAGTTGTGTTGCCCTCATCCGGCTGGGTCAAAATTCCGAGAATGTGGGCGGGGAATTTTTTTAATAATTTAAAATTTAAAAAAATCTTCTTTTTTTTCTCTTTTTTTTAAGATTTTTTTTTTCTTTCAAGATTTTTTTAAAGTTTTTTTTTAAAGATTTTTTTCTTCTCAAGATCTTCCAATCTGTGAACATTGCACAGAGATGGGCAAGAAACCAAAATATTCACCATTGGGTTGAAAATACATCCAGTAAGCGTTTTCCTTGGTATCTTCACACATGTTGACTGAAATAATAGGTATAAAATCGTTGATTTGGTAAAATTAAAATTAAAAAATTAAAAAATCCGGTCGGCCGTCCTTCCCGATTTTAGGCTTGTGAGGGCAACACAACTATTTTTTGTTGTTGCCTTATACATGTTTAATATAAATAATAATAATAAATATCAACATATTTTTGAAAATATTAATTGTCCTTTTGAATATTAGCTATAGTGGTAAAAATAAAAGTGTTTTCCACATTTAAAAAAGACAACAAAATGCCGTTTAGATGGCCGTAAAAACAAACACAGGCGCGCTACAGGCAATACCTCTCTCTTGTGTAGCTTTAAACAGGCTTACCAAACACCCTGATGCACTATAATAATCAAAACCCATACGGCACTAACTCATCTCGTATTATTAACGCCTCTGAATAGCGTACACGAGTAGGAATCCTTTGAGGTACTAATAATTAAGAACAAATATGAGGGGTTACGTTTCCAACTTTCCATACATAAATACCCGCGAGCAAGCCCACTTCCTATTCAGCGCTGTCCACGGCATGCTCAGTGTTTCCGGCAAATGTGGGTGGAAGTAGCCCAAATGTAGCCCAATGTTTTTCCACATCGGGGCAAACAATTCCTCTTGAATGGTGTTAACACTTTCGACGCAGCTATTAGTTTTACCATATACAAAACAGATTTGTCAGAACCGTTCTTAATTTTCAAAGTCTTATTTCAAGAATTACTGTACCAATACTAGGCATGTTTGTACTTATTTTAATGCATATCTCATGGGTGATTCCAAATATGGTAATGAAGTTCAATAATTTTGACATTTTTGAAACATTTTGTGAAATTTTGGAACTGTCGTCTGCAGACGCTTGTCGCGTGGAAAGTGTTAAAGAAGGCAATTCCAGATGATGTGTTTGTCTTTAAAATTAGCCCAATGAGGCTTATTAGTATGGATTTAGTAAACACTCTTTTACGCACTATTTGCTTGCTTAGGTAAAGCTTTTCCCTATTGCTATTAAGTTCCCCTGAGTTCTGTGAGCATTAATTGGATTGATTTTCACTAAATAATATTCATTGCATATCATAAATTTGGATGGTTTGTTGGGCCGGTGCTATTTCTGAACAGTAGCGCGTGATTGCAGTAATTTAAGACAAATTGGTTTTCATGTAAGACAGTAAAGTTAATTAGTCTCGTTTGGCTCCTTGCAGGTGTATGGTATTTCCAGACTTAATTAACACATTCCATGCGGCTATTAGTTTCACCATATAAAACAGATTTGTCAGAAACCTTTCCCAAATTTCAAAGTCTTACGCAATGATTACTGAACCAATACTAGGCATGTTTGTACTTATTTCAATGCATTTCTTATGGTGATTCCAAATATGGTAATGAAGTTTAATAATTTTTAAATTTTTAAAACATTTTGTGAAATTTTGGAATGTCGTCTGCAGACGCCTGCCGTGTGGAAAGTGTTAAGGATAACGTTGTCATAGAGTCGGTGTTGGAGGACTCAAGTCTGGTTTTGGACTCGAGTCTTGGTTCTTTCTTTCCGGCACTGTCTCAGACTTGGTTTTCACTAACGAATATATCCAATACACGATACATATGGATGGTTTTGTTTGGCAGTGATTGTGCTATATTTGAACAGTAGCGTGATTGCATCATCAATGTAAGACAAATTGGTTTTCATGTAAGACAGTCGGATTGATTAATTAGTCTCGTTTGGCTCATTGCGGTTGTATATATATATTGTAAAACTCTATAATTTCGCGGATACTTTTATTTCGCGAATTTAAAATTACTGATATTTTAGCGGACATTTAATTTCACAAAACTGGAAATGTCACTGTTGCTTTCAATTTAAATTGTCGGTTTGAAATTGTCGATTTAATTTCGCAATTTTCGCGGGGGATGCAGATTCCCGAAATTAAATACCTCACGAAATTAAGTAGTTTTATTGTATTTAGTACATGGTATTTGAGACTTCAAGATGCAAGATAGATGTAAATAGAGTCAGTGGTGTAGGACTTGTCTGGACTGGAACTTGAGTGCATTTTTTCTTGGACTTTGACTCTGACTGTTATGGACTAGACAGGCCTGGAAAAAAATGGGCATATTGGGAAGCTCTTTGCCGGGAAATCTGGGCATTCAGAGGGAAATGTTGGCATTTGGAGGGAAATTTTGCTTTTCCATATAAAGAGATACATAAGAAATTTTCCATTTTGGAGGGAAATTTGGGTTGGCTTGCCGGGAAATCATCATTTTTTTCAGGCCTGGGACTAGAACTCTGTCAAGTTGGACTTTGACAAAGTGGACTGGACTCTAACACTGAATTGAGTTTAAGTGATGTGAAAACTGACCCTAAATCATTACAAATTGCAAACAAACATGTTCAAACATATTGATTTTGATCAAGACGCTAGCAGTGCAAAATATAGAAATTATGCCAATAAAAATGGAGGGAAAAAAGGCTTTTCCAAAAGAAAATTGAAAGTAAATTGAAAATGTGACTTTTGCCAAACAACCCAAGAAGTCTACTCCATATTCCCATCTTGGAAAATGGAAATTTTCCTAAAAGGATTTTGAGAACTTTTCAATTCCCCCTCCCCTGAAAAATGTGTTGAAATTGTAAGAAAAAAAGAAAAATCTCAAACTCAAAAATTATGGGTCATATTCAGGTCTGTAAATCAGGGTCTTTGTCACATAAAAGAGAAAAATAATTGCTTTACCGTGACATTAAACACTTTAAAACCTTTAATGCTGCTTTATTTCGGTATGTGACGCAAATACTTTATATATTTGCAGCAAGTGAAGAGCAATGTCTATATTTAAATCTCAAATTTTAATTTGTTTGGTATTTAAAATGTAATGAATAAAAAACCATCAAATTAACAACCATTAGAATAATACTTTATCTCCTGAAAAAGCATATTTATATCTCAAATTTAATTTATTTGGTATTTAAAAAAAAGAAGCCTATGTTTGAAAGTCACCATAATTGTGTACACCTCCATTCACCCAGCATTGGGAAATCCCCTTTTCTTTTACCCGTATGGAGATACCCATCTAAGCAAACCAATCATCATCCCTACCGGCTCAAATGGTACGATCCATGGTTTCCAGTCACCAGACTCACACCACACTCAGAATAGAGAATCAATCAGTGAGCTATTCCTTTATGCGTAGTGGTGTACACCACGGCTAATGCTTCACGTTGCCGCCGTCGTCGCCTCCGTTCAAAATTAACATCAATACACCGGCTTCGTGTGTGTGCTTGTGTGCGTTTATCTGCTAGACCATGGTGTCTGATGCGAAGACCTGTTGTAAACGGCCATGCTGGGATTTTTGCCCACCCATATTGTGACCATTGTGACAAAATTGTGATAATATTTTGCTTTTCTCGTACGTGGACGATTGGATGAACCATAGTGACTATTCATGGATTTTTAAATCGGGATACATACTTTTTTTCGCATCACCATGCCACCTATGACCAAGTTGTGGACGCTGCTCCTGCGCACCCCATGTCTATCAGGGTAAGTGCTGATGAGTTAACGAGGTCTAGTCTTAATTAGTTGATCGATTCGTGATCTAATAGTTGCTAATTTGATCTAATTGATTTTAGTGTCCTCGCCGGTTGCCGTTAAGGACATAAGCGCAATTAGCGTAATTGATAGTCGGATTGTTTAACCTGTTGCAGAATATCGTTGCTGTTCTGTCAAAACCTTGTATGTTTTTCTGGCCCCGCAGCATGTATAAATTAAAACTACCCTACAATTATGCATAGGAAATATTGCTTACATGTTCAGGGAGGGGCAAGAGCACTTACAAGGTTTTGATAGATGTGTCTTTGGCCCTTGAACATGTTTAGAGTAGACTGCCCAAAGGTGTATATACATAGGATGTATTACTTTATACATGCTGAAGGGCCAGATGGAGATACAATGTTTTGACAGAACAGGGATGATATGATTGAAGTGTCTGAGAATCCTTGTGATGACTTTGGCAGAGATGGTGATAATAGTTATGGTGAAGAAGGCAGTGGTATAAGGCCAAATAAAAAAACCAGTTTCTTGTCCAGGCTTTTTGAAAAAAGGAAGGAGGCCCTTTTTGTTTTTTCCTTCAAAATGGCGGACTGATTTTCAACAACAAAAAACCTTCCGCTTTCGACCTTTTTTCCAGTTGCTTTTGTTTCTTAAATGACAGCCACCTTTTCTAACACCGTTTTCAGACTTGTATTGGCTACAACTTTGTTGAAATCAAAAGAAAGACAAAATACAGGGTTTTTTTTATTTTAAAAGGAGGCGGCCGGCAAAAAGGAAGCGGGCGGGGACGAGAAACTGCTATTTTTTTTTATTTGGCCTAATTGGTATATTTTTAAAGTTGGGCTGAAAATGAGCAATATGCCAATACAAGCTGTCATGTAAATATACATGGAAATATTTGATCTAAAATAGCCTTTCTTGATCGATGCTCAAGTAAGTTGGCAATATGCTATTTGGGGAAAGCTATGCACACTTAGTGCTAATTAAGAAAATACATTCATAGACCCAAAGCATAGACGTTGAATACTTTCATTGTCTATGTCCAAAGAGTCTCGTTTACTAGTTGCCTAATGTCTAGTGAGATAGCAACATCTTACATTGGAAGTCAATACACTCTTAAAACAATGGGGTCTAACTATGCACACCTAAAAAAGACAGGTCAAATTTTAATCCTGCTTTTTAAATGATGTGTATATTTGATGCAATCCTTGGTCAATTTGACCCTGTTTTTTTAAGAGTGTATGAAGGGTTTTGTTAGACCCTAATATCACATGTTTTTTTCATTGGGCCTACACCCAGTGAGGCATAATTCTGTTATACCCTACACACCTACATCGGAAGTATACGTCGTTCTTAAAAATCATGCACTACGAATACCTCTGTGAAGGGTATAACAGAATTACTCCCACAGTGAATGATTTAAATCGTACAGTGTATTCTATCATTTAGATGGTAGCCTATGTCATTTTCTTAAATTCTTTAAATGTACCCTCCAAAGACAAAAGATAGATCTGTATCAATCCCCAGATTGTGTACTCAGCTATCTACTGAAGATAGCGCCAAAATAGCACAACATTTAAAACAGACACAACTATGGAATGAAAACTCCACACAGGAATATAATGTGATCTTTTCAAACTTTGACATATTTTTCTCTTTCTTATTATGAAGTTTGACTAATCAGGAAAAGACTTTCTTGGACTCAAATACATTTATGTTGACAGTATTTTCTGTAAAAACCATCATAGACAGAACTTTACTAATTCATAAATAAAATCTACTTCCTATTTTGGGAATTCGTCAACATATTTTTTTTAAAATTTTCATCTTAAAGCATTCCCTACTATTGTATTCACTATTCACAACCTGTAAACAGCATTAACACAGTGTCAAACCGTGGAATTCTATTCACGAACGAGAAAATAGAGGGCGTTCCATGAAAAATATTGCATAATATGCATTTAAAACATAGGTCCGTATTTTTTTGTCCACAAATGTGTGTACTGCTATCTACTGAAGATAGCACCAACTTTAAATGAGACAACGGTGATATAAAATATTGCAATTAAGATTCTAATATTGGTTGAAAATCATTTCTTAGGACTAACCTTACACCAAGAACCAAGATGAAGCAGAAGCATCAAGGATATTCTGTGAAAAACATAAATAATCATAAATTTAACTTAGTTTTAAAATGTAATTTTCTGGACAATTTGTACGTATTTTGCGATATTCTGAAAGCGATTCTGACGTAAATCCAATGCAGCTGAGTATTGTCACTTTACTGTAAAGCATGAAATGTTCGCGGCATTAAAATTTCACGAATCACTGACTAAGGCCTTTTTCGCGGCATGATCTTTTCGCGAATGTGTTGAGTAGTCATTACAGGCCTTTCAAAAGCAAAACATTTGTGTGCATGAAAATGTTGTGAGTCCGCTGCACTCGCGAAATTCGTGAAATTTGTATGCACACGAACATTTCATGCTTTACAGTATATATTGCTAAACGGTGCATTCAAAGAAAGAAGAAAAAAAACGCTTGAAAGCCTAGCTGTCATATAAATTTAGTATTCTTCGGAGGTTTAACCATGAAATATAAATTAGTCACTATTGATATTGATTGATATTTTTCTGACAGAAATATGAACATTTAATGAAAAATATCTTCAATTTATGACGGAATAAATAAGCGTAATAAAATCAGGTGCGAGTGAGAGACGTTGCACGTCATTGATTTGTGAAATAAAAAGTACTCTGAAATCTCACTAAAGGTACACTCGGATCATTTGACGCAGGGAAGCGCCCTCATTTGAATGAAAAACTGGGGTGTCATGCTTTTTATGATGCTTTCCTGTGTCATAATCAGAAGGAAAAAATACTCAATTTTGAGTCTTTTTGCCTAAAAATGACTCTGTTGATAAAAATCTACCAGACTTGAATTATTGCGCAATATCCTGCACTACAAATGACTGCCAATTAGGCCAAGAAAAATAATAAAAAATATTAAAAAATAATAATTATAAGTTGTGTTGCCCTCAAGTGCCAAAAGATTTTAAAATCGGGTCAGTCTGTCGGAAATCCTTTTTTTTTTTAGTTTTTCAAGTTTTTTTCCTTCAATTTTGTTTTTTCAATTTCTTTATTTCTTTTTTTTGGGGCTGAAAAATATATGGTTTATGTCAAGACAAAATTGATATAGGCCCATAGGCCTATGTCAATTTAACTAATGTTTCTAGTATGACGATAGTCTAAAAGCTTATTTTAAGCTTACTTATTCATTTCAAGCAAGAAATAGTAACATTTAGACACTTAATAAAATGTAAATCTAAAAAAAACCCAATCCGACCCTAGTTTTTACGATTTAGGGTCGGTCGCTGAGGGCAACACAACTTATTATTTTTCTTGGCCTTATGTTACTTATTTTCAGCAGGCAGATAGACCATTGGATATCTGATTCCAATGATTTATTGCACTAACTTGCAGTCTAACAGACATTAGTATAAAGTTGATATTTAAGGGATTTTCTAAGTGTCTAAACTCCTGGAGATTTTCAATTTTCTTTTTGAATTATTTGAAATGTTGGTTCATCCCCCAGTTTACAATGTGTGTGTAACAACAACAATGGACCAGTGCCAATTTTCAGTGTAATGGTAGTTTTTGAGTAGTTATTACTGTAAAACCACTTTTTTGAGGGATGCGGATTCGTGTAATTAAATACCCGCAAAACTGACATTGAAAGTATCAGTAACATTTCCAGATTCACAAAATTAAATGCCTGATAAAATAGCAGTTATTTTAAATTCGTGAATTAAAGTATCCACAACATCATAGTGTTTTACAGTATTTTTAGTATGGTAGTTTAAAAGTAAACATAGTCATCACTGAATTTACCTTTAAAAACCAATACGAAAGTAATCAGTGGCTTGGAAGGTTGGTAGACATAATGCCAGGTGTTTGGAACAATCATTTTGAAATGTTAAAATTGAATGCAATTTTTATTAATGCATTTTGTATTTGAGTAAAAGCGTAGTTAAAGTTGATTCGAAGTTTATCTGTGATATATACTTCATTTATGTGTATTGCTTAATTTAAATATGATACAATTTTCAAGACAATACCAGTATTTTAATAGCACTATTAATTATAGTGAAGAAGGGGATAGTATGGCTTTCAAAGTTTTCAACGGTTTTTATTTGGTAGTGTTATTTCTCTGTGCAAGCTGTTCTACGGTGTTTTATAAATGTAAACGGTTAATTTGTTCCTTAACTTGGTAATTGATTCAGGGATTTTTTTATTCCAAAAATCATTACTAACTTTGTTTACCATTTTACCAAAAAGTTGATTATTTTCAAGACATTTTATGAAGGCTTTGAATTTTGATCTCCCCCCCCCCCCCCCCCCCCCATCAGAATGGTCAATACTCTAAAAACGAAGAAATAAAGGTCTTAGTCCAAAAAGGGCCAGGTTCGGGATTAAGGTTAGCGATAAATAGGATAAGGGCTAGAATATGACCACTGCTCTCTTAAATCGATGGGGTCAAAAAGATGGGGATTTTTACATTATATACTTCAACGTTAAAACACTTATTAGATTAGAAAGTGTTTAAAACACTTTAAAAATAACACATTCCACGCGGCTATTAGTTTTACCACATACAAAACAGATTTTTCAGAAATGTTCCTCAAATTTCAAGGTCTATCTGAAGTATTACTAAACCTACACTAGGTATGTTTGTACTTATTTCAATGCATTTCTCATGGTGATTCCAAATATGGTAATGAAATTCAATAATTTTGACATTTTTGAAACATTTTGTGACATTTTGGAATGTCGTCTGTAGACGCCCGCCGCATGGAAAGTGTTAAAATGGTAAACATTGAACAACACCTTAACAGTAATCTTGTCTCCCGTTTTCTAAACACTGTACACTCTTAGTAACAAAGGGTGCTTCTGGGGTTCTTGGCTGTCCCATATATGGAACCCTCAGGGTTTAAAGGTTCTATTATTTTGAAGAACCAAAAAAACTTCTGTAGAGAACCTTTAAAGGTTCTAAAGAAGCATTTTTCGTTCTTTTTTAACCCATAAAGGTTCTTTTTGGAACCTTTAAAGGTGCTATAAAGGGTTCCATATACAGGGAGAGCCAAGAACCCTGAAGCACACTTTTTTCTAAACACTGTATTTAGAGTGTAGTCACAGGTTTATCAACCGCCCTTATGCCGGAAGAGCTCACTCGGTCTGTTATATATCACCATCAGTAAAAGAAGGGACAAAAATAAAAGTTAATTAGTCTGGCATAGATGATGGTTGTGTTCAACACATACTAATTGGAATCAACATTACGACATTGAGTTAAAGGCATATTATGTGATCTTTTCCAGGGAGCGCCCTCTAGTCATGATTTTTTTTAGAAAGTAGACTTTCTTGCAGATTTACATTTCTGAACCCTCTAGTCATGATTTTTTTGACTTTCTTGCAGATTTACATTTCTGAACATAAATCAAGAATATGTTCCGAGTTACAGAGCGATTTGATTCCTAATTACTTCAAAATCATGGTATAACCCTAACCCTACCATATACCACAATATACCACGACTGGGCACACTTGGTACCACCTGGCGTGGAAGTTTTTGGATGAAAAAATGGACCCAGCCCATATAGTTTGCGCAATATACTGCGCAAACTAACCTTGACAGCTGTGGTGTAGTGTGGAATCCTTCGCCTGTGGTGCGAGAGGTCCCTGGATCAAATCCCGGGGGGATCGGGGGATATTTTGGTCGATTTTCCACGTTGAAGAAAAAATTATTTAAAAAGTGGGGGGTAGAGCTAGGGTTAAAGAGTGAAAATAAACTGTCGGGTCTGCGCAACGACTTATTTTTCACTCTAAATTCACTAGTAATTAGGAATCATATCGTTCTATATTACTCAGAATATATTTATGATTTATGTTCAGAAAATGTAAATCTGCAAAAAATTTACTTTCTAAAAATAATCATGAATAGAGGGCCGCCCCTTGGAAAAGATCACATAATATGCCTTTAAGAGTTTGTTGAGAATACTGATGGCTGATGTATAGTATATTCGCAGAGACAAATTACGATGTCAGTGCCATACAATTGCTGTGTACCAGCAGAAGTCGCCAGTAATTCATTACACGAACGCTTTTGTGAAATGTAAATTTGTGACAAAATTTCAGTGTCATAGTGGCTTCGAAACCAAGCTACATTCAAATCGCGCTGGCTGTGTGTGTAATTAACAAAATGATGTATACGAGGGGCATTCAGTAAATAATGAAAGTGATCATGGTATGGGATGCATGAGTGATTCTATTGAGGGATAAGTGATCAATACAAAGTATGAACCTTTGTCTTTCAAACAATACACTTTTGGATTGTTAGATACTTTTGGTTATGTAATGTCATTAACATAAACACAATAGGTTTCAGACACTGACTGAAATCTGTCAATTATTTGGCTGGATATGTACTATGTTGAAAATGGGTTGATCGATACTTTTGCGTATATCTCGGCAATGCAAGCATAAAAACAAATAACACTTGGCACATAATTAGAACACATACTTATCTCCGCTTGACACTATTTTTTAGATCTGAATTCCTTAGAACAAACAAGAAGGGACCATCTCAAATGCGCTTTTATTTAGCAAAATCCGCAATAATATACCTTCAAAAACAACAAAGGATAAAGAACAATGGAGGGATTATAATTTAGTAAATTTCTGTGGGATGTAAAGCAATAATAGTTGGGATTTCAAGAGGAGCTGTTCATAAAATTTCCTCAAACCATTGAAATTATGTGACGATTACTTTAACAATACATATATAGTAGCTCTAAAGATAACAGTAATAAGAGAGGTTGTGGCAGCCATCTTTGATTGATACATTCATGTATATCTTTATTTTGACTATCACAATATTTACACACATTGATTTAAGCATTTTTCATTATTTCTGATTAGAATTTGAAGGCACAGTAAGCTTTTATCTGGTAAATTTCATGATTTTAGCCATTTGTGGCCCTGTTCAAAATGATCTGCCGTCTGCGCATGCGCACATTTTCTGCATGTTTCATGCAAATAAGTTCAAAAAATTAGTTAACTATCTTATGGAATCTCCCAAACTGGTTAATTGCTTGGATTTTTCATAATTGTTTTGATTTTCCGCAATATTAGTGATTCGCTGACTGGGCATTTTTTAATGAAAATTGGCTATTTGAAATACTGATATTTGTATACTTTTTATTCGATTGCCTCTCCTTACTTTTTCCTCCTATACTACATACATCAAATTACACAGGGATTTAAGTTATTGTCTTTTTATCATACTTACGTGAAGAAAAATGGGATTTACCTGCTTCTGGTGTCATGTTATGCAATCTTCTTATCACATGTTTTATACAAATAATTAAAAATTCCCGCCAAATAACTGATTTAGTAGTGTCCCAAGTGTACTTACTTTGAGACAATGCTATGACATCATAGTTCACACTTATAAATCCAAAACTGTACTGTTTGAAAGATAAAGGTTCATACTTTGTATTGATCACATTATCCCTCAATAGAATCACTCATGCATCCCATACCATGATCACTTTCATTATTTACTGAACGCCCCTCGTATATGGCACTCAAATTAATCAGAAACCTTGCAATTTACTTGGCACAGAAGTATGTTGTGTTTCTTGGGGGAAGGGGGGAGGGGAGGGGGAGGAGGAGGGGAATACAGATTTGGTGTGATACAGAGAGTACTAGTACTTGAAAATCCTTGAAAACCATGGCCTTTTCTTTAATCTATTGTAGAAATATCAATTTTGGATAATTTGCAGAAATTTTCAGTGACAAAATGGCCAGTTTGAATGGCACATTTTAAACGCATTACAAGATTTTCATGGCCATGTTTAGCCTTTAGCTTCCTAGCCCTAAAGGGTGCACTACACTAAATGGGGTTTCCCCTACCCTTAAGGACAGTGTTTAAAACTAGAATCGGAAAGTATGCATCACAAAATCCTCAATTTAAAAGACAGTAATACAATTGCATAAATGCCCATGATTTGATTAATTATGATTAATGGGACATCACCTACATGCACCCTGACTATAAAAACTGTGAATATCATCTAGATAAATTTTGAGAGATGTTTGAAATTTGTGCATTTTACTGGAAACATTGGCGATTACGGCGACATTTCCGTGCTCGTCAGAGAGGTAGTCGACTCCATGGGCATATTTTGGAAAATCAAGCAGGCTCACCCACCTATTTTTTTCTTCACTTTTTGGTGAGAAAATGTGAAAATCTTTCAGAAAAAATCACTCTTACAAGGTCCAATTTCGCAATTTAGTGGTCTAGAACAGAGTTTATATATCAGTGCCCGGAATGCTACAAAAATACCCCTCTAGTAGGAGCCGGTAGTCTCCAATCTATCTCATGGCACGTTGGCTATCATATCTGACCATCTCTGCGGCAATGATGACCTGGGTTCGATTCCACGCAGCAGTGGATACAGCCTTCCCCTTTAAAGGCATATTATGTGATCTTTTCCAGAGAGCGCCCTCTATTCATGATTTTATTTTTAAGAGAGTAGATTTTCTTGCAGATTTACATTTCTGATCAAAAATCGTACATACATTCCAAGTTACAGAGCGATACGATTCCAAATTACCTCAAAATCATGGTTTTAGAGTGAATTTAGAGTGAAAATATAAACTGTCGTGTTATCCCGACAGTTTATTTTCACTCTAAAACCATGATTTTTAAGTAATTAAGAATCGTATCGCCCTGTAACTTTGAATGTATGTACAATTTATGATCAGAAATGTAAATCTGCAAGAAAATCTGCTTTCATTTTTTTTTTGGATGTTGAGGGCGTTCCCTGGAAAGATCACATAATATACCTTTAACACTTTTCACCTGGCTATCAGATTTACCATTCAAAACAGATTTTTCAGAAACCTTTCCCAACTTTCAAATTCTATCTCGAGGATTACTGAACCAATACTAGGCATGTTTGTTCTTATGTAAATGGATTTCTCATGGTGATTCCAAATATGGTAATGAAATTGAATAATGTTGACAGTTTTGAAACATTTTGTGAAATGTTGGAATGTCATCTGCAGACACCTGCCGCATGGAAAGTGTTGACTTGTTTTCCCCCTGATAGTTATAACTTATTCTGAAAACCATGCGTGGGGGTAAGAGTTATGATTATTCTTACGGGCGGCACACCACTAAATCACTCCTCATTTTGTTTAATGGTAGTAAGTTCCGGCTAGAACAAAAATCAATTTTGTGATATTTTGGGGTAATCGGTTCGGCATGACGGTAGCATGATACAATAAAATGAAAGATAATCTCTTGTACTTTGCTCAGGATATTGCAAAATATCAATTTTTACAGATAATTTATCACATGGATGAACACATTTGCTCATAGGTAGTCAAAAGGTGAGTGCTTGGACTAAACATAGGGGTGGCGCTGTTTAAATGATAATATCGTAAAATCGAATTTCGAAGACGTATCACTTTTTGACTGTTTTATTTAAATTGAAAGCATGATCTTTGACTAGCTGCAAGCATTTGGGCCATGCCAAGAATGGGTGCTCAGGTCAAATAATGAGGCTGATGTGTGCCTATTTTATGTCTAATCAAATGGGACATTTATTTAGTGGTGTGCCCCCCTTACCATGTGGTCACGGCTGTTTGATCCCACATAATGTGTCCGTTTTATTCTGAGAACACCGTTACTTGCTGGCCCAGTTCTGTTTTTAACTGATTCAAATACCTGAATATACTGGCCATCTTTTGTAGAAATTTCAGAACATTTGTTGGTGCCAGTTCTGAGAAATAGAGCTTTAAATATTATTATTTACTATAATAGCGCCCTCATCGGCCACATTTCCCATAGAGTTACATGTAAAATATGTATCAAGTAAAAAATGCCGATAATTTAAAAAATGCTCGAACAATTTTCTTGACATTTTCACCGTATACTCTTATTCATTAGCACTACCTTAATCAGATCAAACCATAAAAAGGGCCACTATATAATCTTTTTTTATCCCATAATTTTTATTATAAAGCGGACAGTCAAACAGCCGTGTGGTCTCTTTTGTAGGCGTTCTCATTGTCTTTCTCTAGTCCGGTTAGTCACCCCTAATCGTTTAGTTTATAAACATCTTAGCTTGCCAATTAATCTTACTCTATTACCGGATCCTAGATTGTGGGTGGAATGAACTACCATGCAGTATCAGGCTTTGTGAATCCTTACAAAATGCATTAACACTTTACATGCGGCAGACGAAGTTCCAAAATTTCACCCCAAAAACTTTCAAAATTATTGAATTTCATTACCATATTTGGAATCACCATGCGAAATGCATCGAAATAAGTACAAACATGTCAAGTATTGGTTCAGTAATCCATGAGATAGACTTTGAAAATTGCAAAAGGTTTTGACAAATCTGTTTTGTAATGGCCGCATGGAAAGGGTTAAGAAACATCTGAAGACATACAGTACTGGTTTCCTAATTAATATCTTCTTTTGATGATATGTATAGGCCTAGTACAATGCAATATGAAGCACAAGTATTTTGCGCTTTTGTATATAAGTATTATGGTTTCCTAATTAATAATCTTTGATGATATTTGTATAGGCCTAGTACAATGCAATATGAAGCACAAGTATTTTGCGCTTTTGTATATAAGTATTATGGTTTCCTAATTAATAATCTTTGATGATATTTGTATAGGCCTAGTACAATGCAATATGAAGCACAAGTATTTTGCGCTTTTGCATACAAGTATTATTTGTAACAGGTCGGTTAACCCTAACCTCCTACCCACATTTTCCAAGGGAATGATTTTAACTACAAAAACGCGGACAAAAAGAGTGGCGCCTCCACCGGGGCTTGAACCCACAACCTCTCGGTTGCGAGACGGACGCTCTACCAGTGCGCCACAGGGCCAATCGTACTTGGACGAGTATATTCGCCCAACTATGTAGCCTGGTGCCATTATTTCATCAAAAAAGTGCCACGCCAGTGCGCACAGACAGACTTTACCATGGACATTTGTGGCACTGGGGGTGGTTAGGGTTAATCAAGGTTATCTGTTTTTTTAGATTAAGCTGCCATCGAGTCGGGAATAATAACTGGTGTTCAACATTTTCAGAAAGAAGACACATGTATGATCAATTTGGTAATACGGTTTATGCAATGAATTTAATGAATTGGACGTCATGTAGTGATCCAATTGAATGTGGCCGGGTGCGATTCCCCTTTCCCCTCTGTTGTGCCTGGCTATATGCATAATTTCTATGAAGTATAGGTGTATAATGAAGAGCTTAGATGCTATGAAGTATAGGTGTATAATGAAGAGCTTAATAGATGCCGATCCAAGTCTTGACACTTTCCACGTGGGCAGCTGCAGACATTTTACAAAATGTTTAAAAAAAATGTCAACATGTTTGAATTTCATTACCAGATATAGAATCACCATTAATAGACATGTTTGTACTTATTTCAATGCATTTCTCACGCTGATTCCAAATATGGTAATGACATTCAATACACTGTAAAAAGAAACGTTTATATTTCTGATAACACTTAATAAACACTTAAACACGTTTATTTTTGTGTTTTACATGTAAAGGTATAGGAGGCATTTCTACGATAAACGTTTGCATAAACACTACAACACGTTTATAGAGGTATTTGTTGTATAATTATTAACACCCCAACATGTTTATATTGCTGATATAAACATGTTGGTGTGTTAATAAATATTACACAATTTATTAAGTGTTATCAGAAATATAAATGTTTCTTTTTACAGTGTAGTGTTGACATTTTTGAAACATTTTGTGAAATTTTGGGAAGTGTTAATCAAAGAAAAGGGCCCATTTGTGGGCATTTCCGGTGACAAAGTAGCCCGTTTGAACTGCACATCCCTGATTACCAATATACTGTAAAAGCCAATATTTTCGCGTAAATATATTTTCGCGCATTTTGTTATCATAAACATTTCGCGAATTGTTTTTTTCGCGGGCCACCTTCTGGATGTGCACTGCATGAATGTTGAAAACAATATTTTCGAGTGTTCTAATTTTCGCGGAAAAATATTATGCGCGAAAATAAAACCTCCGCGAAAATTTCAGCTTTAGGAGTGTAGCATGATCCAGAGGATTGAGACATGTTTGATGCATGAACGCATAACGTGTTAAGTGCTAAATGGATATTGTCGGTTCATCAAAGGATCGATTTGTCACAGATTTTCCTCTCTTTTACCTAAATTTGACTTGAAACCCACTTCCCATCATGTGTTTATTTGTATTATACATTACGTAATTTCAATAAAAGGTCTGCAGATCATTCACAGGTGGATTTGTAGATAAGGCGGGGGAAAAAACCAACCTGTTTTACGGACCCGACAGACTCACTTTTTGCATTTTTCAAGATTTGTTTGTGATATTTTTAGATACTTTTTTTCTCAAATCATGTAAAATCAGCCGTTTTTTGGCTGAAAATATGTCGAAAATCTTTTTCACCATTTTTTTTTAAAAATCCAGATTTTTGCAGATTTTGCAGATTTACATAAAATACTGACTGACCTACCCTACTTGACAGTACTGTCCGCTCGTAAAACAGGGTGTGTTTATTTGTCGCATAAAGATATTTGATTTCACAAATTGATATATGAACAGTCTTTTTTAGCAGAGAAAATGTCTGCACAGGGTGTCCCAAACGTTCATTTGATAAAAAAATAGATTATCAAATAAAAAAATGTTTGGTGAAACATAAAGAAAATAATAGACAAAAATGTGCTTCTTCAATTCATATCTTGTGATTACAAAGTCCGATTACATTCAACAAGGTATCATTTCAAAGCTAAAAATGTTCTCTTTCAAATCATACCAATAACTCAGAATTGACTCGGGCCTCCAACATGTCCATTTTGACGTGACGGGTCACTTATATGGTAATGAAATTAAATAATTTTGACATTTTTGAAACATTTTGTGAAATTTCGAAATGTCGTCTGCAGACGCCTGCCGCGTGGAAAGCGTTAACTTGGACTTAAGTTACCGTGTGTTATGATTTGACTTGACTTGGGTTAATGAGTTCTACGAATTGATTTGACCTGGCCTAAAGATTCAATAATCAGTATCTCAACTGTGCTTTGAGAGCTTTGATCACACAGGCAAAACTGTTTTTCCATTCAAAAAATGTCCACACCCTCTAAATGTCCACGTCATGCCCCAATAAGTCTTTGCAAGACAATAAGACACCATCTACAACAGCAAGTCTTAATACTTTCTATGCGGCAGTCGTCTGCAGACGACAGTTCCAAAATGTCACAAAATGTCAAATTATGGAATTTCATCACCATTTTTAAAATCCCCATGAAAAATGCATTAAAATAAGTACAAACATGACTAGTATTAGTTCAGTAATTCTTCGGATAGACTATGAAAGTTGGGAAAGCTTTCTGAAGATTCTGTTTTGTATGGTAAAACCTATAATAGTCGCATGGAAATTGTTAACACTTTCCACGCGGCTATTATTTCTACCATACACAAAGCAGATTTTTCAGAAGCCTTTCACAATTTTCAAAGTCTATCTCAATGATTCCTGTCCCAATCTAGGCATGTTTGTACTTATTGCAATGCATTTCTCATGGTGATTTCAAATATGGTAATGAAATTCAATAATGTTGACATTTTTTAAACATTTTGTGCATTTTTGGAATGTCGTCTGCAGCTGCCTGCCGCATGGAAAGTGTTAAGAGTAAACACTGTGGGGTCAAATCATGATCACTACGTCCGTAATATAAACCCGGGTGACTCCCGTTGCGCAAAGATTTTCCGTTCATTAGTTTCGTAGTTGCGGTCGGATTTCACGTGCGATTGTTTGTGTTTGTGACGTGTCACATCAAAAGGGACGTCTTGTTAGCGGAGCCTGATTTCAAATATAGGTCAAATAGTGTTAGATATAAAGAAATAATTGCGGCAAATGATGAATCACTTTGTGTAAGACCAAACTTTGATGGTCTGTTAGTTCGGTGTGTTTTTGTATACATTTGTAAAAATATCGAAACCCCAAATCTTTAATTCACAAAAATGGTCATTTCCAATTCACAAAAATGGTCAATTCCAACTCCATATTGAATGAAAGGGGCATGAAGAGATATGTTGGAGGATGCGCCCTCAATTATGATAAAAACTGGGATTTGTATATTTTTATTATTGTATTACATCGTCGCTGTTCTGACATAACAACACATCACTTTACTTAATTCTGTTGTGATGTGTCGATATGTCAGAACAGCGACGACATGTATGAACTTACACCATACAGGGGGTGTATGGATTTCAAATGGAATAGCCCAATTCTATTGGACCTGTAGAACCGCTTTTTGCCCATCTTTGTTTAATTGAAAAACATTTATAAATGGTCTTCAAATGTGTAACTTGTATGTTTGGAAGTCTCGATTTTGAAATGGGGACCTGGTGTCCATCAGGGGCGTAACTAGAGATGGGGCAGGGGGGGGGGGGGGGGAATTTGCACTCCCCCACCCCCATCGCCGGCATGTCCCCTCCCCTCATGCCCCCCAAACTGGTGTCCTTTGGGACATGGTATACGTAGAACATATCTCTTGATAAGTTTCATCTGTCCATCAGGCATGAAGAGTTGAATTTGATTTTGTCTGATAATTACAAACAACAAAAGCACTGTTCTGTGGGAAATTCTTGAAATTTTGTTGATAATTTTGAAGGCAAAAATTGATTTATTCTTTTAGATTTTGATTATTTGTTGAGCATTTTACAGTATTAGTATTTTGAGCCTTAAAAATAGAGATATGATGTACTAATATTTGTTCTTCATGATTTAAGATGGTATTTTTTGGGAGTAAAATGTGTAAATATATCTGACTGACTGATCTACCTGAAATGTCTATCTGCCCCCAGAACAAGTTTCAGACGACATTCCAAAATTTCACAAAAGTTTCAAAAAATGTCAAAATTATTGAATTTCATTACCATATTTGGAATCACCATGAAAATTGCATTGACATGAGTACAAACATGCCTAGTATTGGGTCAGTAATCCTTGAGATAAACTTTGAAAATTTGGAAAGGTTTCTGAAAAATCTGTATATGGTAAAACTAATTGCTGCATGGAAAGTGTTAACAGGGGAACCAACGTAATTATATTCTCTGATGGCCCTATATATTTATATGCGTTTCAAAAGAGGTAAACCAAACTGGTTCATTGGTGAGTTTGTAAATAAGACCGGTCTATTTATGGATGCAGTTAAGGGTTTAGATTAAGTTGGTTCAGCTTTATATTACCCAACGAGAGTCTTGGAGGAGTCGCTCAAGTGTGTTTGAATTGCTCGCGGAGTGTGCCACTATCTTCCCTTATATAGTTGAATACTTAGAACACAGGATGCCTATCATTGTGGTTTAGAATACATAAAATGGACAGATTAATTAGGGATATTTACAAACATAATTGAGGGATATTTTAAAGGGGCACTGAGAAATACGAAGGGGAGTGCGCCCTCAATTTTTCTGGAAATCAGTTTTTTTGCACCTACGTAATACTTGGGCCTATACTAACTACCATCTGAAACCGTTTACCTTAATTCGCTGTCTATCATGTAAAATGTCATAATTTGGCAATTTTTATGTAGATTACATCGAAATTATCAGAATCACTCACCACATAATTGTCCTTCATCCATCCTTTTTCAGTTTTGGACATTCAGTGGCGCGGCTTGTTATGTGTTTATTTCGCTCTTTCAGTTTGGATGAGCTTCTCTATTAATACTGTAATTACATTTTGTGCTTGTCCTTCTGTATACCTTCTGGTTTCCTGATCGTGGTTCTCTATACTGTTTCAGTTGGGACTGGTTTCGTTTATTGTACTTCATGATTTTTGTTTTAAATATCCCCCATGGAAGGTTATCCTAAAAGATAGCTGATTGACACTTACAGTATACATTGATTTTCAGTGGCGTAGCCAGAGGGGGGGCGAGGGGGGCGATTGCCCCCCCCCCCCTAATATTGACGTCGTGTCGGTTGAGATTGGCACTGTCGGTTCATTTGACCAGAGGAATCATGGAATTATGATGGTCAAAAGTACACATATGAAAAAATTTCACACGCTACGCGCGCATAGCAGTCACCTAAATGCAATATTCGTTGGTACAAGCTTGTTTAGAGCCAAAATGTACCTCAATCGTGCTACGCGCGCATGTCTTGACTCAAAACAATCTTGTCGGTTCATTTTCAGTTCTCGCCCCCCCAATATGAATAACCTGGCTACGCCACTGTTGATTTTGTTATCCTATCAACTTAAAAGCCTCACTCCAACGATATACAGACTTTAAATACACCTAACACATAAAGTCCCTGCTCAGGTGCTTTGAGGTTGACTAATTCAAAATATATAATTGGTACCAAAAATCTGAGATATACATTAAATGAGCAAATTTCTTCTCCGCAGTTTGATACCTCATTTAACAAAATCGAATGGATACTTTTAAAGTTATGTCGATTTCAATGGCAACAAATGCAACAGAAAAGTGGCACTAGGTATAGGAAATCATTGATTTGTGTGTGATTTACCATAGACGGTAAAAATCAATGTTTTACCCGTCTATGGATTTACGCACTGAAAAACTCACAGCTTATCAGCTAAGACTTGTATTCTTCACAGCCAGATACACCCTTTGTCCCGCACATTGCGGTTATCACTAAAGACCCATTCATCTGTCACGTTCAGATAGCACACAGTTATCACACACAAATCAATGATTCCTATACCTAGTGCCACTTTTCTGTTGCATACGAGGTCATTGAAATCGACATAACTTTAAAAGTATCCATTCGATTTTGTTGAATGAGGTATCAAACTACGGAGAAGAAATTTGCTCATTTAATGTATATCTCAGATTTTTGGTACCGATTATATATTTTGAATTAGTCAACCTCAAAGCACCTGAGCAGGGACTTTATGTGCTAGGTGTATTCCATGAACTTACATTGACACAGATGGCTCATTCAAGACACCGACACTACCAGGATGTCCTTGTTTCCTTATGTTTTTCCCCCAATATTGTTAATGCATTCGCTACTCTCCGTCGTCTTTTTTTCTTCAATAGGGCATACTTTGCCCACTTAGTGACTTATGTTTCCCGCGGATACTTTCCTTTATTGTCACATGATATAGAACTAATGTGTGCGGCATTTGTCAGACACTTTTCAGTGATCGATTAGCTTCCATGCGCTGATCACGTCATACAAATTGCCCTTTTTGCATCTGGCGGTTCTGCTTACGGGAAAGATACGATATATATTCAAATTTGAAGCGACAACTTTCATTACTGAAGAGTTACTTCAGGATTCAAGTTTATGATAAATTAAGAGTTTTCATTAAGTTAAAATCCAGTTTGATAAATTTGTTAATAAAAATCTACCCACACTCTTATTTTTGCTTTCCAAATAATTTCTAGGCCATTCTTAGCAGGAGGACCTGTCGGTACCAATTGAAGAAATATTCTTCATGAGAATCTTTCTGATTATTTAATTTTTTTAATATTTTTCACATTTTTGTCAAATTTCCCTATCTACATACACCTCCTGGAATGAAAATATCAGAGATTCACAATTTCTTGGTGTATTTTTAGAAATTATTAACAGAAACCAAAAATCTCTAAATTTGTTTGATTTAAAACCACCAAATGTATACCTTTTAATCAAGTTTTAGGATAAAAATTGTCAAATCCAGTTAATCACTTCCAGATCTTTAACATTTCACAATTTTCATTTTGCTGGCGACACACCCGTACCAAGAAAATATCCGAGTACCCCCCCCCCCCCGGCAGCTGATATCAGAGTGATAACTGAGTTGATAGACCCTCTCTTGTCTTCCCCATCAAGATATGGGGCAAAACGTAATATCAATAAAGGACAGTCAAAAATGGAATATAAGTATGTTTTTTTATATTACATTTTTAAATGGAATCAAAAATATTGGAATTGGAAATAAACCCCATTTCATATCGCCACATCTTCCGACGAGTTATCCCAGACCGCCTACGCATATTGCAATATCTTTCAACTCTCCAAATCCAATGTTAACAAACATAACGCAGGGAATTATGAATCCTTACAATCTAAATTGAAACAGGCAACCACTACTCATGTGTTTTTTAATATCAACTTTGTTTGCGGCATCGTGGGGTAGAATATTGCTGTGTGTGCAGCGAGACGAATAAATGACAGTGTATCGTATGTATCTCACCCCCCATTCCCGAGACGTTGCCGGCTTAGTTTACAATGATTATGTTACACTCGGGGAATACGACACTAACTATTATTAACGCTGTCATTTGCCAGTGTTGCCGCTGTTGTCCTTTGTAGCCCATTTTATAAAAGAGCTATAAAATCTGCTCCAAAGTAAATTAAGATGACGCATGAATCTTTTGTTCTTGGATGTAATGGCAGGTTCTTCATTCTTCTCCTTTATTATGTTTTGAAACAATTTACTGGTTAAGCTCTTTAACACTTTTCATGCGGCAGGCGTCTGCAGACGACATTCCAAAATTTCACAAAATGTTTCAAAAATTTCACAATTATTGAATTTCATCAACATACTTGGAATCACCATGAGAAATGCATTAAAGTAAGTACAAACATGCCTAGTATTGGTTCAGTAATCTTAAGATAGACTTTGAAATTTGGGAAAGGTTTCTCAAAACATTTGTTTTGTATATGGTAAAACCAATAGCTGCATGGAAAATGTCAAGCTCTTTAATGCAATGATTAAAAGGTGTATATATTTGCGTTCTTTTTGAGGTGCTGAAAGACATCCATTCATCTCTCCTCTTTTTTGACTAAAAAAAAGAGGAACATTTGAAAACATTTTCAGAATAAATCACATTTTTTTAATATCATACCTATTCATTAAAGGGACACAAAGTAGTATTGTCAAAATTAATTTAATTCAGAATTCAAGATGAACATTAAAAATTACCAGTATTGTTGCTTCTACTCACAAAAACACAGCACAAAAACAATACCATCGCTATTTATTGAAACTTTTCTTAAAACGCCCTCTACGTAAATATGGTTCCCATTATTTATCACGCATAGTGCAGGGGGACACCGTCTACGGTAAAATGCTGATAGCGGCTCGATCAGAATTTTGGAATCGACGTTTTGTTGTACAAAGAGGGCTGAAGTTAATACATGTAATACAATTGTAAAAAATATACGAATCCCAGTTTTTATCATAATTGAGGACGCATCCTCCAACATATCTCTTCATGCCCCTTTAATAACGGCACATTTGTTTCAACATCAGTGATTGCTTACCAAGTGGTTGAAATTGAAAGAGGACACTATTTTGACAGTCCACAATCCACACATCCCCTGACTCCCATCTACAAAAACAGTGCCCTTGGCATCAACATCCGACATCCGTTGCGCAATATGTCATTATTTCAATAATACGTAGCGGTCCAAATATACGCTGACTTTGGTTTGATTGATGGATAAGATAATAAAATAATAATAGTGGCAACGGCATAGATTCCTGCTTAAAAAAATGGCTCAGCCAAGGTTTGGAGGATATTAGTAAAGTCTAGCTGATTTCCCACTTGTATTTTGTCAAGCAACAGCATCTTTTCATATCGCACTATTTTTTTCCCTTTCTAATGTTAGTTACACTTACGATTCTTGTGTACACAAATATGTAGGGCTTTTTGTTAAGCATTTGTAAAAAAGCTGTAAATGTATGATTAAAAGGGGCCATTTGTCATTGATGTCTTTGATGAGGCCTCCTCCCCCTCTTTCTATACATACAGAAGGGGGTCTTTCTAAAATAAAGTCAGTAGGTCTGGCATCACCTTTTCCCCTTAGAAATATATACTGCCCATTATATTTCAAGATCAGATTTTTCCTCATAAAATGTATTATTGGGTTTTCAAAATTGTAATTTGGTTTGATTCAATAAAAATAGAAGGGAATGTGATTTTTGTGTTACGTTTCTTCTGTGTAAGCTATAGTTCATTCAGTTAGAAATTGGCAAACTTGCTTTCAGCAGCGAATTAATACAGAGGAGTCATGGGCGCGTAAAAAGCCCATATGACGCAATTTTGCAATGTGAATTGAATGCGTTGGATTAGGCACAAACCAAATGATTGTCCTCGTCCGCCCGACCCTCTAAATCCTTCAGGACCCAAAATCTTTTTTTTCTCTTTCTTTTTTTCTATTTTGAAAATTAAAAAAATCAATCAAACATTTGACCTTTTTTACAAATTTGAAAATCTATTTTTTTCTTTCTTTTCTTTTAAAGTGTTTAGATCGTACAAATATGCCTTGTATTGGTTCAGTAATCCTTCAGATAGACCTTGAAAGTTGGGAATGGATTCTGAAAAATCTGTCTCGTATGTAAAACATAGCCGCGTGGAAAGTCTTAAATAATCTCCATCAGACACAAAAATTAGAACAAATATTCTACTTGTTTGCCAAGCAGTTGATTGACAGACACGGAAGACATTTCCTGAGACACATCTGTGCATACAGATGAAAATATGGTACTTAACACACTCCACGCGGCAGGTGTCTGCAGACGACATAACAAAATTTCACAAAATGTTTAAAAAATTTCAAAAGTGTTGAATTTCGTCACCATATTTGGAATCACCATAAAAAATGCATTAAAATAAGGACAAACATTCCTAGTATCGGTTCAGAAATTCTTGAGATAGGCTTTGAAAGTTGGTAAAGGTTTCTGAAAAATCTTTTTTTGAAATGGTAAAACTAATAGCCGTGTGGAAAGTGTTAATTGGTAGGTAAGCAGTAATATTTTTTAATCGAGATACAGAAGAAATTCAACATTTTGCCGAGCAATGCGACAAACTTATGTTTTCATCGTTGCACACAATGGTGAAAGCTTTGTGATGTTCTTTTTTCCCCGAGAGAAATTAAACAAATCAATGCACGTGCGCTGCTGTTAATGTGTGAACGGGCACAACCCCTGCTATTGTGAGTATATCAATATTTGCACAAGTGCGTTGATTTGTTTAATTTTTCGAGAAAGAAACATACGCATTGTATTGACCTGATTCTATACAGATCAAAATTCACAATTTAATGAATAAAAACATGTTAACAAGTTTGATGACACCCATAATGAAAACCAGTGAACCCGTGCTGCCTGATCAACGAATCAAAACAAAGCGTATGGTGCGCGCATTGTACGACATTTGAATGCACTCCACTTATTTTAGTTTCTTACTTTCTGATAGGTTTGACACACTACTAAGAGTGTATGAATACTTCATAAATTGGACAATTTGTGATTTTGTTTAATGCGGAAAAGGAATGGTTCTAGTTTACACTTTCCACGCAGCTATAAGTTTTACGATTATACAATACAAGACTTTTCAGAATCCTTTCCCAATTCTTAAGGATTAGGCCTACTGAACCAATACGAGACATGTTTGTACTTATTTTAACACATTTCTTATGGTGATTCCAAATATGGTAATGAAATTCAATAATTTGGACATTTTTGAAACATTTTGTGAAGTTTTGGAATGTCGTCTGCACACGCCTGCTGCGTGGAAAGTGTTAAAAACCATACTTAGTGCCGCCTCCTGTAGGAGGTGAAGTCAGAAAGTGTTCTAGTGTCGACATCGTGATAATACATTACATGCATAACTTGAATGAGTTAGCGTTTGCATCTGCAGGATCAAAGAGGAATAATGGCTTTGCCGCAGAAAATGCTGCACCTATCACTACATTGAGTGCTTATGTCACCCGCAAATTTGAGCTGACACAGACTAGGCCTACTGTAAAAGTGGAAATTTTTGCGCTACATTTTCTTTTGCTCTACATTTATTTGTGCGCTACATTTATTTTCGCGCTAAAATCAGCATGGGCGAAAATCAAAACGTGCAAATATATTATTTTGTATATGTAGGGTTATGTAAGGATGCTCAAAATCGCAAAAATAAAAACAAACAAAATTGTTAAAAACGTGCAAAGCCCGAAAAATTACACACGCAAACATTTCCACTTTTACAGTATTGGGGGTGGGGGGTGGGCAGTTGAAGTCAATTTAGAGTTTATTATTATGTGTGCTCTCAGAGCATTTTCTAAGTATTAAAATGACACAAAATTTATCAAAATTTAATCAAGGCATTCAGATTTTACGAGTGAAAACGACTCCTAAATTCTTATTATTTTCTTTATTTATTCTGTCCGTTTGGATTTATATCTTGAAAAACACACAGACGCCAAGTCCCCCCTTTTGATGCGCTGCATCACATATTATATTCACATATTTACTAAGGCCTAAAAAAAGAAGAAGTTTGATTGGCGTAACATAGAATAAAAATTGTGTAGGTAGGTCGGTTTTTTTAAATCAATAAAATGTCTATGAAATTTTATATACCAGCGGTCCAGCACACATATACCATACAGACATAAACAAATGGCACAAATACACATTTTCACTGTTTTTTCTTCTTTTTCTCACACACAAAAAAAGGAAAAGGTTTAGGGTCGGCGGTAAAAATAGGGTCGGTCGGGTTACGCCAATCAAACATTTTCTTTTTTAGGCCTAAGTTAGAGAATGACAGACACGTACGACATTTCCGGGGATGCATTGGCGCATACAGATGAAGCGCTAGCTGAATAAGGAAAGAAATTGTGTTGCTGCTGTTAAATGTGATAAAGCGTGATGGAGGGTGGTTCGGTTGATTTTGCGAATTTGGAAATTGCAGGTGGAATTGAAAACTATTATCACAACCATTAAAGCATGTCCATCTCATGCTGGAAAAGACAGGAATTGTTATAGTTTGATCAGTTCCAAAACGGCGAGAAATGTTTGTTTTTTATCTCTCCGCGCATAAAAGTAATTATGGTCGCACACACACACGGTTTTGGCCGGACGAACATGTTACGCATATGATACACAGTGCGCTTGTTGCCTTCATGCATGCCCGCGCCCGCATCCTTCTGTATTCATTTGCTGCTCCAAGAAAGCTAATCATTTGAATAACCAATTGAAATACTGCTTCGAGAATATTTCGCTCCAATCTTTATCAGGGATACAATTTTTCAAACAATGTCTCTGATTGGTGCTACATATGATTGCCTAATCACCATCCAATGTTAATTAATCCAAGTGATGCAACACTATATGTTAAACTTTGCCATGGGGATCTATACAAAAATTATATTTGCATTGAATTACGGATGAACATGCTCTCGTACATGTTACGAAATACTTAAGTAAGCTTAAATGCTCAACATTGTCATTGTCAAATTCGATGCGACTGATGCAGATAATAATCTCATGTTATCAATCTGTTCTATTCAATGTAGGAATACCTTGTGAAAACCTCTTGATTAATTTTAGTTGAAGACATTTTTTATTTGAAAGGTCATACACTCCCAGAGGCTCTTTGTCAAAATGGTATACTCCATTGTAGATAGATGTTGTAAACTCAGGGGGGGGGGGGGGGGGGCTTGCCATTGAAGGTGGGGGCGGGTGTTGGTAAAGCTGTTGTTGTCTGCCTCAAGACTAAGACCCTTAAAACAAGGAATTCAAAAATGCATCAAAGTATAAAAGACAAACTACCAATTCTAAATATGTATGAAAATATCATATTTATTACATTTACCCCCTTTTTAATTTAGTTTGATTCATCGTTCAGTGACCTTGAGGGGAAAAAAGGGTGTGACTATTGGAAGACGTGCATGACAACCCTTGAATTGAGAGCGGCACCCCCTGGCAAATATGTGTTGGGAAAAATAATCATTTTACGCAGATTTCCAACAAAGACATGTGAAGTGGAGCGAGGTTGACTGACTGTATAAATAATTTGGATTGACATTTTAATACACATGGCAATGACCTCCCCCTCCCCCTCCCTCCCCAAACCTTATTCTATACAGGCAGACGGACATTTCAGGAAGGGTTGATGGTTGGGCAGTGCTTATTCTCGTCTTTTAATTGTCCTTAAAATTTTGGAATATTTTTAAAGATATTAAAACATTTGTTCAATCATTTTCATTTTTTTAATCAACACTAATTGTTAACCATTTTTTGCTTAAGAAAATCACTACACAAAATGCAATGGGCAAGTGTGTTTGATCTGACATGCATCGTCTGTGATTAAAGGTATATTATGTGATCTTTCCAGGGAACGCCCTCAACATCGAAAAAAAAATAGAAAGCAGATTTTCTTGCAGATTTACATTTCTGATCATAAATCATGCATACATTCCAAGTTACAGGGCGATACGATTCTTAATTACTTCAAAATCATGGTTTTAGAGTGAAAATAAACTGTCCGAATCCGGACACTTTATATTTTTCACTCTAAATTCACTCTAAAGCCATGATTTTGAGGTAATTAGGAATCGTATCGCTCTGTTACTTGGAATGTATGTATGATTTATGATCGGAAATGTAAATCTGCAAGAAAATCTACTTTCTAAAAAAAATAATGAATAGAGGGCGCCCTCTGGAAAAGATCACATAATATGCCTTTAACATTTAAAAAAATTACATTTTTGTACGGAACCAACTATACACACCCCATTTATCGACTTATATAAAGTGAGTGATACGTTGTACTTTAAACCGTGATTTCTGGTTTGTTTTGATTAATGGGAGGATTGTTTGTCGGACTCGCTATAATAAAAAAAACCACTTGTCTTGCAGCCTATATTCAACACACCATGTGAATATGGTACATACATAATCTCTTTCACAATAATATCAAAGGAACTTGTCCAGGGGAAGGGGGGGGGGGGGCACATTATATGAATCGATCTTCCTTGCAATAATATCACAGGCACTTGTCCATGGGAAAGGGGGAGGGGGCACATTACATGAATTGATCTCCCTTGCAATTATATGACAGGGGGAAGGGGGGGGGGGCACATTATATGAATTGATCTCCCTTGCAATAATATCACAGGCACTTGTCAAGGGGGAGGGGGCACATTACATGAATTGATCTCCCTTGCAATTATATGACAGGGGGAAGTGGTGGTGGGGGGGGGGGGGGCACATTATATGAATCGATCTTCCTTGTAATTATATGACAGGGGAAAGGGGGGGGGGGGGCACATTATATAAATCAATCTCCCTTGCAATAATATCACAGGCACTTGTCCAGGGGAAAGGGGGAGGGGGCACATTACATGAATCGATCTCACTTGTCCAGGGGAAGGGGTCATAGTTTATGAAACAGTTTCACTTGCAATAATATCACACATACCTGACAGAAATGGTATTTGGATATTTATGATAGATAGGGCCTATGTTCTGCCAGCAAAATGAAACCAGACCCTAGAATTTACCAGTTTTTGAAGCAAATATGGATCCATATGTTTACCTGATAGCTGTAAGTTTCCCTCATTTTAACATAATTTTTGGAAAAAAACCAATATCAATATCTTAGAAATTAAGACTCGTTGATTTACCAAAAATAGATTCATTCATTTACCAGGTGAATAAAAAGACACCATTTCTGGTGGCACATCCACTGTGTAACCCCCACCCCCGGGTGCTTGTGTCAGATTTGATCAATCAGGTGGTTAAATATTTGACCTTTAAACAAAAGTGCAATATCTCCTTCACTGACATTAAATATGAGACAAGCGAGTAATGTAGAGATGAGTATCGTTATCAATTAAGAGATGGAATTGTTCAATTGTATGCTTTCTGTAGCTAATTATTGTGACATTCAGTTGTAATATGCTTTCTGTTTGTATGCATTGAGATCTATTAATTGGGTAATGTCAGCCCGGGGGTGGGGGGGGGGGGAGAGTTGTACCAATTGATAAGATAAATAGCACCAAATTGGGTCCTCTCACCGTTTCTGTCTAGAAGTTCATCTAAAATGAGGATAATAAACTGCTCAAAAAAAGGTCGGACATTTTTTCAATCACAATTTGTACAAATATCTCTGGATATGTTCATTTAGTGAAATAGTGTTGATTTTGGCGCATTCAGATTGTGACCTCTCAATGTTCTCAAGCAAGTAGCTGAGCACTGGAGCAAGGGATTGCTTTAAATTTGGTATCATTGTAATGAACACATCAGCTATACATGGATGTATAGCACTTAATGAACATGATCAGCGATATTTCAAAATCTTGTGCTTTAAAAAAATTCCAAACTTCTTTCGAGCAGTTTATTTGGTTTGATTGAGGTAAAATTTGGGAGTTGTGCCAATTGATGAGATAATAGCACCATGATTACGTTCCGCGTTTCTGTCTAAAAGTTCATCTAAAATGAGGATAAATATTTCGTTTATATACTCGGGTATCCACAACCCATGCATGGATCTATTGAAAAGAAAAATCCTGATCCTGTCAACTTTCAAAAATTGTTTATCCTTTTTGCAAACACCTTTTCTTCCAAAATGTGTTATTGTGGAAAAATATCGATCAAAATTATAAAGAGTGAGAGTCAGGACCAAAATGCTTACTGAAAGAGCACGCCTATATGCATGAAATGGGCCATCCGCCAGAGAATCAGATTATTTATTGTGGCCTCATGATGCTGTAAAACACTACAATTTTCGCGGATACTTTATTTCGCGAATATAGAATTACTGCTATTTTAGCGGGCATTTAATTTTGCAAATCTGGAAATTTACTGTTACTTTCAATGGAATATTGTCAGTTTCGTGGATATTTAATTTTGCGAATCCACATCCTTTGCGAAATTTCGTGAAATTAAATCCCTCGCGAAATTAAGTGGTTTTACAGTATTTTCTCCCCTGTGAATAAGCCTAGGCATTGTATTTTCCATTAACACGACTAACATTATCTCCAAGAGTTAGAGCATTATGAGACATAAGCCAATTTCCCCTCGAAATCAAGTTTCAAAAAATAAATTGAATTACAATTTATTGTTAAGTATTTTATTTGGCTCTTCAAAACGTGTCAAAGTCAAAAATTTGCGTGCTACATTTATTTTCACGCTTTTCACGCTAGAAGCAGCTACGATGGAAATGAATAGACACAAATATATTTCTTTTGCATATAGGTCTATGAGATCAAGCTACAAATTGCGAATTTAAAAACATGCGAAACAGTTAGAAAATCGGCAAAGCGTGAAAAATTAAACACACAAAAATTACCTTTTAATCTCAGTTTTAATGAATAAAGTGTGCTTGATTTTGCGTAATGGAATATCACCTGGTGTGTTATTAGATCATTTAAAACCAAATTCTGACAAATATCAATATGAAAAATAAGTATTTCATTATGTTAGAGTGGCTCTAAAAGCATTGTAATTGTCCCAATATCTACCCGCAGCTGTCGCCTTCGACACATTAATAACGTTGATTTGATTCAATACTTTTATCGTCACCGTCTATGTTCGCTGTTCTGTCCAAAAAGTGGTATATTTCTCTGGCCCTTCAGCATGTATGAAGTTTAACTTCCCAACAGTAATGCATATGAAGTATCGCTTTAAACATGCTCAGAGGCAACAGCACTTACCATGGTTTATGTGTTTAGCCCTGGAAAGTGTTTAGAGCAGACTGCCCAAAGGTTATGCATAGAAAGTATTACTTTATACATGCTGAAGGGCCAAATGGAGATACGAGGTTTTGACAGAGCAGCGACAATATTGCATGGATTGTAGCCATAGTTTACCGAGAGCATACAGTGTATGATTTGCTTTGCTTTAAACAAATATCACGGAAACCTTTGAAAACACGATTACTGTCTCACGAGTCGTGTTGCATAAAGTATGAGTTTTAACCAAACAGTCATGCAGATCTGTATGCATGGAAATACCATCTTTTTCTGATTTGTATGCATTATAGCAATTGCACAAATATTAAAGGTGTATGTTCCGATCATTTTTTTTTGGGGGGGGGGGCTATGATTTTTTTTCACATCAAGATATTTTGATGTCAGAAGAATCCCCATATTTTTCTCATTATGTCTGTGAAGTCTTAGGGCCCAGAAATGTTCCATTTAGTAATTATATAGGCTAAAATGTGGTGAATTACTGCTAAAGGTGGTTAACAACCAACTAGTTTGTGTATAACTCATTGGGCAAATTTATTGTGACCTTGTGCTTCTAAAAATAGAACTAAAATAGAACTATTATGCAACTCAAACTTTGGAATGCAACAAATGTAAGGATGACCTTTCATGTAAAATAGAAAAGTTCAAGTTAAAAATCGGGCCAGCAATCGTAACATCTACCTTTAAACGAGTGACATTTTATTGTGTGACCAAATAGTTACACTAGCAATATTAACTTTACTGCTATCTTCAGTAGATAGTATCATTAGGTGTTTGTACTATCTTCAAAGATATCATTACCTGTAAACTGCTATCTTCAGCAGATAGTATCATTATTAACTGCTATCTTCAGTAGATAGCATTATAAAGCTTCATTGCTATATTTAGTAGATATTATTAGTTTACTTCTATCGTCTATGGATACACTGTAAATACAGTGTTACAGTGTTTAGAAAACAGAGACAAGATTAGTATTTTAAGTAGTTCAATGCTTAGCATAAAAACTTTCTAATAATCTAATTGTTTAATGCACATAGTTTGTATAAATACTGCTACTACTCTTGGCTTCTTTTCCAAACACTATTTTATACACTGTAAAAAGAAGCGTTTATATTTCTGATAACACTTAATAAACACTTCAACATGTTTATTTTTATGTTTTACGTGTAAAGGTATAGGAGGCATTGCATACGATAAACGTTTGCATAAACACTACCACATGTTTATAGAGGTATTTGTTGTATAATTATTAACACCCCAACATGTTTCTTATTGCTGATATAAACATAAACATGTTGATGTGTTAATAAAATATTACAAAATTACCTCTATAAACGTGTTGTAGTGTTTATGCAAACGTTTATCGTATGCAATGCCTCCTATACCTTTACACGTAAAACACGAAAATAAACGTGTTGAAGTGTTTATAAGTGTTATCAGAAATATAAACGCTTCTTTTTGCAGTGTAGTACATGCTGCTATCTTCAGTAGATAGTATTATTAGCTTCACTGCTATCTTCTGTGGATAGTGCTACTAGCTTTGCCTTTTTCATCAGTAAATAGCATTACCGTATTATCCCTATTAAGCGCCCAGGACCTTATAAGCGCCCACCCCCTTTTTCTCAGGTGACTTTAAAAATATGTACTAATTAACCGCCCACCCAAAAAATAAGCTTACTTAAAAGTTACTCACATCACACTAAGTCTCGAACTACAAATTGCTTGAAAATAAAGAGGAAATTGTGGTTATTTTAACTTCAGACATACTTGACATATTGTTTGTGATCCAAAAGTGAACTTAAACCATGTGCTGTGCCTTCAAACAGCAACAGAAACCATCCGAAATACGCATGTTTCGTGTTTATTGTCATTCGTGGAGGCCGCCATCTTGAATTGCAAAACATCAAATTTTGCAGTCTTGGGATTTAAAGGTTGTTGAATTTTGCAACCTTGACGGTTAACAACTTTGTAAATCAGTATACAAATAAGCGCCCACCCAAAATGACTTAGTTAACCGCCCTGGGCGCTTAATAGGGATAATACGGTACTAATTTGAGTGCTATCTTCAGTAGATAGCATTTTCTTATGGAGACAGTTATTATTATTAGCTTTACTGATTTTTCACTTGATAGCATAACTAAGTGTACTGTTTTCTGTGTATGGCATTTCTACCATAACCACTATTTTCAGTAGATATAATTTTGATAGTTCTACTGCTCTTCTGTAGATAGCCTTAGCTTTACTAGTTGTACTGTTAACAATTTTCCACACAACTATTAGTTTAACCATAATACAAAACAGATTTGTCCGAAACCTTTCCCAACTTTCAAAGTCTAGCTCAAGGATTACCGAATCAATACTAGGCATGTTTGTACTTATTTCAATGCATTTCGCATGGTGATTCCAAATATGGTGATGAAATTCAATAATTTTGACATTTTTGAAACATTTTGTGCCATTTTGGAACTGTCGTCTGCAGATGCCTGCCGCGTGGAAAGTGTTAACAACCTTATACATGAGAGGTCTAGTACAGAGAAATACAAAATCATCAATTTAATACTAAACAACTTAATTAAATTTTGCAACGTGTGACTAATTGCCATGCATAAAAATAGCCCATTTAACGCATACTAATTCCAAGATATTTATCATAAGACAAACAACTCTTGGAATTGAGAGTCAGACATAGGCTGTGTTGACCAACCTCTTGGATTGCAAAGTCTCCATTAGTCCAGGCTCCACTGGTTGGCTAATACAAGATGCCAATAACGAGCAAATAAAAAACATCTTGTCTCGACTTCCTCCTCACGTTGCGTTATTTTAAAGATTTAAAAAAAAGAAAATTACAAAATTAGTTTGGAAATGTAAGATAACATCAAATTTAAAGCAATAATTGCAATCTTTTTCAAAATTTTACACATATTTTTCTCTCTCTTATAACCAAATTTGACCATCAGGAAAGACTTTCCTGGACTCATAAATCTACTTTGACTGTTTTTTCCGTAAAGAACCCATCACAGAACTTTACTCATAATGGATCATAATGGAAATCTGCATACAATTTAAGGAATTTTTTTAACATTGCTCTGTAACTTATATGCTATTTTAGTTTCATGGTTATAAATGTAGTGTGACAAAAACAGTGCATATCTAGGAAAAAATCACAGATAGAGGGAGCTCCATGAAAAATATCATATAATATGCCTTTAATCGTGGGCCTTCCTTTGTACTAAATAAGATATATCTTTTTACCAAGCCCGTAACCAGAATTTGTCTGGGGTGCAAATATTGTTGACAAGTCAACATATTTTCCAAAATTGGGACCTTTTTACCAGGTGCAATTTGGCAAAACTGGATTTGTTTAAACTCAAATTTCGACCTTTTTTCAACAAAAAATATTCATTAAAATAAAAAAAGGTTTCATCTACGTATCACCAATGTTAAACCACTTTTCCTGGTTAAACGTATTAAAAAGCTAACATAATTCAATAGGTATGCTAATCAGTCGAATGGTGATGAGCTTTTAATCCATTTATGAATAGTTTGGCCAACAACAACAAATTGTTTTATTAGCGTGACATACTATTGAAAATCAGGGACGGGCAGGCAGAATTTTTTTGAAAATTATGAATTGTATAATATACTATAAATTACTAAATTTGATCTCACAGAGCGAAATAAATCACAAAATATTATGATGCCGTTTGCGATCATCAGATTTGCTGTGTACTGTATTCCTTTTTGATGAGCACCAAAGATTTTATTTTCTATTATTTTTTTTATTCTGAAAAAAAAAGGGTTGGGGTTGGGGGTAAATTAGGGTCGGGTGGGTTACACCAATACAACATTTATTGTTTTTGGCCTTTAACTCATAGGTTACACCGGAAATTGTGGTTCTGAAAATAAAGAAATACATAATAATTTGGAGGGAAGTGTTTGCTATCTTGCGGGGAAATTTGCATTTTTTCCAGACCTGCCATTCCTTCTCACATTTGTCTTAACCCTCTGAGCACTACCTACTTTCTTACGGTGTCTCTGATTGGCTCATTACAGGATATGATGTGGCATACCCCTGTGAGTAAACCAATCAAAAAAGGGCTATTATATCACTTTATCAACCACACCACCATTCTCTTACAGTATCTCTGATTGGCTAAATGTATGCTATAACACTCTTTGTAACCAATTAAAATTGTGCTTATAGATGCCAATATAGGCAGGTATAGTGCTCAGAGGGTTAAATGTTTGTCAATCCATATTGCATTCGTATTACACTTTCCACTGGGCTAACAGTTTTACCATACAAAACAGATTTTCAGAAACCTTTCCCAACTTTTAAAGTCTATCTCAAGAATTACTGAACCAATACTAGGCATGTTTGTACTTATTTTAATACATTTCTCATGGTGATTCCAAATATGGTGTTGAAATGCAATCATTTTTATACATTTTGTGACATTTTGGAACTGTCGTACGACTGCCGCATGGAACGTGTTAATACAGAAGAATGGATTTATGTATAACAAGTCAACGCTTTTATTACCAGTGGCGGATACAGGGGGGGCGGAGGGGGCGGAATTTCACGAGCTGACGGCAAAAAAATTGGGGACCTTTTACGATTTTTTGGGTTTCAGCCCCCCGTAAATTTTAATCCTGGATCCGCCACTGATTACCATACCAAATAAGCTGGAATTATACACGTCAATGTTGGAGGACTCGAGTCTGGGCTGAGAGTCGGAGTCCTGCATGACTCAAAACTTTTCTTCTCTCCTGAAATCAGAAGAAGAAAAATTCAAAATGTTCTAACACTCTCAACATTTATTAAGTAATAGATAAATAAAAAATGTTTGAAATTGTAGAAAAAATATTAAAAAATACATTTTTTTTTACCAAAAAGAAAAAGAATACAACATCTCTAACTCGATAAGAAGTGGCCAGTTTGGCTCAAAAGGAAACATTGTACGAGTCTAACCAGTGATTTTGTAATTAAAAGAAGTCAGTTCATTCTATTCAATTATTTTTATAGGGCCCATCTTCCCATGACTTTCTTATCTGAGATTATTTTCCTTTACATTTCCTTTTTAAATTAATGTTTAAGATTTCCAAAATTCTCCAATGTGTTCAATCCCCTCCATGTTTGATTAAATATAATTGTTTTGAAAAGAGCATGGTTGATTTTTAAAGAAGAAAAAATGCTCAGCAGTCCAACTCTGCTTTAAAGGTTGTCTTCCTGCAGAAGTCGCTTTTTATCTCCATATGGTATAAATATAAATATTCAGTAAAGAAAGGGTAGAAGAAGAAATGCACACCCTTACCCCGGGATATGAAGATCATTGAACTGACAGATTCAAGGATGCGTGCTTGGCCTGTAAATATCACTTTGAACACCAAACCTTATCACCAAATTGCACGTTATTCAAAAATACTGTATAAATCAGACGACAGATTGAATTGAATGTACATGTTGTATCATGTAGTGCGTGTTAGCACTCACTTATATACAAAAAGCCGATATTGAAATGTTACGAGGCATGAAGCGGGTTTTTCCCCTTCTTTTGGCAGAGTTTATTGTATCTGTGCAGTGTAGCTGACATTTACAGTGTTTTGAATAACAGCAAAACCTTGTATCTTTATCTGGCCCTTCAGCATGTGTAAAGTAATACTTCCTATGTATAACCTTTGAGCAGTCTGATCTAAACATGTTCAAGGGCCAATACCACATCTATCATAAATCTTGTTAGTGCTCTTGCCCCTGAACATGTATAAAGCAACACTTCCTATGCATAACTGTTGGGTGGTTTTACTTATACTTGCTGAAGGGCCAGAAAAACATACAAGGTTTTTACAGAACAGTGACGATCAAGCAATGGTTGGGGGGGGGGGGGGGGGGGGGGGGGGGGGAGTCGTTCACGTCTTTTGAGATTTCAAAGCCATTGGCAGACCATGGGTCTGTCAAAACAAATTAAAAGAGGGAATAAATAAGGAGTGAACACCCCCCCCCCCCCCCCCCCCCCATGCAGTGCATTGCAAAGTTAATCTAGTGTAGCATAGTGGTCACGGTCTAGGGCTCCAACGCAGGAATCCTGGGTTCAATTCCTCAACCAATCTATGGCTGTTTTTTTGTAACATGCTAGTTCCTGCAGCATTCATAATTTACCTCGCCGGATCTGAACAAAAGAAAAGCTGTTATCTACTATCTTACTTACTAATACTACGTCCACTCCAACTAGGTTGTGTGATGCCATCCATCCTTTGCAAGATTTTGCGCCATTCGCTTCTGTCTTGAGCCTTTCTGCTTGCTTCTGATAAGGATGTCAGACAAAGTCTGTTGCAGTCTGACTAAATACCATCCATCCACCTTTTTGCTGGTCTACCTCTGGGCCTTTCACCATTTACAGTGCCAACAATTGCAACTTTTGGGTATCGTTGAGGGTTCATACGCTGAACGTGTCCATAATACCGCAGTCTTTTTATGGAAATGTTCCCATTAATGGCTTGAGTCCCAGTGTTTGTCTGATGGTGGTGTTTCTGATTTTGTCTAGCTTGGTTATGCCTAGAAAATACTATCTACAATATTATATTTTGGTAGTATTATGGGATAACAACTTAGACTGCTGTGCCATTCGATAGTGGATGGCCAATAACAGGGTTTACATCACATCAAAGCTTAGAGATATATGTTTGAAGCAATATTATGTGATTTTTTTAAAATATTGACACTTATTTTTTCTCGGTTATAATGAAGTTTGATTTATCAGGAAAGACTTCCCGGAACTCATAAATCTACCTTCTGTAAAAAAACACATTACAGAACTTTAATTAAATCATGAAGGAAATGTGCTTTCTATTTTGGGAGTTATAAGAAAAAAATGTCATCATAAAGCATTGCCTTCTATATTTTATTCACTTAATGTACCGTGAACACTGTAAATGGAATTCTATTTACAAAATTAGAAAACCACTCGGAAAATAAACTGTCAGATATCCAACAACTTATTTTTAAAATGTTATTTCGAGGAAATTAGTAAAGGTAATGCTCTATAAGGCCAAACAAAGAATAAGGTCTGTCTCAGAAACATTTGGCAAAAAAGTTAAGTGCTGTGAGATTTTTAATTTTTTTTTTGCTAATCCAAGCTTACAGAGAGAGACCTTTTAAAAAAAAAATTGTAAAAAATCTAAAATAAAAAATAAAAAAATCAAAAAAAAAAAATCAACAACAAAAAGATCAACAAAAAATTCACATACCAATGCGGGTGGCCTCTGAGACAGACAATCTTCTTTGTTTGGCCTAACTTAAAAGATATTTTAGTTTGATGTCTGTTTATAAATAGAATTTGACAAAAAAACAAATTGCGTTTATAGCATGTTTAGAGGATGGAAACAAAGATGCAGGGTGCTCCTGAAAAAAATTGCATGCCTTTAAATTACCATATTAACACTTTCCACACGATAGGCGTCCGCAGACAACATTAACAAAATTCACAAAATGTTTCAAAAATTTCACAAAATGTTTCAAAAATTTCACAAAATGTTTCAAAAATTTCACAAAATGTTCAAAAATTTCACAAAATGTTTCAAAAATTTCACAAAATGTTTCAAAAATTTTCACAAAATGTTTCAAAAATTTCACAAAATGTTTCAAACATTTCACAAAACGTTTCAAGAATTTCACAAAATGTTTCAAGAATTATGTTTCAAGAATTTCAGAAAATGTTTCAAAACTGTCAAAATTATTGAATTTCATTACCATGTATGGAATTGCCATGAGAAATGCATTAACATAAGTACAAACATGCTTAGTTTTGATTCAGTAAGCCTTGAGATATAGGCCTACTTAGAAAAATTAGGAAAGGTTTCTGAAAAAACAGTTTCAAATATGGTAAAACTAATAGCTGTGTGGAAAGTGTAAACATTTCATTTAAATTGAAAATCATCTAACCATTGTGTCTTGTTTCTTCTCCTTTTAATTCCATGTGCTGCCTTTTTGTGCCTCAATTCGTGATGTTATTTCTACCATTTCTCCAATTACAGGTGAGTAATCTAAATTATGTTAAATAAGTTACTAAAGAAAACCTCTTAAAAGAAGTCTTTTTCCAGTAGCAAACCTGAAAAGTCAAATGCGCAATGCGGGGGTTGGGGTGTGTGTGTTTTTGCTCAAATTCATAGTGGAGATTCACTTGAAATCTGCATTTTTGTTACTCTTATGCTCGCTAAAACACGGATTTTCACTTCAGTGTTTGCCAGATGTCGTCAATCGCCATCTTGAAAAAAGTTGGACTCAATTTCGACAAAAGATGGCTCCCTAACAACAATTTCCCCCCTTTTTTCTTCAAAAAAATTAAATGCGCAATGCCGGGCACTATTGGAAACAAACTTGGTTTTTTGTTTGGCTTAACAGAATAAATATTGCTGAAATCCACTGTTACTATAGCAAGATTTTGCCAAATATTACAATATTAATTCTTAATTTATGTCCTGACTTAATTTTATCTTTCAATTTGTCAACTCTCGCCTCTGATGATTTGGAGCTAACAAATCCAAACCATTACTATTTAATCGCAGTAGAGAAGATTGTCAGCTTTGAAATGATACTAAATTTGATATAAATCTTGATATGTTTGGATTTCAAGTGATGAAAACTTCTTTGAGATCATTTTAAAGTATATCTTTATTTGTCAAGAATACTCAGGCGTTCTTTAGGGCTGAGATGGATAGCGCTTTCCATGTATCAGTCCTCTGCAGACAACATTCTAAAATGTCACAAAATGTCACAAAATCATTGAATTCCATCACTATATTTGGAATCACCATGAAAAATGCAGTAAAATAAGTACAAACATGCCTAGCATTGGTTCAGTAATTCTTGAGATAAGACTTTGAATATGGGGGAAAGGTTTCTGAAAAATCTGATTGTATATGGTAAAACTAATAGCCACGTGGAAAGTGTTTAAAGGGCTTCTTAGTGCCCTAATAAAAGGCACAACTTTTTTTCTTCATACACCCTGTATCAAATACAGATTGTGGTATTTATATAAGCTTCCATATTTGGATCAACGTATACACAGTTATACACGCCGCCGCGCCTGGTAGATTTAATCAGCTCCAACCATGCTGCAATGATCATATTTTGATAACTGCTTCGGAACTGATTACAAATTACCCTTCAAGACCTTTTTTGAATCTCTCTCTTATAATATAAGCCAATAAAGGCCACCTTCTCTGAACCTTTCATAAGCCAATAGTGGTGGGGTCCAAATGACGCTCAAAGGTGTTGATCATCGCACAAAAAGGTCATGAAATTTCAGAGGTAATGAATGCGAGCCGGATGAAACAAAATCGTGCGTTCATAAAAACGTTCGCTAAATCCGACTCAAAGTTTTAGATTATACAAAACCAGATAGAGCATGGATAATTATGTTGACACGGCGTATGAAATCAACTATAACTGTTAAATATAATCGTCAGACAGAGAATAAATATGATCAAAAGTGGGACACGAGTGAAATGAAAAGGGACACTGTTCTAAGAATCTAAAGAACAGCTTTTACTAACCGAGGAAAAACAAGGAAAACGAGGGTCAATATTGGATGTAAAGCAATAAAAACAATTTGATATGCATGGACTGCTGTTGACACAATTAGGGCATGTATTTTTTATATTTGGTATTGTGACTATAAGTACCTTATACTAGTATTAGTGTATAACACTTTCCACGTGGCTATTGGTTTTACTTTTACCATATACAAAACAGATTTTTCAGAAACCTTTCTCAACTTTCGCGGTCTTTCTCAAGGATTACAGAACCAGTATTAGTCATGTTTGTACTTATTGTAATGCATTTCTCATGGTGATTCCAAATATGTTAATGACATTTAATAATTTTGACATTATTTGAAACATTTTGTGAAATTTTAGAATGTCATCTGCAGACGCCTGCCGCATGGAAAGTGTTATTAAACTCAATATAGCAGTATAATAGCAGTACAATTTATTACACTATCTACTGAAGATAGCAGTGCCACTAATACAAGCAGAAGTCTCGTTTGTATCTTGTAAAGATAGCAGTGCAACTTATTGCGCTATCTTCAGAAGATATCATTGCATCTAAGCCTCTAATACCACTCGGTGCTGAAGATAGCAGCACAACTTATTGTGCTATCTTCAGAAGATAGCAGTGCATCTAAGGCTCTAATTCAACTAAGTGCTGAAGATAGCGGTACAACTTATTGCGCTATCTTCAGAAGTTGTAGCTTTTTATGACATCACAATCATCATTCACTCATAACTTTTTTTGTAGTGATTGTAGAATAATGATCGAAACAGTTCTGTAATCAGCACAGTTTTAGCTTTCCTATGATATAAATATAGATCCAATATGAAAAATCCAACTATGTAGTGGGTTTTCACAGATCGCATCACATATTTCAAATGAAGTCATCCATGCAGGTAACCCCATAAGATATGCACACTCCCTGTGGGAAAGATTCAGAAAATGTCTTCCATGGGTGGGGGAGGGGTGTAAGGATTTCAACTGGAAAAGCCCAACAGAAAATCATGTGAACCTCACCTCATTCTGTCCCAGTTAATTTTTTGAGATCATTACATGATGTTTAAGGCTCTTGGCAGCCAGTGTACATGTACTTTAGAGAATTTGCACGCAGCTACTTAAGTGGGTAAAAACCACTTCAAGAACACATCGGTTCGTTGTACTGGCTTTCGGGGAAGTCCCATTTAGAGGAGGCGACAGCTGTGAAATCATCTTGATTATTACGCAAAACTTGAGTTATAGACTAATACGTGAGGATAATGTCAAGCTTTTAGTATAAAATACATTAGTTAGGGTTAGGCCCCTTACAGTCAAATGTGAGTTTACTGTTGTGCTTTTGAAAAACAGGACGAGGTGACTATTTCAAATTAATATTGTAATATTTTGGGGTGAAGTCACCTGATTTAATATTATCGGCGTTGTTAACTATTATCCAAGGTACGAATACAATTCAAATGCTGTTAATTATGTCCTACCACCACCTACTGCCTTGGCTTTGCATTTTGTTTCTTTTATAAAGGAGTCTACTCATTTTTGCATCCCTATTTTGAATATTAATGAGAAATTAGATGTTTGTAAAAACAAATTTTGTTACGCTAGCTCGAAGAATTTTAAAGATGGCGACAGTGCGATCGTAAACAAACCTGAAATATTACCCAGAATGCACTAGGAAACTCCAAAGAAGTTCGGCGGTTCAGCTGATCGTGGACACTCGGCAAAAAACTAAAAATAACTCGGCAATGTTCATGCGCAGAAGCGATTGCGCAGTAATCAATTGCCGTGCCTATGAACATGCTTCAAATGCACACATTTCAATACAAAGCGACAGTTGCAAGTTTCGTGCAGAGTTTTTTACTTCCCAGAAATGTTTTCCCAACCCAGAAGTATTGAAATGTGGCTCATCAGCTAATTTTACCGCCAGAAAAGTGTTATAAAGCTTATGAAAAAGCTTTAAACAATGAAATAATTAAATATTTAAAAAATATTACATATATCACGCGGGTGACTTTTGGACGCGCACGGGCAACAGTAAACTCACATTTGACTGTAAGGGGCCTTATTAGCTCTGTCATTCACAAGTGTGAATTTAGATGTGTAACCACCAAATGTGGTGACTTTTGTTTATTGCCATCGCGGAATTTGAAAAAGGTGATTGAATAATTTTGCAGTTCTTAACCTAAGATTTGTATATTTAGGGACAGTGGTGGCACCACGGTCATGACTTCCCCCTCCCCAGTCACAACATCCCCCCACTACTTTTCCCCCAGTCAGCTCAAGCCCCATCCAATTTTGTCCCAAAACAATCGAAAATGTAAACTTTTAATGTCAAAACTTCAAATTAGCTTAAAATCAATCTGAAATTTGTAATTCTGTCAGCAAGCCCCACCCAATTTTGTCCCAAAACAAGCGACAATGTCCACTATTAATGTCAAAATAACTTAAAATAATCTATTTTTTTAAAATTCAGACCAAATTAAGCTAATTTCAGGCAATTTCACTCGCTTCACACACCACATTCTCCCCCCTCCTAATTTTTTTCTTGCCCCCCTCCCCTGTTTTCCCCCAAAATGTTGATGCTGGAGCCGCCACTGCTTATGAAATGTATGTTCAGCATTATCACAGTGGCCATGTCTACACAAGGATGGCCATTTCAATTTAAAAATTAAAAACAATTTAGAGAGCCAGTTGTTTGGAATGAAGTAAAACGTTTATTTAATTCAGTGATTTAGAACAAATTTGTGCGATTTAAATCACAATGTAAACAATTGATTCAAATCGACCAGATTTTGATAATTAGCCAATCCATTGTGTGCACACTGCTCAGCAATATTTCATCCATGCATTTGCTCTGTATTTCTCCCCAAATTCTACTTCATCGTGACTGAGTAAAAAGGCCAAAACAAAAATTGTTATGTTGTCCTCGACCGCCCGCTCGTCAGATTTAGGGCCGTTCAGATTTTTTTCAGATTTTATTTTTTTTCAGATTTTTTTTTCAGATTTTATTTTTTTTTCTTCAGATTTTTTGTTTAAACAGTTTAAATGGCATTGAATATTAAATAAAGTGTTTATAACATATATGTGCGACTCTTAGAGTGATTTCAACTTCTTGTTGGCTGAACTTTGAGCTTCCGCTGGTAAAAGAAAATTTAAATTAAAAAAAATCCGCCCGCCCGCCCTCCCCTCCTCTCTGAAAGCTGTGGAGGACAACATAACATTTTTTGTTGTTGGCCTAAGCCTGAATTATCGTTGGGAATAATAATTGGACTCGACCAAGTCTGCCAGTCCAAATCAATAAGCGTTCCTCCCCCGACTGCATTCTGCATGTCTTTTGGCCATTACAAGAACATCGTGACATAGCCTGGCTAGTTATCCGCTTGAGACAAACTGTCGAAGCAGTTATTTTCACTTGGTGAAAATTTCACCATGTTTTCACCAATTTTTAAAAAAATTGAAAACATTTTTCACATGTTGCTATGTGTGTATACACACACATAGCAACATGTGAAAAATGTTTTCAACTTGATATTGATATAGGTATAAAATTCTTTCCGTGATTATAGATACATCTCTCAACATTTAGGAATTTTACGCAACATACTTGTATTAGCACAAAATTACAGAGAGCAAAGATATTATATGGCAAATAAACACCACTCAACTTTTGTAAGGATATTCCTTGGAGAGATTAATTATTTCGCTAAGTGGATCTGAGTGTGAAATGAAGCGCAAGGTACAAGACAAGCATTTGAATTGTTGTTAAAAAGGCGTTCCGTTGTCTTTCAGAGGTCAAGATCGCGCGGCAATGCTGATCGTAGCTTCACCCACAACTTGTACATTAACCCTAACCAGCCAGTTTTTGTGTGGAAACCGGGGGAAGGGTATAAAGTATGATTTTTTTACCCAACTAATTGCCGCGGAACCCCAGGGATTCGACCCCTGGACTCTCCGATCACCACGCCGCGTCCCTATCCTGCCAACGCTTGCCCTGGCAGCGATTTCGTACCCACATATCAGCTTGGATGAAGACGTCATCGAAATCAATGCTGTAGCATGCGCGTAGGGTTAAGCAGCTTTGTTCAAGTAAAGTTTGAGTTTTAAAATTGTCTTTCAGAGGTCAAGACCGCGGCATTGCTGATTGTAGCCTCACCCACAACTTGTACATTAATCAGCTTCGTTTTCAAATGAAGTTTGAGTTTTAAAATAGATTAATGCCAAAATTGCTTTGAAACTTGTTTGCATCCCAAAATAATTCATAATGGACTTAATGCATCAGTCAACACTTTCCATGCAGCTATCAGTTTTACCACACACAAAACAGATTGTTCAGAAACCTTTCCCAACTTCAACGTCTTATCTCATGAATTACTGAGCCAATACTAGGCATGTTTGTACTTTTGATGCATTTCTCATGGTGATTCCAAATGTGGTGATGAAATTCAATAATTTTGACATTTTTGAAACATTTTGTGAAATTTTAGAACTCGTCTGCAGCGTTAAATCTAATGCTGTAAGAATCAGGTGTAATTAGGAAATGTCATTATCAGTAAGATGCAATGATTTTGTGTGGAGAAAAGCCTCGTTTTAAAAAGAAACCAGTATTAGAAATAGAAACACCTGCACCTGCGCTGTATACGGTCCAAGTGCTCATTTTCGCACGATTAAATGTTCGTGCTTCGTTACTTTTCAGCCATTTCGCTTGGGTTTTTTTAATTCACGATTTGAAAGCTCATTACATAGACTTGTACACAAAATAAATATATTCGTGTGTTTTTATTTTTGCTGCAGCTGCTTGGAGCGCAAAAAGCGCGTAAATTAATATAGCGCGAAAATGTCCACGTTTACAGTACATCATATAAATGATTAATTCTCACCGCTTGTTTCTGAATAAAAGTAGGTGTCTTTTCTGTTGTTATTCCGACTTGGATATGTGTGAAATCAGCTCTGAGCGAAGTAACATGTCGGTTTTAATTTGTGCGAAATGTTTTGGTAAGATATCAGCGGAAGCTTTTCGTTTAGCGTGGGTTATATGGTATATTTGAGGCCATACTCATTGACGCGCTTTGTTGTTTATGATCTACATTGATACAGACGTAATCCATTTCTTTTAAAGGCATATTATGTGATCTTTTTCAGGGGGTGCCCTCTATTCATGATTTTTTTTCAATCATAAATATGTTCTGAGTTACAGAGTGATACGATTACTAGTTACTTCAAAATCATGGTTTAAGAGTGAATTTAGAGTGAAAAATAAGTTGTCGCGTAGACCTGACAGTATATTTTCACTCTTTAAACTATGATTTTGAAGTAATTAGGAATCGTTACACTCTGTAAATCAGAATTAGAAACACTTACGCAGGGACATGTAGTAGTTAAGAGAAGATATACAGGTACTTTGGAAAAGAACTAACATTTTCCCTACAAATTCACCTTTTAAAATTCTCTATGAAATAGGATAAAAGGGCCTCATAATAAAATGAAATGAAAGGCCTGTGATATTTATTACACACCTCCCAAAAGCAGCGTTTTGATAAGATATGGGATGTTTACCATTTTCCAAGCCAGTCTTATCCATAGGGAAAGTAGTTATTGAATTGGCTATTTTCCATGCCAACCCACTAAATTCAGGATTAGGCCCAAAAAAATTAATGGTTTGCTTGTCCATATATGCCCCAAAAAAGTTGGGTCGGTAAGGTCAGATTTTTTCAAAAAAATGTAAATCCTGTATCAAGTATCAATATGAACACTCACAAATAACAATACATAATGCAAAAGACAAATATCTCAAAGTTAAAAAAAGTTGTGTTTAAAAATATATTTTTCTTCCATTTTTATGATTATTTTTTTTCACCAACGAAAAAAGGTGATTTTGTTTTTGTGTGGAAAAAAAATGGAAAAAAATGTTAAAAACGTCACGGTCGGGACCGTAGGAGACGGTCGGTCGGATTTGGACAAGCAAACATCTTCTTTTTTGGGGGGGGGGGGGGGGGCCTTATTGATGGCATAAAAACGGTCAACAGCCAGCGGCTCAGTGAGTGAACTTGCCACATGATTTAAAGATTAATGAAACTGTTCGTTGGAACATGCAGTATAAATTATAGATGTACATTGATTGATTGATGGTATATATGCATGCTTTGCAGCATTTTCTCTTCACGCGTCATTAGGTTGTGAGCTGTAAAGTAATGCAGTGATTATTATTATTACAAGAATATTTGGTCTCTAATCATAATTTTCCAGTATTCTGTATTATGTCATTTTTTGCTTCCTAAAAAGTCATATAAATTAGTTCAAAAAACTACCAGTCACTTCATCGTCATCATAATTAAAGCAAAGGTAAATGGCAGTGGCATAGCTCAGGGGGAGGGGGCGGGGGAAATGCCCCCCCTGATGAAAAAAACAACATTTGTGCCCCCCCCCCCCCTTAAAAAAATAATAAAAAGGGGGAAAAAAGGAAATAGGAAAAAAAATGAGAAAAGACCGAGGTGGCGTGCTGGGGGACTGGTTATGTGGGGGTATATTTAACCCAAATTAGTTAAATAGAAGGCAAAAAGTGCATGTACTGTGCGGGTTCTTTTTGACCGTGCAAATCTTTTTGGACCCCCCCCCCCCCACTTACGTGAAATTCATGAGGTCGTGACTAGAAAAATATTTGGGGCAACCTTTTACGAAAATTTCAGAAATCTTGCCCCCCCCCCTAACAAAATCCTAGCTACGCCACTGGTAAATGGTTTGGTAACGAACCTTTTGATCTAGTTTTCCACAACAAGGTGTAATTGAAATCAGCATTATTATCTTAGTGTCAGAAAGGGAGAATGCACTTATCATTTGCTTACGTCAGAAATTCCCTGAAAATACAACCAGCAGAATTCTACTTACGATTGACATTTGACAATTCATTTTGCATTTAAATTAACTACATCGGATAAGTCAAGCCCACCTGCTTGAAATGAGCATGATGATGACGGCACTGAGAGAGAGTTGAGAACCGAATAATAAAAGTGTTTCGTCATCTTCAGAATTCAACAACCACACTTTGTAAGCTTTCTATGCACATATCTCATATGTGACGCGATCAAGAGGAATGAGTCGGATGTCAGGGAATCCCAAATTGAGATGGCCAATTTAGTGTGAGGGGTATCCATAAGTTTTGATGGAAATTTGTGAACTTCATTTGACATAACTTTATAACAAAAAGTCGTATAGACATGGGGTTTTCAGTTTCTGAAAGCTCTGAGTGTCCTATTTAAGAAGGGATAAAAAAACCTCATTTTCGACCAGGGTCGACATCCGACTCGTTCCTCTTGATCGTGTCACATATAGGACGAGCTTTTGTACTCGATATGAATTGTAAACCGTCAATAATAAATATCACATAATCAAATCAGTTGCTCTATATTTTGATCCTATCATCTCTCCCCATACAGCCCTTTTATGGCAAAAGGATGTATCTTATATGTACTTTCCTAATGATATACTTCCTTTTAACATGGATTGTGTTAACTTGGTTCAATAATCCTCACTTAGGAAAAGGTTGCAACTTGTAAAGACAATAAACGTAATATACTGCCTTTTAACACTACATGATTTATGGAGAAAAAAGCTAACTTTGATCATGATAAAAGGAAGTATACTGTTAGAAAACTACATATAAGATACATTCTTTTGCCATAAAAGGGCTGTCTTACGATTGACATTCGACAATTCCTTTTGCATTTAAATTAACTACATCGGATAAGTCAAGCCCACCTGCTTGAAATGAGCATGATGATGACGGCACTGAGAGAGAGTTGAGAACCGAATAATAAAAGTGTTTCGTCATCTTCAGAATTCAACAACCACACTTCGTAAGCTTTCTAATGCACATGTCTCATATAGGACAAGCTTTTGTACTCGATATGAATTCTAAACCGTCAATAATATCACATAATCAAATCAGTTTCTCTCCCCATACAGCCCAATTATGGCAAAAGGATGTATCTTATATGTACTTTCCTAATGATATACTTCCTTTTAACATGGATTGTGTTGACCTGGTTCAATAATCCTCACTTAGGAAAAGGTTGCAACTTGTAAAGACAATAAAAGTAATATACTGTCTTTTACCATGACTTGATTTATGGAGAAAAAAGCTAACTTTGATCATGTTAAAAGGAAGTATACTGTTAGAAAACTACATATAAGATACATTCTTTTGCCATAAAAGGGCTGTCTTACGATTGACATTTGACAATTCCTTTTGCATTTAAATTTACTACAGCAGATAAGAAGTCAAGCCCACCTGCTTGAAATGAGCATGATGATGACGGCACTGAGAGAGTTGAGAACCGAATAATAAAAGTGTTTCGTCATCTTCAGAATTCAACAACCACACTTCGTAAGCTTTCTATGCACATATCTCTTATAGGACAAGCTTTTGTACTCGATATGAATTCTAAACCGTCAATAATATCACATAATCAAATAAGTTGCTCTAAATTTTGATCCTATCATATCTCTCTCCTCATAGCTATTAACTAGTTTTTTTTGCCGTGGTATAGTTAGAAAGTCCCTAACGGTAGCCTCGTGTGTCTATTTGTTTATACTTCTTCGCTGAATTCCGCTCGGCAAAACCAGGGCTGTAGAGTTTGGCCCTAGAGGCACAAGTGCAAATTACCGCGGCCCTGCGAGCGTTAAGTGCAAGCATATATACTAGTATATTGTCGGCGGTATTGATCCAGTTGAAGGGTACATGGGTGGAATGCATGCTAACTACTTTCAAAGTGGAAATGTTCGCGCTTGTAATTTTTCATGCTTTGCACATTTTTAACAATTTATTTTTTATTTTTGTGATTTCGAGCTTCTTTACAATACATAGTGCTACATACAAAATTGATATATTTGCCCATATTTATTTTTGCGTTTGCTGATTTTAGCGCAAAAAGCGCAAAAATACATGTCACGCAAACATTTTGACTTTTACAGTAGTATGTGCAGGACTATACTCTGTTTGGCCATCTCGAGACAGTGACGTAACTGAACAGGCGCAGCTTTTACGCACGCGTGTGTATCTTCCGCCTTTCAATGCTCGTGTTTGTACGCCAGCGTCGCGAGTATGCGCGCGTTATGTGATGCAATAGAATACGCGCTTACGTCACTGTCTCGAGATGGACAAACAGAGTATAGGCATCTTAACAGGTGGTTTAAATTTAAGGCTGCACAAAAAGATGGTTTGTCCTTCTTTATCTTGAGTGTCTGAAACCTTTGAACAGAAATACTCTTTTTTTAAATGTATGCAAGATATATTATACAGGGTGAGTCAAAATAATTAGATACTGATTTTTAAAGCCAATTTGAAAACAGGTATTAAACAATTTAATGAGATTAACAAGAACTACTTATTGTCCAATTCATTGTATTATTACCACTACATTGGTACTTCAGCTTTTTAATCTCAACCACCTTTTACTATTTGTAGTTCTTTTGTATTTGCCCTATCACCATTGCAGTTTGTTTCTATCTCTTAACAGAGTAACATCTTGCCCTTTTTACTGTATATTCTGTACATATAAAAAGCTATTTTTCTTGATAAAGGCCAGTATATCTTGTCGAAACATCGTGTATTATCTTTTTCTACTTCGTATTTTCCTTTCCCTTTTTGGTGTTTCCTTGTATATATTGTTCCCCACCATTGCAGTTGGGTTAGTGATCTTTCACATATGCTACTTTTACATTTTATCACTTCCCTCTTGTATCCCTTTGGGATCCTGTTGCGGTTTTGTGTGTGTGTTCTGTTGGGACTCCCCTCTTACCATTGTTACGTTATTGTTAGCTATAAACCTAACCCTGCGAAATCCAACAAAATCCAACGACCCAGCCTGTTTAAATAACCCGGCGTGGAAGTTTTTCGAAGAAATACTGGACCCAGTCTATATACTAGGCACAGTATACTGCGCCAAGTAGTCTTGACACCCGTGGTGTAGTGGAAAATCCCTTGCTCCGTGTGCCGGCGGTCCGAGGTTCAAGCTCATGGCGATATTTTGGGTCACTTTTCGCCGCTGGGAAATTGTTTCGATAACAAGTTCGGGGTAGGGTAAGGGTTATCCTAATTTTTTATTTTTAACAAATCGATTATTCATTATGAGAGATATATTTATTTCCACATAAGTAATGAAATCCAACTTGTTCCAGGGAATCACACTTAGACAGAATTGGCAGTCTGATGAAGCTGCTTAGTTAAGCACCGAAACATAACTTTAAAATGGGAGTAAACGATTCACTATATATTGGATTTTTCCACAGCGAAATCAAATCAAGAAATGATGCACACAACCTAAAAATGGTGTTAAATTTAGTCAATAGTCAATTTGACCCCATTTTTAAAGAGTGTATAGGTAGGTAAGAGAAACACCAAGATAGGGGTTTTTTTTCAACCTAAATGTTATATAGGCGTAGGGACAAAATGGGATTGCATTTTTCCACCCTCTATGTATAGGTAAATTTGAAATAGACAAATATATATTTTGAGTGCAATTTAAGTTTATAAATAAAAGAAAGGAAATCTCAAACTTGAAAATTAATGTTGGGTTTTATCTCATATAAGTTTTAAAAAAGTGTTTGTATTTTCAAAATAGCAGACAACCAATAACTTTTTATGTGGCCTAATACAGCCTATGTTTAACGCTTTCCATACGGCAGGGGGCTGCAGACGACATTCCAAATTTTGACAAAATGTTTCAAAAATGTCAAAATTATTGAATTTCATTACCATATTTGGAATAAGTACAAACATGCATTGAAATAAGTACAAACATGCCTAGTATTGGTTCAGTAATCGTTGAGGTAGACCTTGAAAGTTGGGAAAGATTTCTGAAAAATCTGTTTTGTATATGGTAAAACTAATAGCCGCATGGAAAGTGTTACGGTTTCTGGTCACGTCTGATTTTGTATTTGTTATACATGGAGAGATGCAGCATGGTAATTGCTTTATTGCCAATTCAGCACAGCGTGGCAATTGCTGCTTACATGACTGATTTTACCATTAAACAACACAATTTTATTCATTTTTGGCACTCTTGAGACATATTTAGTACTGTAATATCGTTTGCAAAATCGAGCGTAGTGCAGCGAGCAACTTTGCTATCTACTGAAGATAGCAATTTACTTTGATAAATTGGCTATCTACTGCTTGCTATCTACTGAAGAGAGCAACTAATTACGGAAGATTTGCTATCTACTGAAGATAGAAACTTGCTCTAACAGACTTACTATCTACTGAAGATAGCAACTTACTCTAATAGACTTGCTATTTACTGAAGATAGCAATTTACTCTGATATAATTTCTGTACTCTGATAGACTTGCTATCTGAAGATATACTTACTCTGATAGACTTGCTATCTACTGAAAATAGCAATTTACTCTGATATAATTTCTGTACTCTGATAGACTTGCTATCTGAAGATATACTTACTCTGATAGACTTGCTATCTACTGAAAATAGCAATTTACTCTGATATAATTTCTATCTACTGATCATAGTAACATACTCTGATATACTTGCTATCTACTGAATAGACTTACTCTGAATTATTATCTACTAAATATAACAACTTAGTCTGATAGACGTGCTCTCTACTAAAGATAACAACTTAGTCTAATAATAGTCTTGCTATCTACTGAAGATAGCAGCATACTCTAATATACTTGCAACTCTCTACTAAAGATAACAACTTAGTCTAATAATAGTCTTGCTATCTACTGAAGATAGCAACATACTCTAATAGACTTGCTATCTTCTGAAGATAGCAATGTAGTCTAATATTATACTGCTGTCTTCTGAAGATAGCAACATAGGCCTACTCTGATAGACTTGCTGTCTACTAAAGATAGCAACATTCTTTGATATACGTGGTTTCTCTATTAAATCTAGCAACTTTCACCAATACACTTGCTATCTACTGTAGATAGCAACTTAGTCTGATGGAATTGCTATCTACTGAAGATAACAACTACTTCTAATAGACTTGCTATGTGTCAATTATAACTTGGATTTCAAGCTCTTGTACAGCATAACTTAAACCATTGCAAACACATGTACTCAATGCTAATTCATATCAGTCTTCAGTTCAGTGTACGAGGCTGCCACTGAACCAGTGATAGCCAAGGGTACACCTTTTTAAATGTCACATATCACAATGGCAAAGAAGTCTGGTGTCAATAATTTTTATTTCTATGATATATTTATAGCTAATATTTTATAATGCACATTTTAGTAGTGTATTTCATCAATAATCACAAAATACCGATACATTTTTATAACACATGATTTTGTGGGAAACTTAATTTACAATTGCACACTCAGGGGAAAATACCCAAGGTTATAAATAATTAACAAACAAAAAAATTCTATCAGTTTCCTGATATAAATAATTGTGGAGCAGCTTGAATGCATTGGTGGGTTTTGCTCAGAAATCACATGAATAATAACACATTAATACTTTCCACACGGCAGGCGTCTGCAGACGACATTACAAAATATCACAAAATGTATCAAAAATATCAAAATTAGTGAATTTCATTACCATATTTGATATCACTGTGAGAAATGCATTGGAATAAGTACAGACATGCCTAGTATTGGTTCAGTAGTCCTTGAGATAGACTTTGAAAATTTGGAAAGGTTTCTGAAAAATCTGTTTTGTATATGGTAAAACTATAATAGCCGCATTGAAAGCGTTAACATAGGATCCAATTGTTATGAACATTTGAATGAACAAGGCTGCCATTTTGGAGCTGTAGTAATATGTGACGCGATCAAGAGGAATGAGTCGGATGTCGACCCTGGTCGAAAATAAGTTTTTAATACAGTTTTAAAGAAGACACCTAGAGCTGTCAGAAACTGAAAACCCCATGTCGATACGACGTTTTGTTCTAAAGTTATGTCAAATTGTATACATGAATTTCCATCAAAACTTATGTAAGCCGCCATTTTGAATTGGCCATATCTCAATTTGGAATTCCTCGACATCCGACTTATTCCTCTTGATCGCGTCACATATAAGCTTTGACAATCTATGTATAATCATCAGCCTGTCATCTGCAGCTGTATGAGGCATTTATTAACAAATATGAATACAAAACTGCCATTTTTAGATATGATTACACTTTTTTCAGATTTTTTTTTTCTGCGCAGAGAGAAGTGACCCCAAAAGTCACCAGGATTTGAACCACTGACCTCCAGCACCAGCAGCGAACGATTCCCCACTACACCACGGGTGTCAAGGCTACTTGGCCGCGTTATTCTCGGCCGCGTATATAGCCTTGGTCCATTTTATCCTCAAAAAACTTGCACGCCGGGTGGAACATAGAGATTGGCTCGTTGAATTCTGTTGGATTTGACAGGATTAGGGTTATGGATTACTAAACCAATGCTAGGCATGAAAAGGTTTTGCAATTTTTAAAAATATTTTGGCAAATTTTGGATGTAGTCTGCAGACGCCTGACGCATGGAAAGTGTTATCGTACAAATGCAAATGGCTGCCACATTGGGAGTTATGAACACAAAAGCATTAGCAATTTCAGTGTTTAGTCAGTCCTGCCAATTTGAAGTTTTGATAGCACAAACTTTATAAATATTAATGCATAAGACTGTTATTTGGTCGATGTGATAACATTAGCTTCCAAAATATGAATGTTGGAGACTACCATTATAGAGTTGTAATAGCTTTAGCTTGATGTGAATAAATGAACTCGACTGCCATTTCGAGTTGTGATAACATTAGCTTTATAACAATATGAATGTGAAAAGGACGACCACTTTGGAATTTTGATAACATTAGCTTTAACAATATCACCATAAGCTTTAGCGATTCAAACGCACAAGCATAGTAGTCGTGGTTAATAACATGAATTTGAACAATATACCATAAGCTTTAGCGATTCAAACGCACAAGTGTAGTCGTGGTTAATAACATGAATTTGAACAATATCAAGGCACCATTTGAAGCTGTGATTATATAAGCTTTACCACTTTCCATGCTGCAAGCAGCTGCAGACGACATTCCAAAAGTTCACAAAATGTTCAAAAAATGTCAAAATTTTAAAACTTCATAACCAGATTTGGAATCACCATGTGAAATGCATTGGAATAGGTACTAACATGCCTAGTATTGGTTCAGTAATCCTCGAGATAGACTTTGAAAGTTGAAAATGGTTTCTGAAAAATCTGTTTTGTATATGGTAAAACTAAAAGCTGCGAAAGTGTTAACAAATACAAAAGCATACAGCATAAGACTGCCGTTTTCATTACTGATCACACAAGAACCTATACAAGCTACCTATACCTGAGACGACTCTTCTCTCAACAAACTACGATATTGGATGATAGATGGAGAAGATAGATAACCCCTTTTAGGAAACATGCCGTTGCATGTTTTCAAGAAACCCGATAGGGTTATAATACCATCCTTGGTACGGATAAAGTTTCCGCTAGACTTCTCCATCACGGCTTCGGGGCAGTTCATCGGTGGGTATAGAGTAACCGCGTTGTCTCTGTGTAATTTGTGTGTACAAGGAAGATACAAGTAGGGAAGGAAAAAAACCTAAACACTAATGAGCACAAATTGAGATGCGCCGAAGAAAATGGATGGCGCATGAATTTACAAAACAAAAATGTGTGTTTTACGGGAGTCGTTTGACTAATAGGTCCCTTAGGGGTGATAAGGCGGTTATTAGCAATCCTGTATGGGTTGTGGTATGATATAACTTATTTGCCAGCAAATTACTCTTTCCACACGGCTATTAGTTTTACCATGTACAAAACATACTTTTCTACCAATGTTCGACATAAGGTGTATCGCATAGCAAAATGCTCCACAAGACAGCATGTTTGCGACGCAACTGTAAAGAGCCATCACATATTTTGCGATGCCATATTTCGACCAGGAAGTACGAAAATGTCCAATGTTTCAATACATTTTTGCCGTTATAACCCAATCACCATGTGACATGTATTGAAATAGGTACTAACATGCCTAGTACTGGTTCAGTAATCCTCGAGATAGACTTTGAAAGTTGAAAAAGGTTTCTGAAAAAATCTGTTTTGTATATGGTAAAACTAAAAGCTGCGAAAGTGTTAACAAATACAAAAGCATACAGCATAAGACTGCCGATTTCATTACTGATCACACAAGAACCTATACAAACTACCTATACCTGAGACGACTCTTCTCTCAACAAACTACGATATTGGATGATAGATGGAGAAGATAGATAACCCCTTTTAGGAAACATGCCGTTGCATGTTTTCAAGAAACCCGATAGGGTTATGATACCATCCTTCGTACGGATAAAGTTTCCGCTAGACTTCTCCATCACAGCTTCGGGGCAGTTCATCAGTGGGTATAGAGTAACAAGCGTTGTCTCTTTGTAATTTGTGTGTACAAGGAAGATACAAGTAGGGGAGGAAAAAAAAAAAACACTAATGAGCACAAATTGATATGCACCGAAGAAAATGGATGGCGCATGAATTTACAAAACAAAAATGTGTGTTTTACGGGAGTCGTTTGACTAATAGGTCCCTTAGGGGTGATAAGGCTGTTATTAGCAATCCTGTATGGATTGCGGTATGATATAACTTATTTGCCAGCAAATTACCTCAAACTGTATTATAAATAATGCATGGAGGGGATTGTTATGATTCTAACTCTTTCCACACGGCTATTAGTTTTACCATGTACAAAACATTCTGTTTTCCGACTTTCGAAGTCTTATCACAAGAATTACTGAACCAATACTAGGTATGTTTGTGCCTAGTATTTCTCATGATGATTCCAAATAATGGGGTTGAAATTCAATAATTTTGACATTTTTTAAACATTTTGTGAAATTTTGGAATGTCGTCTGCCGACGCCTGCCGCATGTTAAGTGCTAGGTTGCATAAGAATCTGAAAAGAAAGAAGAAAAAAATCTCTGTAATGAATTGGATTCTGAGAAAATGGAAGCCATTTGGAGCAAAATGTTGTGAATTATGATTAAAAAGTAAACTGTCAAAATACATTATACGTATCAGAAAATATTCATAGACTAAAATAATATTTGTGTAACCTGACAGACAGCCATAGAAAACTATGAATCGTCGCGGTAGGGTTTAGAAAATGTAATGAAAATGCAGAAAATTACTTACAAAACTCTGACATTACATACGGGCTAAATGTGAACCGGTGAGCTTAACTTTTTGACAAAGGATAGTCTAAAGAGCCCCCTAAAAGACTTGGAAAGCAAGTAAGACCACTACATTTCGCGAGGGCTTTGGATTCGCGAAATTAAATACCCATGAAACTGACAATTTTGCATTGAAAGTTACAGTAAAGTTTCCAGATTCGCGAAATTAAATGCCCACTAAAATAGCAGTAATTTTCAAATCGCAAAATCAAGTATCCACAAAATTATAGTGTTTACAAAATCGTCTAACTATCTACAGAAGATAGCAATTTATTCAAGTTATTCACGCAAAACGCCACTTTCCCATACATATACAGCTTTTATCTTGTACTTATTATGAAATAATATTTGTTCAATGCCATTATCCAGTCTAGATATTTTAATATAATTGTAATATTGTTTAAATTGAAAATAAAGAAAACAATATGCATTATGATATTGGGTATCTGAAGAGAGCAGTTGGTTACCAATCGTAATAAGTGGTTGTTTATCTTGTCTCAGCCAGGGTTGATAAACTCGGAGATTTGTAAAAATAAATTGATATCGACTTGCTCATTTCAAAAAGCAACTGTCATGATGTCATGTAGTTGAAATAATACCAAATTGTTTTAAGCGGGGGTTTTTACGCTCTTTATTTTATTTTATATATTCATTTCATTCCCCACCCCCCTCTTCAAATAATTATTTGATAATGTCTTACCATAGACATTCACAACTGTTGGTAGATTGTTGCAAATTGTAATATTTCCTTACATTTAGTGATACTTGTATTAGTTGTGTGAAATTTTATTGCAGAAAGAAAATATCTATGATTAAAGCATAACAGTACACTGTATGCCTTAAGGGGAAAGTCGCATGGTCAAATCCACCATTCAAGTATTGTGTGATGGGCCAAAACGTCCTGACGAGATGAATAATAAGACCTGAATAGAGTGATAACAGATACCTTCCCCCAATCTCCTGATGAGCTCAACATGTCCTTGTAATCAGATACTGTAAAAACATTTCGCGGAAACTTTATTTTGCAAAATTATAATTACTGCTATTTTAGCGGGTTTTTAATTTCGCGAATCTGGCATTTTTGCTGTAACTTTCAATGCAAAATTGTCAGTTTCGCGGGTATTTAATTTTGTGAATCCACAAAGTTGTGAAGTTGTTTTACAGTATAGAATAAGTCTTGATATCCCTGAATGAGCTCAAAATGTCCTTGAGACAAAGAATAAAATCCAGACGAAATGATAAAAGATACTCCACAAATCTTGGTAAGAGTAGTCTTTCACCATCATCCGATACTTTTCATTTTTACGTTAGGTTTCCATTACGCTCACCCAAAATGTCTCTCAATTTACAGCAAGTAAAAGTGAAAAGACCATATCTACGGGGCTATGAAATATTGATGAGATAAAATGTATTGATTGACACCTAAATCAAATTGCCCCTCCTCCCTTCAGATTTTCTTATTAAGCACAACAACTGCGCCCCTCAAGGGAAAGGTCACATGGTCGATCCATTCAAATATCGCATGATGGACCAAAACGTCCTTGTGAAATATATAATAAAACCTGGACAGAATGATATAAACAGATACTTTACCCCCTATCTTCCGATGGGAGACCTCAAAATGTCCTTATGAGACATTAAATAAAATACAGACAATTTGATAAAAGATACTCCCCAAATCTACGTAACAGTAGTCTTTCACTATCATCCGATACTTTTCATTATCATGTTGGGATTGTATTACGCTCACCCAAAATGTTTCTCGATTTACGGCAAGGAAAGTGAAAAGACAATATCTACGGGGCTATGAAATATTGATGAGATAAAATGTTTTGATTGACACCTAAATCAAATTACCCTCCTCCCTTTAGATTTCCTTATAAAGCACAACAACTGCAACCCTTAAGGCAAAGGTCACATGGTCAAATCCATTCAAGTATCGCATGATGGGCCAAAATGTCCTTGTGAAATATATAATAAAACCTGAACAGAATGATAACAGATACTTTTCCCCCAATCTCCTGATGGGAGAGCTCAAAATGTCCTTATAAGTCATCGAATAAAATATGGACAATATGATTACTCCCCAAATCTATGTAAGAATAGTCTTTCACCATCATCCGATACTTTTCATTTTTACGTTAGGTTTCCATTACGCTCACCCAAAATGTCTCTCAATTTACAGCAAGTAAAAGTGAAAAGACGATATCTACGGGGCTATGAAATATTGATGAGATCAAATGTATTGATTGACACCTTAATCAAATTGCCCCTCCTCCCTTCAGATTTTCTTATAAAGCACAACAACTGGGCCCCTCAAGGGAAAGGTCACATGGTCAAATCCATTCAAATATCGCATGATGGGCCAAAACGTCCTCATGAAATATATAATAAAACCAGGACAGAATGATAACAGATACTTTACCCCCAATATCCCAATGGGAGAGCTCAAAATGTCCTTATGAGACATTGAATAAAATCCGGACAATATGATAAAAGATACTCCCCAAATCTACGTAAGAATAGTCTTTCACCATCATCCGATACTTTGCATTATTACGTTGGGATTGTATTACGCTCACCCAAAATGTGTCTCGATTTACGGCAAGTAAAAGGGAAAAGAGGATATCTACAGGGCTATGAAATATTGATGAGATAAAATGTATTGATTGACACCTAAATCAAATTACCCCTCCTCCCTTTAGATTTTCTTATAAAGCACAACAACTGCAACCCTCAAGGCAAAGGTCACATGTTCAAATCCATTCAAGTATCGCATGATGGGCCAAAACGTCCTCGTGAAATGTATAATAAAACCTGGACAGAATGATAACAGATGCTTTACCCCAATCTTCAGATGGGAGAGCTCAAAATGTCCTTATGAGACATTGAATAAAATATGGACAATATGATAAAAGATACTCCCCAAATCTATGTAAGAATAGTCTTTCACCATCATCCGATACTTGTCATTATTACGTTGGGATTGTATTACGCACACCCAAAATGTGTCTCGATTTACGGTAAGTAAAAGTGAAAAGACGATTTCAACGGGGCTATGAAATATTGATGAGATAAAATGTATTGATTGACACCTTAATCAAATTACCCCTACTCTCTTCAGATTTTCTTATAAAGCACAACAACTGCAACCCTCAAGGCAAAGGTCACATGGTCAAATCCTTTCAAATATCGCATGATGGGCCAAAACGTCCTCGTGAAATATATAATAAAACAGGGACAGAATGATTAAAGATACTTTACCCCAATATCCCGATGTGGGAGAGCTCAAAATGTCCTTATGAGACATCAAATAAAATTCGGACAAAATGATTAAAAAATATTCCCCAAATCTATGTAAGAATAGTCTTTCACCATCATCCGATACTTTCATTATTATGTTGGAATGATACCAGATACTTTATCCCAATATCCCAATGGGAGAGCTCAAAATGTCCTTATGAGACATTGAATAAAATACGGACAAAATGATTAAAAAATATTCCCCAAATCTACGTAAGAGTAGTCTTTCACCATCATCCGACACTTTTCATTATTATGTTGGGATTGTATTACGCTCACCCAAAATGTGTCTCACTTTACGGCAAAGAAAAGTGAAAAGACAATATCTACAGGGCTATGAAATATTGATGAGATCAAATGTATTGATTGACACCTTAATCAAATTATCTCCTCCTCCTCCTTTGGGTTTTGTTTTGGTTTCTCTCAGGAAGGTGGGGTTAACACGATTTGATCGACATTGCATTAATCAAATTTTCTCTCCTCTTCTCAGGTTTATTTTGGTTTCCCTTTAAGGTTGAGTTTAGCTGGATTTTGGACCCTTTAAATAGCTTTACTCACTTCAGAAATAAGCGACTTTGGAGGAAAAACCTGTTAGTGTGTAATAAGATTTAAATGGTTGACCTTGTCATCTTCAACTGACCGTATGGTGCATAACAGACTTTGCTAACAAGATTGATCCTACAGCCATCAAATAAAATCATTTTAAGCATTATATCTTATGGTCAACTCTCATGAAAATAGTGCAAATGAGATTTCAGAAGTTGAAGAAAAAAATTGTCTCCAATTTTATTTATTACACTTTTTTTTAATAGTAGACATGTACTGGATACTAGATTTAAAATTTTGTGAACATCACTCATTGCATTTTTGTACAATATAACGTTGAATTTATATTATAATATCACTTGTTTGCAGCTTTTGCTCCATGTTTATTACGTTATATACTTCCTATCAGCTCTAAATCAGAACGAGTTTACAAACTGTGATGCCAAAAACACAAAATTATAGTTACGAAAGCATACTTCTACCAATTACAGCGAACAAAATGCAATGTAATTTTGTAAATTGCAAGTATTATGAATTGTTTTTGGTCTTCACATCACTGTTTGAACCTCAGCTTTAAAAGTAAAAAAATGCACGGTTTTCCAAAATGAATATCTTTGTGCAAAGTATAAAATATATCTTTAATCGTATCTTTTTCCAAGCGTTATAATGTGTTTTTAAAAGTTAGCTCAGAAACAATAAATATTATGCTTTACCAAAAGCGCTGGCATTGGTATTCGGACTTTATGGGGTGGGTAACGTAATAAACATATACAAACACATGTAAACAAATATATTCAACATCGACCAAGTCAGTTTATTTTGTACACAGACATATCTTGTAAATGGTATTTTAGTAAAAGTTAGGTTGCCTAAAGTCCACTAAAAGACAGTTCTATATATTGTCGACTTGCTCTTTTGATGTAGGGTAAATATGGTGAATAACGTAATAAACATGGTCACTAAATCGACAGATGTAACATGGCACTTTACAGATATGTTGTTAGACCATGACATTATTACCTTTATGTAAATTTTAATAGCACTAAATATTGAATAGCCTTTTATCTCTCAAAATTAGTAAGATATTGATTTGTTTTATTTAAAATGATGGTAGTAGAATTGTTAATAAGATTGTACTCTGATGACCTTTTTGTCTCCACTGTTGCATTTGGTTCTGCCGGTATCGCCATTGGTTTTTTGCACTGTGTGGCATATATTTCTGTATAATAAAGATAACAAAAACAAAACAAAGTTAATGACATATATTGCAGCTGTTTCAGCTAGGTATACCGTATTTATTCACACAATTATACGAATTGGTTTATTACGTTATCCAATAGCCATAGAACTATGCATCATTGAAGCATGCAAACAAATGAGATTGTGTCAGTATGTGAGACAATATGTATGTACACTAAGTTAACATTCATAAACACATAATAAATGTTGAATCACTATGAACAGGGTGCAATTATATTTATCAAATGATGGAAAGTTTATTACGTTGTCCATTATAAGGTGGTTTCAGTCCTCACATAGAATAGTCCACATATTACAATTATAACATTGGATACAATGTATGATACTCAAGTACATCAATCATGAAAGTTACTGAATTGACGCCAACATTGACATGAGACTAGACAATGAGGTTGGTTACGTTATCCCGTTTATTACGTTATTGGCAACTGCAACAGTGCCTAATGCTGGCTTATAACGTATATACAAAGCAATCAATGAAGATGTTAACGATACCTACTGCATTTCTTCACATTATTAACCCCATTCTGATATCATAGGTCCATTTTCAATGTGCTTAAGAGATCTATAATGACTTCAACTGTCATTCAGCTTAATGTTCATATTACTTACAAGAAAAAATGAGGAATTCTTACCATTCGTCGTGTTTTTTTTGCATTGTACTTTCATCGAGTATCCCCCATGCATGCCTGCGAAAAGGGCCTGCCACGTATCTTTGTTTAATACAGTCGTAGAGAGCAGCTGTCTCTCTGTCGATTTATTCGACAACGTAATAAACGATAACGTAGTAAACGTTTTTCGTACTCAAAGTACCATGTAGACGATCTGGAAAGAGCTAGCGAGTGTTCCAAGTAACCACGTAGTCTATGTATATGTATCAAATTGGTTTTTAACCAAAAAGTGTGTTTTGATACATAGTTCGGGAGAAATCTCAACAACGTAATAAACATCCTTAACAAGGTCGCATGCTTTGCAGCATTTTGATTTCTTCTCAAGGTCAGACATGCTGCTATAGATTTTTGATAATATTATTTTCCAACACCCATGTTCTTTTAGATTCAGAATATGTACATTTAAATGTTTAAATGTTAATTTTGAACAATGTTGATCCTCAATATGTCGCAGGTAACGTAATAAACATCAACATCTCGGACAACATATATGAAACTGAAACAGGTAAACATCGTAAAAGATGTGCATTTTTTTTCTATCCATGGAATATCGCTATATGTTCCCTACAAATTATGACATATCTTGTAGAAAATGGTGCCCTATTTGTATTGTAATTATTAAAGGCAAAATATACATTTATGCTGCGGACATGGAAATTTCGCTAATTTGGGGTATATGAGGGCATTTTTTTGAGTGAAAACACGTTCAGAAGTATATCAAAGTATATAGATCCAAGTAGAAAACATCAATATCTATCTAGAAAAGAAGTTTTTCAAGCAAGAAAACATTGCATAACACAGAAATGGACCAAAGACATCAAAAAGTTCATTTTGCACTGTTTTCATGAGAGTTAACCTTATAGAATATCAGTTTAAATAAATATATTGTTAATGTTATTGTAAGGTGTCAGGGACAAAACTATAGAAAATTGCTCCAAAAGAACTGCATCTACTGAAGATAAAAGCTTCCTCAAATATATTTGTAATTGATGAGCAACCATTTTCCTAATAAACTAGCTGTCTACTGAAGATAGCAAATTACTCCAATAAACTTGATGTCGCCTGAAGATATGAAATTACTCCAATAAACTTGCTGTCAAATTACTCCAACAAACTTGCTATCTACTGAAGATTGTAATTTATGCCAATAAACTTGCTATCAACTTTAAGTAACAACGCATGCCATTAGGCTTGCTATCTACTGAAGATAACAACTTATTATTATTAACTTTTATTTGCACATTTTAAAGGGGTTTTTTTGCCATACTTCACTCCCTAACACTAGCACACATACACAAACAATCTGCCATTCCCTCCTTTTTTTGACAATCAACATTTTATTTTCATGATGAAATAAGATGATTGACCTGGTCAGTTGACTGTCCGAAATGGCCATCTGGTTCGATAGAATTAGCATCACATTGACCCCAGCCAGGAAATTATCAGGAGTTTGTTATTTCTTTTACAATGACGAGAGTAAAGGATGATTACCATGGTAACTAATTTATGTCACTCTGATAATTTCAAGTATTCAAAACATTGTTAAAGACTTTAATGATGAAATCTGAGAGTGATTTCTTTGATTAATGCTTTTGTGAATTTTTTATGTTCTTGATGTGTATGTTATTATTTGTGGCGTTGTTCACATTGTGAGTGGGGATTGTCATTAGTTCAACCATGTCAACGCTACCATTTTTGTTGTTGTTGTGTTGAAGTGATGACGGTTTTCCTTCATTCAGATTTTTGTACTAATTTTGTTTTGCAATGTTGTGTCGATGCGCCTGGAGCAACAATTTTGTTGAATGTTGGCGCATTATAAGCTGCCATTATTATTATTTATTATTAAAAGTAAAAGAAGAAGAAAAGACAATATAGCTTAATGTTTTCCATGCGGCAGACGACATTTTCAAAATTTCACAAAATATTTCAAAATTATTAAATTTCATTGCCATATTTGGAATCACTATGAAAAATGCATTAAATTAAGTACCAAACATGCCTAGTATTGGAGAAGTAATCCTTGCGGCGATAGACCTCGAAAGTTGGCAAAGGTTTCTGAAAATCTGTTTTCAGAAATGTTCACATTTACAGTAATTGCATACCATGTCAAAGCAACCTCTTTTGAAAGCAATGTTCATATTCTTTCTATTCTTAGTGTCAATTTGTGTTGATAAATTTACTATTTTGTATTCTTTGACCTATTATTAACGATACTTGAAAGCCTGAACGCTAACGAAGCATACACAAATCCACTTTATATTAACGCTTGATCTTTAAGCAATCAGTTACGATCAGATGGCATTTCATAATTGTACCTGGTCTGCGTAACTCACTTAATGGGGCATTGAGCGCTGAGAGATGTATCGATATACTAAATGGGCAAATAACGTAAAGATGATCATCAACATAGCCCAAATCCAAAATGTCATACAATTCCGACATCGCCTTCATGCCAAATAAGCAAATAACGGCACTTCCGGGTTGAGATTTGCCGTGAAAGTCCGCGAGTAAAACAATAGCATAACTTCCGAATTCAGCACCTAGTTTCGATATGATCACATCGAAACTAAGAAAATCATGACATTTTATATGAAAACGGTGAATGTTGGTAAACTGTTTCAGATAGTAGTTAGTATATGCGTAAGTATTACTTTGATGCAAAAAAACCTGATTTACAAGATAATTGAGGGCGCACTCTCATACGTATCTTTCAATGCCCCTTTAATACCACTCAATAACCAGCACATCCTGATGGGAGCAAAAGAAATCAAATCTTGGCAGACAACAAGGGTTTGTAAAAATGAATCATCGGTAATACACTTCCCCCAATCCCCAATTACATTGGCCTAAGCTTTGATCTGGTAACTTAGCACTTTCCATGCGGCAGGCGTCTGAATGCAGACGACATCCCAAAATGTCATCAAATGTTTAAAAAATTTCAAAATAATAAAATGTCATTACCGTATTTGGAATCAGCATGAGAAAAGCATTAAACTAAGTACAAACATTCCTCATATTAGTTCAGTAATTGAAAATTGGGAAAGGTTTCTGAAAAATTTGTTTTGTATATTGTAAAACTTATAGCCGTGTGGAAAGTGTTAAGATGCCTTAAGGGGGTTCCATCACCTTAAGTTTCATCATCAGACATGTCAAACAATCGAGAGAGATCAGGTTTATATGGTTGTGATGAAAGGACTTGGGCAGGTTTCCACCTCTGCTAATCTTAAAAGCATTTGCAACGAGAGTGCAGTGAAATAAGAGCTTTCTCTAAATTACGGGGTGTCTAAAGACAACATTTTAGATCAAAATATTTGTCGACCAAAATCAGTTTGTAAGCCTCCAAGAACCAGAGTGACAAAAAAAATATTTATCGACCAAAATCAGTTTGTAAGCCTCCAAGAACCAGAGTGACAATTGTTTGGAAATTTTGCACATTTGTGGTTTTATGTGTGTGAATGAAAAATTATGAAAACCTAAAATCAAATTTGACAAAATTGGGTTGGTCAAATAAAACCTTTGACCTTAAAACTTTCCATGCGGCTATTAGTTTTACCATCACAGAACAGATTTGTCAGAAAACCTTTCCCTACTTCCCAAGTCTCATCTCGTGAATTTCTGAACCAATACTAGGCATGTTTGAACTTATTTTAATGCAAATCTCATGGTAATACCCAATAATGACACTCAGTAGTTTTGTCATTTTTGAAACATTTTATGAAATGTTGGAAATATCGTCTGCATACGCCTGCCGCATGGAAATTAAAAACTGGCTTTAACTGAATCGAATGTTCTGTCTAAAAGAAATTTCCTTCTATAAAGATTAAATCATCTCATAGTTCAGGAGAGTATAGAAAAGTAGTTCATTGACTTATCATATCATATGAATCACTTAGTCTAGAGGTTGCTAAGTGGATTGGTGTGGTGTAACAAGGAAGTTCGTCCACCGATTGTGATGTAAATATCGTAAGTGAACATCCCCCACGCCAATAAGTACAGATAAGTAGATTACTCATGATTACGTGGATTTATGAGAAAGATTTGAAAGGGGATTACACGAATTGCGCAGCGATAAATGAAGGTCATCTGGTCAAGTGGATAGTCAATGGGAAGATGGAACGTGAGGATTTTAAGCTAGGCTTCGGGGCACGTGGGTAGTGTAATACCGTTGTTTACAACATGAAAATAGGACGCGACGACGGAGATGCTTTTTTTAAAACATAGATGTGTAGCTTGAATGGTTGATATTGTTTAGGAATATAAATTTGTAATTTACACCAAATATTTGACATCATTTCTATGCTATCACCATAAGTTGCATGAATAAATGATACCGATCAGTGGCGTATCTAGGTTTTTCATATGGGAGGGGGGGGGGGGGCAAAAAATGAAAGTGTACCGACAAGGACTTTACCAGAAAGTCAACTTTTGAGAATTGCCGCCGAGTCAGAAACTTGAGGGGGGTGGGGGTTGTGACGTGATGTCCCCAAACCGGCACAAAAAAATGAGCATTCGATAACCGAAAGTGTCAATCTCAACCGACAGTGCCAATTTCAACCGACACAACTCTAATATTGGAGGGGGTGGCCATCGCCCCCTGCCCCTCCTCTGGCTACACCACTGGTTACAATCAGATGACACTGATACATACATAAGTGATGGTGCAGTAATGCATACAGGTGGTTCAATGCAATCATAACCCTGAAAAAGACATACATTCTGATAAAAAGGAAGATCTTGCCACTGCAGAAGTGTGACGGTTGTGGAAAGAGAAGATCAAATGTGCTTGTCCACGTCAAATTCCTTTTGTCTCGGAGAAATAGCATTTTCAAACCAGAAAAACATTACTGTACATTTTTTAAATTTCTTGGTGTAAATTTTAATGCTTCGCATATTTTGAACAAGTTTGCTCGTTTTTTATTTTTTGCGATTTTGAGCTTCCTTACATTGACCTATATACAAAAGGAATATATTCATGCATTTTTATTTTCATGCATACTGATCTTGGCATGAAAAGTGTGAAAATAAATGTTGCGCAGTATCTACCCATTAATGGTTCGCCAATTCATTTTAAACGCCCCTCCGGGTAACTTTGTATCCATGTTATTGTCAATTTACACTGATGCTAACAGAAAGTGTCCTGTATGTATATGAACTTCCAAATACTTCATCTTCATTATCCTCATCTATTGCCATAAGTTGCCTAACAGGTCTGTTTCATTCAGAGACAAGATTCTAATGGGCTATTCCACTTGAAATCCACACCCCTATGGAACACTTTACCTTTTTACACAGGGGTGTAGATTTCAAATGAAGTCACCCATGGTTATGCCTTCCATGGGGGTGTATGGATTTCGACTGGAATAGCCCAATTCTCTACTGAGCCACACACTTTTCAAATTTGTGTTAATTCTAATCTTACTCATGCTCTTAATATTGTTTATCATCATTTTAAATGCCGTTGACAATTTTGCCTTCAAGCTACAATACAAGAAAGTATATAGGCGTATCTGATGATATCTAATTTGTAAGAGTGTATGTGTGTAATAACAATGTGCCACGAATACGACAACTCAATCTGAAATTTATTACATTATTCGTTAACTTTTTTACTTTCTTTCTCTTTTATCTTTTTCATATTGTGGTTTCTTTACATCGAACACCTGCTGATATCAATAGGTAAGTAATTTATTTGTAAAAATAATAAAAATGCTGTCAGAAATCCCGATAATGTATTTCTTAAGGCAACTCTGATTTAAATTGTTTGCACCTGAAAACTCCCCTGAGCATTGATTAAAGCGGTTTTGAGGTCTCCTCCGAGAAGAGAAGGGAGCCCTCAATCTTTTCAAAAGTTGGGCTTTTCATAGATATGTAATGCTTACACATTACTAACCACTGTAAAACAACCTAATTTCTTGAGGGATTTTATTGCACGAATTTAGCGAGGGATGTGGATTCACAAAATTAAATACCCACGAAATTGGCAATTTTCCATTGAAAGTAACAGTCAAATTTCCAGATTCGCGAAATTAAATGCCTCGCTAAAATAGCAGTAGTTCTAAATTCGCAAAATAAAGTATCTGAGAAATGATAGTGTTTTACAGTACCATCTGAAGTCATTGAGCTTAATTTGCTATCTACTGAATATAGCAATCTAATGACGATAGCAATCTACTGAAGATAGCAATCTACTGAAGATAGCAATCTTATGAAGATAGCAATCTACTTAAGATAGTAACCATGATTTGTGACCTGGAGCAAAAAGATGACCTGCGGTTCAATTGGCGGTGAGCTTTCATCAAAATATGCAAAAAATGAAAGCTGGCTTTGAAGAGCTCAGAAAAATGGTCTAGTATTTTCACTCTTATTGTGACTTATCAACAAGGTCATAGGTCACAACAAGGTCATAGGTCACCCTTGTGCTTGTGTCAACATTTTCTATTTGAAAAAAAAGAGGGAAACAAACCCCTGTTGTGTAAAATGTTAAAACTTTCAAGCAACCAATTCCCCCTGACACCTATAACAGGTTTATGACACCACTTTTGGTGTCAAATTACACCCCAAAAATGGGTTCTGAGGCACTACCTGTTGATAGCAATTTGACACCGAAAAGGTGCTGTCTGAAACCCCAAAGGAGTCATCAATACACTCTAAAGGTGCCACTTTGACACCTTTTTGGTAGCGCCTCAGAACCCAAAACTGAACACCGAGAAAAGTGTAAATTGAGACCTTGTTGGGATTTGTGTGCAGTGAATCTTTGTGTTATGTATATCTTGTCAAACACAAATCCTATGTAAACATACCTTTGCTCACAATGTCTGGGGATCAAAAGAAAATGACTGTTTCTGCATGTACACGTGTTGTAAAGGTGGGCATGCCATGCACAGTCTTGTACCAGGTTGTCAAACATGACTAGTACACCTGAGTTCTTACATCCATGGACTTGCTAGGGGTTCGTTTAAACCAGTGTCGAAATAAGATTTTTTGTTGTTTGTGTGTGTCCATCTTAATATGGTACAAAATATCCAGCCTCCAGGATGTGAGAGGTTGCTGTCAGGTGTTTTTTTCTGGACTTAAGATATGAAATGTTTAGTGAAAATTGATACAAATAATGGATTCTCTGACTCATTTCCTTTCCAAAAATGTATACTTTTATGTACATCACATTATTAATGGTTCAAAAGTTACAGCCTTGATAAATTTCTATTCATATTTTTAGGGTTAACACCCCCCCCCCTTTTTAGTGAAGTCTGTGATAAAAGCATCTCAAGTCAATTCATACAGAAACTTGTATACATACTACTCCTTCAAAATAAGAAAACTTAAATATTATCTATTCTGTTAACTTTTACTATATATAATTTCAGTAACTTAGTTAGATCATTCTGAATGAACTTATAAATACGAGAGATATTGTGACAAATGCATGTTCTTTTCCTCGTAATAGTTTTATGGTTGATAATTATTGATTGGCCAAGTGCAAGATATAACGGCTAAGCGATTCCTAAAACACCCAACGTTATCCCTCTTCTTTTCTCTCTCTCTCCCGAGAACATTACGTCGTGCGAGTGCAACAATATCGTATCTGCATTTTGCTGTATTTGCAAGAGAAGCATTTTTATGTTTTTCATACTTATTGTGTTTTTGAGTAAACATATTATGTTATGGAAGTATAAAGATTATTTTCTTTGATGATATAAATTGAACATCGTGTCATAAAAATAAGTATTTGAAAAGATATTGACATTTTTAGATAACGTATCTGCAATAACAAAGTTAGTGAGTGCAACAATAACGTATGTGGCGGATACGTTATTATTGCACTTAGAAAACTTGAGAAAATATGAGAAATCAGAGTGCAACAACAACGTATGTGGCAGATACGATATTATTGCACTGAGAAAACTTGAGAAAATATGAAAATCAGAGTGCAATAACAACGTATGTGGCAGATACGATATTAGTGCACTGAGAAAACTTGAGAAAATATGAAAATCAGAGTGCAATAACAACGTATGTGGCAGATACGTTATTATTGCACTTAGAAAACTTGAGAAAATATGAGAAATCAGAGTGCAACAACAACGTATGTGGCAGATACGATATTATTGCACTGAGAAAACTTGAGAAAATATGAAAATCAGAGTGCAATAACAACGTATGTGGCAGATACGTTATTATTGCACTGAGAAAACTTGATAAAATATGAGAAAACAGAGAGCAAGAACATCGTAAGTGGTAGATACGTTATTGTTGCACTCAGAATAATATTAAATTAAATTAAAGTGCACTTACGATATTGTTTTTTATAAATTAAAAAATAATTAATTTGTTTTAGAACTTCAAAATTAGCTTAAAATGAGCGCAATTACTTACTCTTTCAAAATATATAAAAAAGTCAATTTCGCCAAAATGTCACTTACGACATTGTTGCACTCGCACGACGATTAAGACCGCTTTACAGAACACTATGACTCATTCTGTGTCGCTTTATCGCCATGGTAACTAGAGCATCCTCACTTGTTGTTTCTCTTTGGAACGCCACCTGGCCTAGTTTTGCCCAAGTTTGTATATACAGTTTTACTAAATCCGTGCTTAAGTAGCCCAAAAGTCCTAATTTGGGTTACTTTATATAAGCCCAATATTCTTAATTTGGGTTACCTTATGAGCCTAAAGTGCTGGAGAGGTACAATTTTAAGGCATAAATCTGATACATCCCCTCAAATGTCCTATTTTGGCCCCCTATCAAGATTAGTGCCTCAATTATAACTGAACAATATTTGTTACTCCTCGTCTCTGGAATGAACTTCCTATCCATATAAAAACTGTTACAATCTTCAAAAAACTGTTGAAAACACATCTGATGTCTGAGACTTTTTGTAAGAATTAAGTATAGTTTAATGGTTGTTGTTTATGGGTTTTTTAATTTATATTGTATTTTTTATGTTTGTGCCTTAATATTTAGAGTGGAAATGTGCCTTGTCACTATTATTATTATAACTATTACTCAAGTAATTTTTACTCATTCCTGAACCAAAGTGAGAAACATATTTTAAAATTGTTTTGGGGTTTTATAAGCTAAAAGAACTTAAAATTTGTTAAGTTAACAAATTGTTTTGTTTTTTTAATTCAAAATTTTTTTGTAAATTTTGTAAGAGTGTGCATGTCTGTTCTATTTCTGTGTTTATAATTTTAACCGCGATACTGTAAAACAAGTTAATTTCGCGAATTTTGGAGAGGCTCAAATTCGCGAAATTATGTTGCCGCGAATTGATGTGTGTGAAGATGACAGTAGTGGTAGAAATTTTAAATTCGCTAAACTAAGTTACCGCGAAAGAAGTGATGATTAGCAATTCAGGGAAAAAAGTTGCCGCGAAATTAACTTGTTTTACAGTAATGCTCTTGTAAAAATAAAATAAACTGTTTTTTGTACAGTTGCACACAATTATGAATGTAACTTTTTCTGAAATGTGTTTGAAAAAATAGCAGAACGCAAAATATGTGTACAAGAAAATCATCTTCACAGAGCTATACACCTCACTGCTGATGATGATGATGCAATAAGACAGTTATAACGATTGTAACGTTCTGCTTGGCTGGATGATGGGGTCAGGTTATGCTCGGACGTGTTGCATCGGTCAGCGGAAAGAGCAAAAGCTGATGTCCTGCAAAATGTCAGCCTTATGACCGTCTGTATTTATTATATAGATGCCATGCATTATTAAGGGTGGCATTTTAAATTACTAATAGCAATTGTGGTTTGTCTACTTGGTGTTTTTTTCCAACGTTCAGTCTAGAACGTTGAAATTGTGTAATATATCATGTCAATTTTGAAAGCTATTACCCCCTGCCAAAAAAACACCACAAAACAAACAGCCAATACTACAATAGTTCCATCCTGTGACGTTAGGTAAAAAAAATAAATCTGTTTAAACTGTCAGCCGGGAAAGTCTGGTTGCACCGGCTCTCGTTGCACCGTCTCCGGGAAGCAAATCCGGGTTGTCTGCAAGGAAGTCAAGCCCCTATACCTGGTTGCGTCACAGAGTCAGCTTTCAAATTTGTAAGATTTTCTTCAGCATATTAAGTGTTACCAAGCACCTATAGTTTTAATAAGTTCCAAATTGGCAAGAATGAATCGATTTTTATCTCTCCGTGCCCAAGAATAATCCAAGCATATATGCACGTTTATGTTCAACGCACACAGTTGTAGCAGTCGTACGCATACATCGCTCATATGATGCACAGTACGCTTGTTGCTTTCATGCGCGCCCTCATCCTTCTGTATTCATTCGCTGCTGTAAGGAGACTTTGCTAATTTGTAGCTGATCACACGAAAGTAGTGTAGTGTTTTTGTAGTGCAAAAAGAAAGATATAGTTAAAGAATGGTTCCTCCACTCGACTTTCTCTAAAAGAGTGAGTAGAAGTCACCATAAAAAAAAATTGAAATTTTACTCTGTAGTCTCAATTCAGTCCATTAACAAGACTCTAATTTCACTCTTTTACCACTGGAGAGACATTGCATTCGAAATGCCATCAACAGTCAGCAGAAACAGAAATTAGCATAAATATCCTAAATCAATATCAATATCTGTAATAAAACTGCGTTAACGGCAAATGCAGATTATAATCTCTTTTGATAAAAAATACGTAGAAAAAAGAAAACGTGTCTCGCCTGATAGCAGATGCACAATGGCAACACTTGTTGGAATTGAAAAGTATTGATTTTGAGGACATTTACGTCTTGCTGCCCGATGGCGCAAATACTTTGACCTTCTCTAATGGCTAGTGGCTGTGTGGAGTGTACAGCCATAATGCCAAAAAAAAGTTGTTGCGTTGCCCTCAGCGACCGACCCTAAAATCTCAAAAAACAGGGACAATTTTCTTTTTTAAGATTTAAATTTTACCCATTTTTTTCAAAATATATTAATATTTTCTGCTTGAAATATATATTTTTCTGCTTGAATAGAGTGCTTTTAAACTGTTATAACACTAGAAACAGTAAGTCAAATTGACATTTACCAATTTCATCTTGTCATGAACCTCGGTCTGTCAGTAATATTTGTCAGTAAAAAAAAAGACGGACAAAAAAAGAAAAGAAAACCAACCGACCAACCCGACTTCAAGATTGTTGGCACTTGAGGGCAACACAACATTTTTTTGTTTGGCCTAATGCATGGCAGTGGTGGGTGGGTGAGGAATAGCTGCCTGGTATGATGATGGGATTGCTGCCATGTGTAAGTCACCTGTTGGAATCTATTCATGTGGATATTTTCAGATGACAAAAAACATCAGTTTCAAGAAAGCTAATTAACCTAAATGCTGACGTCATGAAAGCGCTGTTTTGATGAATTCTGCCATGCAAAAATAAAACAGAGCAGAAATTTGTGCTCATTGTGTCTTATAGGCATGTGCAAATATTGTGGACAAAACAAAAATGTTTCTCCAATATTTCTAATTCTGTGCAAAGCAGCGGGCGGTAAAGCGTGGCGATCATTACTTATACACGTCACTCTAAAGTGAGGGCTCACTACTTCTGTTCAACCACATGATACCGAGTGATGGCTCACTTTTCTCTATGGCTTGATTTTTACCGTGGTGTTATTACTGCTTTGCGATATAGCTTCAGTCATGACTCCTACCACTTATTTGTTTCAGGTTATCGTTGTCATAACTTCTAAAGTCCCGGTTTGTCTTTCCTACCTGCCTCCCGGTAGTAGTATTGCGCTAGTTTAAAGGGGCTTTGAGAGATTGGCGAGAAAAAAAAAATTTGTAAAAAAAAATAGTTTCAATAGATAAGGTACGTAGGAACCCTGAATTGTAATGATTTATGGGAAAATGGTTGAATGATGGCGCAAGATAGATATTCGGTTAAAGCAATTTATGTGGTGAGCGATACTGATAATTTCAATGTGATCTACATCGAAATATCCAAATAGTGAAATTTTATGATGGATGGTGAATTAAGGTAAACGGTTTCAGAGGTAGTTAGTATAATAAGTATTACGTAGGTGCAAATAAACTGATTTCCAGACAAATTGAGGGCGCACTCCCATACATACCTCTTATTGCCACTTTAATCCAGATTGGTTCCGAATATACCCAGCATGCACATGTTTTAAAAATGTTCTAACAAAAACAATTAAACGCTTTTAGTTTTTTAAAATGTTATGTCTCTGTGAATCATTTAGTCCCAACTTGTTGCACGTCTTGGGTGCCATAGGCTTCTATATCTTTGATTTTCCCCCTCGAAATGCATTTTTTTTGGGTCAAATTACATTCTTAACCACGAAACTAAAATATCTTGTCAATTACAGAGCAATAGGCCTATATTTCCTAATTAATAATTAATCAAAATTTGAGATAAGTTGTCCTGACAGTTTATTTTCTGAGTTTTGTTTGTTTGTGTGTTTGTAAATAGAATTTCATGGTTAGCACCGTGTTAAGACCATTTACAGTGTTTCTGGCTACGATCGCAACTTTACACAAGTGAGCACACTCCTACGGAATGATTTAATGATGAAAATCAAAACAAATATGTTAAACAATTCCTTAAAATTGGAAGCAGATTTCCATTATGATTTAGTAAAGTTCTCGGATGATTTCTTTACAAAAAATACAGTCAAAATAGATGTATGAGTCCAGGAAAGTCTTCCTTGATAGTCAAACTTTGGTATATAAGAGAGAAAAATATATGTGTAACAATTTGGAAAAGATCATAATATAATATTTGCTATAACCCTAATTCTAGATCACCACACGGCAACAGATTTCTTTTCCGACCCCCAAAATTCACCAGAAAGGTCACCAATACCCCCCCCCCCACCCCGGATTTGAACCACGGACCTCCAGTACCAGGGCCCAGATCCTAGCCACTACACCACGGCTGTCAGTCGACACTCGACGAGTATGTTCAGCGTGTTATATAGCCTGAGTCCGTTTTGTAGCCCAAAACCTGCACGCCGGGTTATAAAAACATTTTAGTAGAGTTACGGTTATGGCATAACTCATTACACTTAGCCTATATTATACACCTCATGGTACAATTGTGCTAGCTTCAGTTATACTTGTTTCTGCCAGGCTTCTCTCTCCCTCCCCCTCTCCTCCCTTCCCCCTCTCCTCCCTTCCCCTTTCTGTGTGCAGAGATGGCTGCTCAGTGCTCAGCCCTGTCTGGCTTAACCCTAACCTTCCTGGAACCTACAAATCCTGACAGGGTTACAATATTGTACCGCACGGCGGCTCCATCAATCTCATATCACGCTCAGCGCGGCGTTCAACTTGTGAAGAAAAAAACTTGCCTGTGTAGCTCAGTCGGTAGAGCATCAGACACGATCCGCGGTGCATGCCGAGACTGATTTTCCCCTCAAATTTTACCTGTTTTTCTCCACTGATAGTTTAATTCACAAAAACACGCCCGGGGAGTTAGAGATTAACCATGACTACTTCCATGCTTAAACAAGTCTGTACAGCGATGGCTGCCAGCCCCATCTGACGCGTTCCCTGCAAGTCTGCAACACAGTGGAGCATAAAGGGAGCCACCAACCGCATCACATGTAATCCATTTACCCAATGGCTTTCAAAACGAAATCATGATAGTTTGCTTGAGGGAGCCCTTTCACACATATAACATGCATTACCGCAATATGCAGCACACATTATACAAACCCCCTCGCTGTAATAGCCGACACTGAATAAACTTGTAATCTCTGCGACGACGAAGATGATTATTCACACGTGTAAATCGATCCGTCTATTACAAGCGTAAGTACACCACTTTAAGTGAACACTAGCTGCCGTGATGGGCCGGCTGAATTAAATATCGGTGCAATTAACAAATCCAGAACAGTGTCTTTCTCGCCGTGCGATGAGGTGCTGTGTGGGAGTGGGAAAAAGGGGTTTAGTGTTTCATGGGGGGGGGGGGGGGGGGGGGAGAAATCTGTCATAATTTAGATTTGTCACGATTTAGCCATTCATTTCATTATTATCTTCTGCCAAATTGAGTCAATATAATGTTTTAAGAAATTCAGATTTTCATTTGTGTTTGCTCATTGTCCCCATTGATTTGTGAAGTTGGTTTGTGTCTTTCTGTATTTAAGTTGTTTATTATTAATTGCTCTATAGATCCTTATCTTGTTTCCTGGTGGTTTATCGCTCTTTATGCGCCATGAGCATCTTGCGGATTTGCGTGCTTTATATAAATATTAAATGTTCACTTTTATTATTATTATTATTATCAAAAAAATATATAGAAAAAAAATAAATAATAATAATAATAATTAGAAAAAATTGAATAAATAAATAGATATTAATTAATAACTAACTAACTAACTAAATAAATAAATAAATAAAAAATAAATAAATGAATGAAAAAATAAAAAATGAATAAAATAAATAAGTTAAAATAGAAAAGTAATGAAAGTGTAGATAAAGACTGTTTCAGGATAGAAAACCTTCTCATATCGGATCCTCACAGTAACCTCCCCCTTTGTAGTCCTCACACATCGAAATTCATTCCCACATTATGCACCTCATATAAGAATACCATTGTCACAGTATCTTCCCCCTTTGAAGTCCCTCATGTTGAATACCATTCACGCATTATGCACATAGCAACCCGCCGCCGTCGTGCGTCCATCGTACCCATGAATAGAGATAGCCGGTAGCGAGGAAGAGAAGGGTGTCGGGTTGCAGGAAACCTTCTCTGCGTAAAATAATCTCAGCCGGTAGGTTTGTACGGGATGGCCGTGTCTATATTGGGAGGATGGTTGCCTGGGAATGATGATTGTATGGGCAGTGGATTCATGTATTATAAGCAAAAATAAATTAATTGTTTTGTTGGTTTTAACAAAATCATTGGAAGGAGCTAAGTGCGTAAAGGGAAACATTCCAAGCCATTTGTTTTCCAAAATTACCAAGGTGAGGATTTTCAAAAGAAAAAAGAAAAGAAATTGTAGGAAAAAAAATGTTTAGTTGTCCTCCACAAATTCAAGCAAAAAAAAAAAAAACCCTTAACAAATAAAGACTGAAACAAATAAACAAAATCGCTTTTTGTCTTCTAATTTTCGAAATTAGGAGCGAGCAATTAAAAAATAAAACCAAACAACTTCTTGCACAAAAATATTTATAAGAAAACATGTTTCTTTAAAATGCAAGGCACTGAAGAAGAAAACACCTCAACACTTTCCACCCGGCAGGCGTCTGCAGACGACGTTCCAAAATGTTTCAAAAATGTCGAATTTATTGAAATTCATTACCATATTTGGAATGAGAAATGCATTCAAATTTAAAATAAGTACAAACATGCTAGTATTGGTTCAGTAATCCTTGCGATAGACCTTGAAAGTTAGTAAAGGTTTCGGAGAAATTTGTTTTGTACGCGGTAAAACTAATAGCAGCATTGAAAGGGTTAAAACTGTGCAATTAACTAATTATTTAGTCACATTTTAGGGAGATACACATCTTAGTTTACCAAATTTAGTACATATCACACCTATATGGCAACTGGTCACTGATAATTTGACACGAAACAAACAATCTGCGCCAATTGTTAGTCGCCAATGTGGACACCTGAATCCATTATAAACGTCCTGTAAAATACTGAGAAAAAACATATAAACACCTAAAATTAGGAAACATTGCATAGTAATTTAACAACTTATCACTAATAATATAACTTCCAAACTTCATGTACCATACACATTTTTAACGTGAGTATTGAGGCTGTGGTAAGAAGCTTTGTGTCCAGTGGCGTAGCCAGAGGGGGAGGGGAGGGAGCAATCCCCCACACCCAATATTAGACTCGTGTCGGTTGAGACCCAGAACTGTCTGTTGTGGTTGGCACTGTTGGTTGAGATTAGACTGTCGGTAATTTAGTTATTGAATGCCCGGTTTTTTTGCGGGGTTTTGTGGAAAACATGTCACAACCCCCCTCTCCGCTCTCAATTTCCCGGCTGGTGCGGCAATTTAAATTTTAAAAAAAGACTTCCTTAGGTAAAGAAGTTCTTGTAGGTTTATTTTCACTTTTTGCCCCCACCCCTCGAATATGGAAAAACTAGCTACACCACTGTCCGTGTCCATTTTTGCAATTTTTATCATGCCCCTTCTCACACATGAAATAATGCTAAACAATTTTATCAGCTGTCATTTCTATTTGTTAAGAAAGAAAGAGAGAGCATCATGATCATGAGCAGATTCTAGTTTCTTTTCCACGGAGCATGCAGCCCAAACTTAAAGCATCATTTGGAGTGTCTATCTCAGCTGTCGTGGATCGTGACTGCACAACGGAGGATTTTGAGTGCTTAACGAGGGAATATATTCACTGAGGAGAACGAGAGAACTTTATCGTTTGTCGGATTGAGCACTTCCTGGTATGAGGCATCATTGGATTTTCCATGTACACTCTTAGTAATACCAAGTCAAATTGATTGATTAAACTATGCCTCAACTTTAAAAAAAAATAGTGGATCAGTTTTTGACTTCAATTAAAGATTTCATTTTGATATAAAATATTAGGTGAAATTGGCCAGAGTTATGAATTGAGAAATATGCAAAAAACATTTTTTAGGGCTAAATTTAGTCAGCCTGCTTCGATAATTGCCTGACTCACTTTTCAGCGAAATTGAGGTTTTGCATAACTTATGACTTCATTACATTATGCACATGCTGTAATAATACCTAAGTCATTGACAAATCAAAAGTGTTGATAATTGCACAATTGCAATTCTGCCTAAGTCAGCATTGTGAGTTAGGCAGATTGTAATAATTATGTAAAATGTTTAAAATGGATCATATTAACTCGTTTTAGGCCCAAGCCACATTTCACTTAAAGGTATATCCCCAACCTAATTCTATCCAACATGTACTGCTCCTGTTGGAATTCACCTGTATTCATGGTGCAATTCAACATATCGTCAGCCTGCTTCGATAATGGCCTAACTCACTTTTCCTATTTTTTTTGCTTTCTTAAAACTAGAAAAAATAGGCAATTATCAAAGCAGGCGGACGATTTGTCAATTTTGAGTCTTTCATAAGTTAATGATGCTTGTTATGTCAAAAACATGCTGCACAAATTACAAACTGAAATTTCATCAGCAAATAACATTTTATTGTTTTTATTATCCCTTTCTTTATTATTTACTTTATTTTATGCAAATTTTAAAGGTAATTTTCTCATTTTCAACATTTCCGACAGTCCAAATTCAGAATTCAACTACTTCAGTTTGGAATGTTCGATTTCAATGAAACAAATGGTTTTGTAAAGTGCAAAGCTTATATTCTCATGATACATAAATAACTCAAATGTTACCACCTGCCCAATTCAGCCTGGTTTTGACATACCTTTTAAGTTTTGTGATTAGATGACAAATTTACCATTGGGCTGGTGCATTGCTGAATCAACAGGCTCATATTATTTGAACCAATAGTTTTAAGTGTGTATTGTTCGATGTAAATAATTTGATACTCATCATAATCGACTCATCAATATTCACTTAAAAAATGAGCGGTTATTTGTCATATTTTGACACACAAACAACCATAATTTCAAAATCACGAGCCTTATTTAAGAAAACCATGTCACAGTCTCATCAATGACACTAATTAATCCGCACATTACCCACAATGCACCAGCTTGAATATCTTTGGATGTATAGACAACTGTTTGGAATTTAAAATGCACTTTGTCTCGTTGTGGCTTACTCAGGGCACCCAGCGGCAAGCAGGCTTGCGACTTGTAGATGGGCGCTCAAGAGGTCTTGCTCGTCCGCATACTCTGGGCCTCATTTGTTTGAGGACTAGGCACTAGGTTTCGTGTAGCCCGGTAAACTAGCGATACAGGGATATTTACACATTTGCCGTGCAAGGTTGCATGCTGCATGCTTACTTGTTTTTATCTCACTTTGGTGTCACGATGTCGTTTGGATGCAACGATAATCATGTGCGTTGCGGATAAGTGATTGTTTGAATAGGTTTTGACATCGGAGACATACATCTCAATTATCGTCGTAGAGTTGGATCGAGCAATTATTTTAACATTGGATGAACTTCTCGATTTAAAGTCGTCGTTGGAATGAACAAGTACAGTGGCATAATGGATTTTAAATGGACTACTATCATTTGTACGCCGAAGAAACGGTTTAGGTATGTGTGTGTTTGTCTTTGGTGCTTCCTTGTTTCAAATTGGGTGATTGTAAAGACTGCTGAATTTGGGGTAGGGATGTGGTCATGGAGGGGGGGGGGGTTGTGATTTGTAGGGACTGCAGAGATTGGGGTGTGGTATATGGGGTTATGGGAGCTATGTGATTTGTAGGGGCTGCAGAGATTGGGGTGTGGTATATGGGGTTATGTTATTTGTAGGGGCTGCAGAGAGATTTGGATGTTGTATTGGTTTATGGGGGTTATGTGATTTGTAGGGGCTGCGGAGATTGGGTTTGGTATATGGGGTTATGTGATTTGTATGTGATTTGTAGGGGCTGCAGAGATTGGGGTGTGGTATATGGGGTTATGGGAGTTATGTGATTTGTAGGGGCTGCAGATTGGGATGTGGTATATGGGGTTATGGGAGTTATGTGATTTGTAAGGGCTGCAGAGATTGGGGTGTGGTATATGGGGTTATGGGAGTTACGTGATTTGTAAGGGCTGCAGATATTGGGGTGTGGTATATGGGGTTATGGGAGTTATGTGATTTGTAGGGGCTGCAGATATTGGGGTGTGGTATATGGGGTTATGTGATTTGTAGGGGCTGCAGAAATTTGGATGTGGTATATGGGGTTTATGTGATTTGTAGGGGCTGCAGAGATTGGGGTGTGGTATGGGAGTTATGTGATTTGTAGGGGCTGCAGAGATTGGGGTGTGGTATATGGGATTATGTGATTTGTAGGGGCTGCAGATATTGGGATGGGGTTATGGGAGTTATGTGATTTGTAGGGGCTGCAGAGATTGGGGTGTGGTATATGGGATTATGTGATTTGTAGGGGCTGCAGATATTGGGTGTGGTATATGGGGTTATGGGAGTTATGTGATTTGTAAGGGCTGCAGAGATTGGGGTGTGGTATATAGGGTTATGGGAGTTATGTTATTTGTAAGGGCTGCAGAGATTGGGGTGTGGTATATAGGGTTATGGGGGTTATGTGATTTGTAGGGGCTGCAGATATTGGGGTGTGGTATATGGGGTTATGTGATTTGTAGGGGCTGCAGAAATTTGGATGTGGTATATGGGGTTTATGTGATTTGTAGGGGCTGCAGAGATTGGGGTGTGGTATGGGAGTTATGTGATTTGTAGGGCTGCAGAGATTGGGGTGTGGTATATGGGATTATGTGATTTGTAGGGGCTGCAGATTGGGATGTGGTATATGGGGTTATGGGAGTTATGTGATTTGTAAGGGCTGCAGAGATTGGGGTGTGGTATATGGGGTTATGGGAGTTACGTGATTTATAAGGGCTGCAGATATTGGGGTGTGGTATATGGGAGTTATGTGATTTGTAGGGGCTGCAGATATTGGGGTGTGGTATATGGGGTTATGTGATTTGTAGGGGCTGCAGAAATTTGGATGTGGTATATGGGGTTTATGTGATTTGTAGGGGCTGCAGAGATTGGGGTGTGGTATGGGAGTTATGTGATTAGTAGGGGCTGCAGAGATTAGGGTGTGGTATATGGGGTTATGGGAGCTATGTGATTTGTAAGGGCTGCAGAGATTTGGATGTGGTTATATGGGGTTATGTGATTTGTAGAGGCTGCAGGGATTAGGTGTGGTATATGGGATTATGGGTGTTATGCGATTTGTAGGGGCTGCAGAGATTGGGGTGGGGTGTTTCTAAGTTACAGAGCAATGTTCCTAATTACTTCAAAATCATTTTTTGAATTGGTTAAAATAAACTGTCGGTAGTTAATTTAACTGCCGAAGTTCCTTAGAGTCTTATTGTTTGTTTGTTTGTAAATAGAATTCCATGGTTTGACATTGTGTTAACGCTGTTGACAGTTTTTCCAGCTACGATGACAACTGAACACAAGTGAACACAATTATATGGAATATATACTTAATGATGAAAATCTTAACAAATATGTTGAAAAATTCCGTAAAATAGAAGCAGATTTAGAAAAGTTCTGTGATGTGTTTTTATTAACGGAATATACAGTCAAGATATATTTGTGAGTCCAGGGATGTCTTTCCTGATAGTCAAACTTCATTATAAGAGAGAAAAAAATCAGTGTAAACATTTGAAAAATAGGCCTATCACATTAGATTGCTTTAAAAACAATGATCAAACAAACAAAAACAAACAAACAAACAAATAAAAAATAAAAAAATAAGCAAACAAACACCGCCTCAAAAAACAACCTATTATAGAACAAAAGGTTGCTTGACCAAACAAATCACCAATTTTTCAAATGCTATGAGACCACTTATATCATGAGCAGTTATTATTGTGTACGCCACAGTATTAATGACCTATTATTATTTATATTTTGGCACAGTTCGGATTGTGTTTCCCAATGCCGGCTGTACTTGTTGCTTCCGTGAAGTTTCAATATCATGATTATAAAATGACCAGCTGAGGCCTGACCAGCTGAGGCCAAAAAATGAGGACATTGTTATCAATACCTATTTATATATCTTTTCTCAAATTTTTCATTAACCCTAAACCTTCTACACCACACGGAAACAACACGGTCAGCAGCACTTGGCTTGCGCTCACACAAGTTCTATCTCATGTAGCACTAAACCCCAGGTATATTATGGTGTCCGATTTTTTAGCCTGGGAAGCCTCCCCCATGGCTGGGTGGTGGTGTATCTCACCTGTCACGCGGCCAGCCCGGGTTCAATTCCTGGGGCCGGCGGACAGAAGTTTTTTATTTAACCCCCTCTGTTCTTCATTCCATCTCTACCATACGTTTCTAGGGTTTAGGGTTAAAGATATGAACATTTGGGATGTCATAGCGCTCTTGATGCTTTAAAAATAAAACAATCTAATTTTAACCTCCAGATAAATTAAAGAACCTTTTCCGTCATGTTTGGAAGCTCTTCTCTAAAGTAAAGAACTGAACAAGATTCCTTGAACGTGAGACAGACCATTTTGGTTCTGGTTTATCTAATGTTCAATAGCCCGGCTAAATTTTCGCAGAACATATACCCGGGGTTAAGGGGTGTGTGTTAATAATTATACAACAAATACCTCTATAAACGTGTTGTAGTGGTTATGCAAACGTTGATCGTATGCAATGCCTCCTATACCTTTACACTAAGGGCAAAAGTTTTCCGCGTTGCGGAATTTCCGTGAAAAACTTCGGAATTGAGGTTAAACACGGAAAACGACAATTTGATGAAAAGAAGAAGAAAAAAATGCAAAAAAACCCCGTCCAAAACACACAATTTATAAATAGTCTTGAATAAAACAATATAAATATTAACAAAAACGATACGTAATAAAACAAAACAACAGCCGCTACAGTAAATAAGGTAAGCCTAAAAATCAAAAATGATGTGTTTTTCTGTAAAGTGTGTTTATTTTCGTTTTATAGATCGTAAATTTTAAGCTTTCTTGGGGAAAATTACATCACAGAAAAATGCAAAATTAACAAAGCGGAAAAACGCGGAATTCGACAATTACAAAGCGGTAAACTTTGGCCCTTACTTTACACGTAAAACACAAAAATAAATGTGTTGAAGTGTTTATTAAGTGTTATCAGAAATATAAACGTTTCTTTTTACAGTGTATAGGCCAGTTCTCAAGACCTACTTTTTATAAAAAATCAGTTCTTAAGACCCTGTTTTTCTTCATAAAATCCAAAATTAGTTTAATATTTTTGGTTCTTTTCAGAGTTTTCCTGGGAGGTTGATTGAAGAACCCCTTTAAAAAAATCTGTCTTAGAGCGTGTTTCTGCTGGGGCACTTCAAAAAGTAAACGCTAAGTTTCAATCAGTCAGTTTTTAATCCCCCCTGTTTCTTCTCGCGAAAAGTTACCGCTAAGTTTATCGATCCTAGTCGATGGGCCACGACATTTGACCTTTTGTAATACCAAACAATGCCACCGCACCTGAAAAAGATTGCTTCACAATATCGTGTATAACCCAGCGTGATACGATTCACGGCGCAAACTGCTAAGAATCGCCTTTCTGTTTCTATTGGGTTTATTTCCGATTATTGCCGGTTCCAAACCTTGTTTGTATAGGGTTTTTGGGATTACCAAAAATACCATTTATTGTCCGATCTGCCTGTTTCAACTGGGCAAATTTAGCGTTTATTAGCGGTTTCTTCCCCAGCAGAAACACGCTCTTAGTATGTATTTGCACAATGAAGTATTTATACATCGACACACTTCTGATTGCATTCCTAATTGCCACATGCGCTTGTCGTCTCACATCTGTATAAGGCAAAACAACAAAAAAAGTTGTGTTGCCCTCACAAGCCTAAAATCGGGAAGGACGGCCGGCCGGATTTTTTTAAAAAAAATTTTAATTTTAAATTTTACCAAATCAATGATTTTATACCTATTATTTCAGTAAACATGTGTGAAGATACTAAGGAAAACGCTTACTGGATGTATTTTCAACCCAATGGTGAATATTTGGGTTTCTTGCCCATCTCTTTTCACAGATTGGAAGATCTTGAGAAAAAAAATCTTGAAAAAAAATCTTGAAAAAAGAAATCTTGAAAAAAAATCTTGAAAAAAATCGTTAAAAAAAAAAAATCTTAAAAAAAAAGTGAAAAAAGCGAAAAAAATCTTTAAAAAAAAAAATTTAAAAAAAAATTCCCGGCCCACATTCTCAGAATTTTGACCCGGCCGGATGAGGGCAACACAACTATTTTTTTTTTTTTGGCCTAAGTTAAAACATCTTGAATATTGTAACACCGGATGATGTTGAAATTAGAACAGTGTAATTATCGCTATGTAGAGTAAATAGATGCGGGCGTAAGTAATTATAGAGTGTCTGAACAAATCTTGAATTGTTTTATCACATCTGTAAGTTAAATCATCTTGAATATTGTAACACCGGATGATGTTGAAATTAGAACAGTGTAATTATCGCTATGTAGAGTAAATAGATGCGGGCGTAAGTAATTATAGAGTGTCTCAAAGAATCTGGAATTGTTTTATTACATCTGTAAGTTAAATCATCTTGAATATTTTAACACCGGATGATGTTGAAATTAGAACAGTGTAATTATCGCTATATAGAGTAAATAGATGCGGGCGTAAGTAATTATAGAGTGTCTCAAAGAATCTTGAATTGGTTTTGTAACATCTGTAAGTTATATCATCTTGAATATTGTAACACCGGAAAGAATCTTGAATTGGTTTATAACATCTGTAAGTTAAATCATCTTGAATATTGTAACACCGGTTGCTGTTGGAATTAGAACAGCGTAATTATCGCTTTATAGAGTAAATAGATGCGGGCGTAAGTAATTATAGAGTGTCTCAAAGAATCTTGAATTGGTTTATAACACCTGTGAGTTGAAATATTGTGAATTTTCATAATACCGGGTGATGTTGAAATTAGACCAGTGTTATCTAGAGTAGATAAGTTCTGGCATAAGTCATTATAGAGTGTCTCAAAGAATCTTGAATTGTTTTATCACATCTGTAAGTTAAAATATCTTGAAATTAGAACAGTGTTATCAGTGTTATCTAGAGATAGATAAATGCTGGCGTAAGTCAGTATAGAGTGTTTCAAAAAATCTTGAATTGTTTTATCGCATCTGTAAATTGAAATAATTTGAATATCATAACACTGGGTGCTGCTGGGGGCAGTTTAATTATCGCTATAGAGTGGATAAGTGCTGGCATTTCAGTAATTATAGTGTGTCTTAAAAAAAAATCTTGAATATAATGCCATATAACAGATAAAGCTCAAAATGAGGAGGAAGTGTTTAGCGATTAGAGTGATCAGTGCTAGCATATAATAGGTTAGTATAGAAAGTCTTAAAAAAACTTGAATCAATGACACTACATGTAGATAACGCTGAAAATGAGGACAGTGATATTATCTTCATCTAGAGTAGATATTAGTGTTATAATATTAGCACTCTTGCGAGTATATGTACATTTAAGGGGCTGGCATATCCATAAGTACAATGCGTCTCAAAAAAAAAAAGCATACAGATATCTGAATACTAAAGCGGATTCACTCAACAATTACAGCAGATGTCAACAATAATGGGTGTTGTCGACGATGGCATTTTCCCGATTGTCGACAAGGTACTGTAACCCTTTGTTGACAAAGAAAAATATCTTTAAATTTCAAAAGATAAGGGGGGGTTGGGGGTTGCAGCCGTTTGTTGGGTAAACATTTCATACGTAGTCCCCCCTCCCCCGATCCGCATAGAAATCGTAGCAGGGCTGGTTTGGATTAAAGCTTGATATTTCCTTGATATTTCCTTGTTGTCATGTATGACAGTTTAAGGAAAGTGGGTGCAAATTATAACCATTTTTGTCCATCTTCCAACTGTTTTCACTTCGGGAGATACTGTATAGATTGTGTGCTGATATTTGTAGGTATATAGCGGCCTTGTTCCTGAAATTAGGTTTCTGTGTCAAGACAAATTATATAGCGTCTATCTAAATTAACATGTAAGTGAAGATAATTAGGCTGAATAAAAGGTTATACGATCGTCCTCCATTTGAAAGTGCCTTTTAAAAGGGCGTACTATACACTAAATCACTCCTCGTTTTGTGTAATGGTAGTATTAAGTTCCGGCCAAGACAAAAGCAGATTTTGTGATGGTTTGGGGTCATTTGGGAATCAGTTTGATGTGAGGGTAGCATGATATAAATAAAATGAAAGAGAAACCCTTGTACTAAGCTCAGGATATTGCAAAATATTGATTTCGCTAAAATGTATGACTTGGGGGTAAACACACTTGATCAAAGGTGGTCAGAAGGAGAGTGTTTGGGCTGAAGGGGTGGCGCTGTTTAAATGATCCTATCGTAAAATCTAATTGGAAGACGTAACACTTTATGATTGATCAACATTCATAATCAATAAGCTTAGCATTCCCAACCGGTCAGTTTTTAATCCCCCCTGTTTCTACTCGCGAAAAGTTACCGCTAAGTTTATCGATCCTAGTCGATGGGCCACGACATTTGACCTTTTGTAATACCAAACAATGCCACCGCACGTGAAAAAGATCGCTTCACAATAATGCGTATTACTTAATTCTGTTGTGATGTGCCGGTATGTCAGAACAGCGACGATACCATTCTATTGAATAAATAAGTCATAACAGCCATGATACAGTGCATTTCGATATAACATTTTTTTTCAGTTATTTTTTAATGCTTATATATACGTACTACGTAACTACCACCCAAAAATTATAGAGCTTAATTTGCAGTATTTCATGTGAAATTCATGGATTTGATAGCGTTTTGAGTTTCGATGTATAGATCACATCAAAATTACCCAAATTCATCTAAAAGGCCCCAGATGGCTTCTTACTTATTTGTTTCAAGTTTATTCAAAATAACCCTGAAGATCACCCATGGCTTGTTGCGTGATGCATAGTCATGACCTCCCTGATTCAATTGGTGGTGATTTTTAACCAAAATTAAAAAAAAGAGGTGAAAAGCACTAATACACGTAATAATATGTATATCATCTATCTAAACAAGGTACAAAATTTGAATTTCATTTTTTGAGAAATCTCTAAAACTCTTTTGGCTTCATTTCAAAACCCATTTTGAGTGTTCATATTCTGCATGATCACTTTCACAATTATTTTGTAAAAAAGCAGACCATTCCAATTATTGATGCTTAAGTTACATTGTGATGTTTGTTTGTGATATAAATATCGAGGCCTAAGGCCAAAAAAAAAAAGAGTTGACTTGCCCTTTCCGACCGACCCGAATTTTCGGAAATCTAGGGTCGCTATTTTTTTTTTTTTTAAATTTCAAAAAAAAATAATAATAATAATAATATTTTTTGAAAGAAGCACATAATAATAAAGAAAGATGAAAACGTGTGTTTGAGTAGTATCTGCTTGTTTAAAAATCAAAAAGAATAAATCAAAAAAAATAAATCAAAAAACAATTCTTTAAAACATGTTTTTTGTAGTATCTATCCGTTTCAATTTAAAAAAACTTAAAAAAAAAAAATCCGACCATCCGACCCTGACTCTTTTTTGTTGTTGGCCTAATTAGCCTATAATCAAATTCAATCAGTAACCATGGCAACACCAGAGCAGACATTGATTTATATGTGACATTTTCATTATCAGAATCATTTAAAATAATCATCTCATTAGACAATAATCAATTTCAATCAGTGGAGGTGCCATCAAGGAGGGGAGGGGAGGGAGGGGGAGGGAGAGGGAGAGGAGGGGAGGGGGACATGGGAACATTTAGCCCCTCCACCAGTCAGTCAAATGTCAAATCCAGCCACACATACATGTCCAATAAAAATTCAGTACCATTTGTTGTTGTTTTAACAACAACAAATGGTACTGAATTTGTATTAAAATACTTTCCATGCGGCAGGCGTCTGCAGACGACACTCCAACATTTCACAAAAGGTTTTAAATATGTCAAAATTATTGAATTCAATTACTTTGTTTGGAATCACCTTCAGAATCACATTTTATAAGTCAAGCATGTGGTCCATATTGGACCAAGATGAGCAGGGACTAACTCATCATAATACTATGCTATATCATTTTAATGTATGTATAACCAGAAATGTTCACAAGTTTAAGATTTCACGAATCAGCAATAAGTGGCCTAATTCATGTCATTTAAAATGTCACGAATGTAACTTTGCAATACACTGCTACAAAGTAGATTGGAAATATTTGTGGCATGACATTTTTGCGAGTAAGTGCTCCTCACAAAATTAAATTAATTTAAATGCATGCAAACCTTTCTGGTTTTACAGTATTGATTCAACAATGTTATTGATGCGCCTCTTCAAAAGTCCCGCCAACAGACCATGAACCATTTCAATGGCTATACATGATCCCATTTGTAGCTAGGCAAAGCTAGGATATAAGGCTCTCTAATACAGTCAGTTCGCATCATCATCAAAAGTCGTTCCTTTTCTAACCCAGCAAAGCGACCCGGAAGTACTCACCCGTAGCGAAACCGCTTCGCAGTCATAGTTGACCTCGTAATAGCACGATGTAAATGAGCTCTTTTCATGATTATAATCACACATTTCAAACACATTGGCCATGAAATTGTATAGTAAAAAGGCATATTATGCAAATAATATTATCTAATATTTTCTGTGAACTTCATGACATGTTGTATTTTCGGTGCAAATTATTGCAATCCGACAAACCCAAATTCAAGAAAAACTTGAAGAAACTAAAGCCAAATTCATGGTAAAAAAGTCGCTTCTGAAGAATTAGGCATCAATTTTATCCATCGTATCATAATATTCATAGTCTTTTGTAACTAGAAACATGCTTACAATTTTATAAAATTATTTAGTCCGGTCAAGTGAATGCTTATAAAATAGCTCCTCGAATCTTGTCTCGATCTAAATTCATTTTGTAGCGTCGACGGGTTGTTGATCAAATGTTTAAATCTCACGATTATATTCAGATTTGCTAGATAGCTCAGATGGTAGAGAGCTCGCTCTGGGAGCGAGAGGTCCGAGGTTCGAAATCGATCCTTCTGCACTATACAATGTCATTTTTTTTATTTTACAGAAAGGCTATTCTGGTCAAAATGAATAAACATTTCACAATTTCATCCCACAAAATGCATGAATTCGGACGTTTTCATTGGAAAAACGGTATTTTTTCCCCAAAATTTCAATAATGAATTCAAACGCGGGCATGAAAATGAAACGCGGGCGTGTTACGGGAGGCTAAAAATCAAGTTGGCGAGGCCTAACGGGGGATCGTAAAGTTTCGTTTTCTGACCGAAAATCGGTGAAAATCAAACTCGGTTTTTCTTATCAAAAAAGAAGTCGGGCATCAATGTTTTTGATATGAAATTAAAGCTTAAGATTCCGTTAGTACGGAAATTGCTCTTAAAATATCGTACGCATTTTAGTCCGGTCAAGTGAATAGATACAAGAAGCAAAGTCACGAAAGTTGTTAAATTCTAAAATTAGCGATAAAATCACTGTTTGTGGACCAATTGTGTCAGATTTGGCATCATATTATAGAGAAAATTACGAACAATCCACCTACTTCGCCATCATGGCTGCCAGCTAACCCTACCTCAATTAATTCAGGGAAAACAAACTTCCCTTAATGTTTTAGCGCAAGGTTGACATCCTGAAATCGATCTTTGCGTGGGTTAGAAATCGGCGAGGTCACTCATTAAAAACGATACCTGCGTACTGACTGAATAGGATTGAATCAGTGTTAAAGATCTGCAATTTGATTGGAGCCTTATAAATCATGGATCATTGTTATTGGTAAAAGGAATTAGGGATTTCCTGTTGCTAGTGTTTCAATGGTCATAAGGCAAAAAAAATTTTTGTTTGATTGTCCTCGTCCGCCCGACCCTCTTAATCATTCCGACTCAAAACCTTTTTTTTTAAAATCTTTTTTGTTGTTGAATTTTTTTGTTGTTGAATTTTTGTTGTTGTTGAAATTTCAATTTTGTTGTTGAAAATTTCATTTTTTTGCAAATATTAGTCGAAAATTAAAATTTTCATTTTTTCATTTTTTTTTTAAGTGTTCAGAAAATAAAAATACTCATCAAAATATTAAAGATTTTGTTCCCTGTTTTGGTTACCACAACAAGTACATCTCATTTTACTTTTGGTACCTAAAAAAGGGCAAGTGAGAAAAAAAGAAAGAAAAATAAACCCTTTTCCCGACCGACCTACCCAACTTTTAAAAGTGATCTATGGACAATCAAACATTTTTTTTTTTGCCTAATGAATGAGGAGGGGGGGGGGGGGGGGGGGGGGGGGTGGTGCGCTCAACTTTGATAGGGATGTGCTATGATGTGTAATCAGGATTCCAACGTGACAGCTTTAGTAACCAATTTGAATAAGAAGAATAGGTGTCATATGAACTAATACAACTTGCAAATGGAGGTATCATAAATACCATCAGAGGCATCTTCAGGCTGTCACATGTATACTTTAAATGTTAGTACTACCACCTTACCCATGGGTGCCTCCCCACCTGTTGGCCAAGTAGGAATGCAGAAAACAGTTGTTGGAATTAAATAGATACATCAATTGTTGTACACTTGAGGCCTGGTCTATTAAGAACAGTGATACAAACAATCAAATCAAGAAACATGTTGATGGATTATTCATAAATATTTGTGACTTTGTTATTTAAAATTCTCCATTGTGAATACAATAAGTATTGAAAATTAGCATATAATTTATAGAGGGCCAATTTTGGATATTGACATGGTCTTCACTTGTATAAAACTTGTATAAAACTCCCCCCAAACATGCCAAAACACCATAGATAACATATGCATGGTATTTGAGTCCTATATAAGCAAGTTACTATGTATAGTAAAGTAGGCTGTGTTGCGGACTCCTCACGGAGTGATGATAGTCTTTTAGACATGTTTAGCAATCCGCGGTAGCGTTTAGTTACACATAGCCAGTGTTTGGTGGATACTAATGGTTTCTGGGCACTCTTCCCAGACCAGGTTAGATACTAGTGTTTGAAGCATACATGGTCTAGGGGCCGTATCTAATCTCCCTTAACTGTACCACGTCCGGTCAAATATGGAGGTGAACCTAAACATGTCTCTCGGTTTCGCTAGAGGCCACGAAGGCTGGCTTCGCAGTACAGGGAGCCTCGTCGTACAGGGCATACGGTTTATCTTTTGATATTTTTACAATAGTATTAGTCAAAATGAGATACAGGGCCAACCTTTTCATAATACTTAATACATCTATGAAAGACAGGATAAAACAGATTTTCATGAAGACCCATAATGAAATATGCCCCCGTGACCGTGCTACCCAATTTGTAAATGAAACAAGTGTGGTATTGTCTACCCCCTTCAAAATAAGTACAAACATGCGTAGTATTGGTTCAGTAATCCTTGAGATAGACCTTGAAAAATGGGGAAAAGTTTCTGAAAAATCTGTTTTGTATTTGGTCAATAGCTGTGGAAAGTGTTAAAATAATATCTCATTAGACAATAATCAATTTCAATCAGTGGCGGGAGGTCTGGGGGGGGGGGGGGGGGGGGTGGGGGGGAGGATGGGAAGGTGGACATTGGAACATTTAGCCCTCCCCAGACAAATGTCAAATCCAGGCATACATGCAATGAAAAACAATTTCAGTACACACTTTTTATTCATCATATCAAATCAAGAATTTAAAAAAATTAAACCAAAGTCTTCTGTTAAAGATGTATTTTTCTTATAAAAAAGCATTTGTCTTAAAACAGTTCTTCCGCAGTTCAAAGTTGATCATTTGTATATAGTTTCCAGTTTGAAATCTCTACTTGCCCATTCCAGAAAAGAAGAAAAAATCCACTAAATCATCTCTGAATTATAAGTGAAAGGACCTATTATCAAAGATAACAACCTTAGGCCAAAAGAAATTGTTATGTTGTCCTCGACCACCCGCTCGTCAGATTTAGGGCTGCTCCGATTTTTATTCAGATTTTTCAGAAAAAAATTAATTTTTTTTTAAACAGTTTAAATGGCATTGAATATTAAATTAAGTGTTAATAACATACTAGGCGGTCACCCGGGTTTGGCGGTTCTCGGGTTTGTAGCTACTTCCCTGGATGGATGGGGATTGTGGATGATTAATTACTGCACTTTTGCTGTTCCACCACACTTACAATCGACAGAACTTAAAAATTCGACCCCTAGATGACCTTTGACCCCGAACGACCCAAGAAAAGCAAAGGCGTTTTATTTTTTCCACGCTCGACTCGCATTCGGGCTTCCCGTCCCCGAGTTTAAGCCCGATCGGACAAACTTTGAAAATTCGACCCTTAGACGACCTTTGACCCCGGACGACCTAAGAAAAGCAAAGCCATTTTATTTTTTCCACGCTCGACTCGTATTCGGGCTTCCCGTCACCGAGTTTAAGCCCGATCGGACAAACTTAATAATATGGTGCTGAGATTTAATAATTTAGACGACTGCCGCGCGGAAAGTGTTAAGTTTGATATATATATTCCACCTGATTTTGTAAGATATTTCACAGTATTTGGCAAAAATTGAAAAAAGAGAACATTTTAGATGACATTTCAGAGTCATAGGTCAAACAGGATATTGCTTGTAAAGCAGAGCGTCACAATTCAGCAATAACCTCCTAAATGACATCTGGTCACATATCTATGACTCTATGAAAAGGTTCCAATAAGTCATAAGCGAATCTTCATTATGAATATTCAAAGAAGATTTTAAAGACACCACCACAATGCATTGTGTTTTTGCAAAATGCCCTAATTCTGGTCTCCAATTTGTGTCGGTTCCCATAGACATGCACACAATCATTAATAGCGCATTCAGCGTTGGAGTTCATAGGTTCTAGATTAAAACAATCAATGAATAAATTAGTTATCAGTGTTCTTTTTTCTTATTTCTAAAAACTTAAGAGCTTGACAAATGCATCGTGTGAAAAAAGCTTTAGTTGGCTGGCATACTCGCAATGCATTGTGGGAAGACTTTAACATTTTCTTTGATGGATATTATTACAAAATCACAGTTGTTCTTCTTTTCTTCTTTTTCCCCCTTTTATTTTGTTTTTAAATGAGGAGGGGGGGGGGGGGCAGTTTGGGGTTGTTTCTCTTTATTGCTTCAACCACTATCAAGCCAATACCGCCCGTGGGGTAGTACTGTCTCCACAGCTAGGATGGCATGATGCAGTGTTTCTATATTCAATCGTAGTATTTCCCTAGATAGGCTACAAAGGCCAAGAAGGAAAAAAATATCTGTCTCGCATACGTTTGTGGAGTCATTTTTGCCACATAACCCTATGCAATGAGCCCAATTTTGTATTTTTTAATTTTTTTTTAGTTATCCAGAAAAAATTGGCTCCGGAAGGGCAAAAAAAGAAGAAAAATAGTGGGCCAACATCACAATAAAAAAATTAATAAAAAAATTACGCATTTAGCGTAGCTATTTTTCGTAAAAATTAAAAAAAAGCATTTCGCATAGCTATTTTCCCAAATGCATGGGAGGCCTTGGCGGGTAGTACCTGTCATGGTGATACAGTCCTCTGTTTTTTGCTTACCAATAGGATTGGTTGAAAATCCACTAGAGAAATTCAGCTTCAGTGTAATCCAAAAGACAAGTGATTGAGCTGGTTATTGATTGAGGTTATAAATAATACAACTGGTCACAGGTCACTAATAGGTATATCAAATAAGGTGGGATCGTTTCAAAAAATCCTTAAAATCGTGATACGTGTCTCTATTTTAAATAGAAGTTGTCAAAAAAACATAACATTTTTGGTATCATATTAAAGACAATTTATCCAGCTACCGAATAAAAAAAGAATTAAAGCCACATGTTTAGCAACAGTAAAGTTATCAATCTAAACGTCGAGTGAGTCAAGGGTGGGAGCGGTGGACGAGGAGCCGGTGGACGAGGAGCCCATAGGTTTGTACACAAAATAGCGGAAACTAGAACTTTTGAAATTGATGCCATTTTAAAAGTATACATAGGAAAGTTTTCAAACTTCTCATATGTGTTAATAACACGTGCCTGCTACTATGAATACTAATATTGAATTGTTATCTAGACATTCTCTACTAGAATATGATGTTCAATTCAGGGAGTGTTTTAATGTAAAAAATACACAGTTTTATTCATTTTATTGATTAAACAATGGCCAAATCGCAGTCTCTCTATTTCATTTGTGTGAATCTTCAGTCCTTTTCTACCCTGGGTAGTAAAACATTTAACTAAAAAAGCCAGAAGTGTTTCTTCACAGAATTGTTCATAGATTCATGAAAAATTTGCTATTTAGACCTATTTTGGACCACCCTGTATTCAAAATAAAAGGAACTTTAACGATATTCATGTAGTTCATTTTGATAATCATTTTCTTTTAAATTAAATGGTCCATGCTAACTAAATTTCATAGAATATTATATACAAACATTAATGTTATGCATTATTTCATCATAATTTTAGACACCCTGTACTTTTCCTGTGTACATTTTGGGCAAATGATTCTTAGCAAATTTGGTAGCACCTTCTGCGGTTGTTCTGATTTTGGTGACTATTTTCAGCTAAACCCTAATTGTACAAACTATCAAACTATTTTGTGAGGAGCAAAAACGATCAAATTTGTTATGTTCCACCCTGTAAAAATTGTACACACCCTGTATAATTTGATTCTTTTTTGCAAAAATAAAAAACCTTGAATCTTAAGCTTTCCAACAATATATAGTTTGTGGGACATTAAGTATGTAAAACTTAAGTTTTGTCCCGTTTAATCAGAATTGGTGCATTTCTCAACATTATTAGAAGTGAAACTTTTTTTTGGACCAGTTTGTGACTTCTGACCAACTGGCCATTTCCTATGAGAACCGCCCGTCTTTATTAAACAAACCGACCTATTAAAACACATAAACAAAGGTGTACTCCAAGGGTAGTCCCTGATCAACAACAGTTCTTATATCAGCGACTTTGTGGGGACATCTTTATTAAGCACGTTAACACTTTCCACGCGGCAGACGACGTTCCAAAATTTCACAAAATGCTTCAAAAATGTCAAAATTATTGAATTTCATTACCTAATTTTTATTTTATTTTTAAAAAGCCCTAAAAAAAAGAAGAACAAAAAAGGATCGACCTAATGACCCTCCAAAATTTTGCCCTCTGAGGGCAACCAAACATTTTTTTTGCCTTATATGAGTCCAACTGGGCATTATTTCCTAGGAGAATTGTTGTCTCTATTAAACGTCCTGACCTTATAAATACACAAACTGAAGCGGAAGAGCGAGGCATTCCCTTATCAATTGCGGCTCGCTCGATATTGCATGTAAACTCTGTGAATCTCAATGTGAAGGTCCGAGTTGGATCAATCAATGGTCATCCATTAGGAGTTGAGGGGGTACACTCTCAAAACAAAGGGGTCAAATAATGCACACAAATTAAAAGCGGGTCAAATGTTGACAGCAGTGCTCAAAATTTGCCCCCAATTTAAGGTTGTGTGCATAGACACTTTTTAAAGAGTGTAAAAAAGGTCATGGAGGTTGATTTTTTTCAGAACACTTGGGTAGAAATGCAATTGATTTAAACTGACAATATATAATTGGAAGCCAAATGCTTATAATATAAATATATTGCACTTTCTTATTTTCAAGATAAATTTAAACCAAAAAAAATTATTTTAATTTTTTTAATTTAAACTTTTTTAATTTAATTTTTTTTTAAATTTTATATTTTTAAATTTCAAAAGATAGTGCAGTTTTAAAGAGGACCAATAATTCAATATTGGAGCACCCTCTGACCTCTTCAATGAAAAAAAAAAGCACAAAACTAATAACGCCCGTTTCCTCATAGGACCCCAACAAATGGCGCTCCTGTAATGAGCTTTTTGAATCTCATGGCAGAAGATTTGAGACAATTGATTGAGGGGAACTATACGCAATTACGCTTGGTATAAAAAAGCGCTGATGCGGTTGTCATTGTTGCCAATGGTGGCGCCGGGGGAGCAACAGGGAATTCCCCCATTTGAACTTTATTCTCTCTAATTTGTACAATATATTAAACAAAATGGTGGCAGATAGCACTAAGAATTTGATTCATTCACAAGAACAGACCTGAAGAGTCATATTATTCCAAAATATCTAATAGAGTCAGGGAGCACCAAAATGCATTTTGTGTTTGTGTACATTAATATTTTTGGTTTTACATCTTTGCCCTCACGTCCTCTAGCATTTGGTTGTTTATGTATACCTTTTCCACATTATTTAGGTTTAAAGAATCTTGTTACGCTCATAGTATAGCTTATAAAGGGTTCAACAAAAGAAAGTATACAACTTTGTTTATGTCATTTTGAGTATCTTTGAATTTGTTTTTGACCAAACAGGCTAGATAGGCATTTAGATAAATCTTTTAGGCATAATTTGATACCAAATTTGCCCCCTAACAACAAAGATAAACCATGATTAGCACCATTTAAAGGAAAATATTCCATTTTCAAAAGTCGCATTTCCAATACACAGCTTGAGAAGATTTGGTTAATCTGTCCATGTTCTCCCCATCCATAACATTCCTTTACATTCAAATCCTTCACCCATGCATCAGTTTACATTTGAATTAGCCCGCGCATTGAGGGATATGCGCGGTGATCAGTACGGGATAAATACGGCATATGTGTGTGTTAACAATTGGCCTATTCTTCTCGTGCTGTGTATTGGAAATGTGACTTTTGAAAATGGGATATTTTCCTTTAAATGGTGCAAATCATGGTTTATCTTTGTTGTTAGGGGGCAAATTTGGTATCAAATTATGCCTAAAAGATTCATCTAAATGTCCATCTAGCCTGTTTGGTCAAAACAAAAATTGAATGTTACTCAAAATGACATAAACAAAGTTGTATACTTTCTTTTGTTGAACCCTTTATAACACTTTCCATGTGGCAGTTGTCTGCAGACGACAGTTACAACATTTCCTTTGTTTTCCAATATTTATTGAATTTCATAACCATATTTGGAATAACCATGATAAATTCATTAAAATAAGTACAAACATGCCTAGTTCAGGTTCAGCAATTCATGAGAGAAGACTTTAAAAAGTAAGGGAAGGTTTCTGAAACATCTGTTTTGTATAATTATGGTAAAAACTAATAGCAGGGTGGAAAGTGTTAATTCTTAATTTACCGGCCCAATTCTTTAATTGTTAAGACAATTGAACTTTTTGACCAAAGACTTTTTGAAAATAATATCTGCCCACCCCTCCCCTTGACTTAAAACTGTTGGCTATGGATGGCCTGACCTGGTTTACCCTTTTCATACACAGCCCACGCTGTCTGCCTATTTGTGTACTGTGGCGGCAAAAAGGTTCAGTTGTCTCTATTGCGGCTATTGGTTTTATCATATAAAAAACATATTTTCAGAAACCTTTTCCAATTTTCAAAGTCTATCTTGAGGAATACTGAACCAATACAAGGCATTTTTGTACTTATTTCAATGCATTTCACATTGGTTTTACCATATAAAAAACATATTTTCAGAAACCTTTTCCAATTTTCAAAGTCTATCTTGAGGAATACTGAACCAATACAAGGCATTTTTGTACTTATTTCAATGCATTTCACATTGGTTTTACCATATAAAAAACAGATTTTCAGAAACCTTTCTCAATTTTCAAAGTCTATCTCAAGGAATACTGAACCAATACAAGGCATTTTTGTACTTATTTAAATGCATTTCACATTGGTTTTACCATATAAAAACAGATTTTCAGAAACCTTTCGCAATCGCAAAAGTCTATCTGAATGATTACTGAACCAATATGAGGCATGTTTGTACTTGTTTCAATGCATTTCACATGGTGATTCCAAATATGGTTATGAAATTTAACAATTTTGATATTTTTTAAACAGTCTGAGACATTTTGGAATGTCGTCTGCAGACGCCTGCCGCGTGGAAAGGTCTAATACCAACAAAAGGAGTTTTTTGAAATCTTCAAAATGATATTTTTCTGGTTAAGACTCGATACAGCAATCTGATTTTATGACGAAAAATTACTGTAAAATTGTCTTTATTTTCTTTGTTTTTCCATGCCTAATGCCATCGATATCTCAAAGTGCATTTTACCGACAACTGCATCTTTTTACCGCGACAGTATATATATTGTATAAAGACATGCTACAAAACATCAGGGCCGAATTTGAAATTTAAATCATATTCATGGCGTGTGGCGTGTACTCGGCATAAAATCTTAAAACAAATAAAGTAGCACTCACTGGTGAGAAATCACAAATTACATGTATCTTCCTTGGGCCTTAAACTAGAAACATAAATTTGAGGCTGAAATCTAGTACAGTCCATGTTATTTTCAAGCATTTTTCTGTTCACATTCTGTCAAATAAAAAAAATTGTGTGAAGATTATTTGTTTCTTTCATTAGAAGGGAAGCAAAACACTTAGAGAAACGTATTAGCTTCAAATTTTATTTATTAATTTATGCACATCAGGTGTGTTCTCTTGGGAAATATGACAAAAGTTTATCGTGAAATTTAGCTTGAAATGTCCATGTTTCAACCACTTCCACATTTGTATTGCGCAGAACGGGATCCAGGCCAGCTAAGCTAGCTACGCCAAGTTGCGTATTCCGGAAATTGGCGGCTAAATTTGATTCCCCCCTCACGGAGGCCAGCAGCCACCCCCTTAGCTGATTTTACCAACAAGGTGTGCAATGAAAGCCGATGCCAAAACCTTACACTCTAAAAAATACTCTGTAAAAAGAATATGATTGATATTGCATTGAAATGTTCATCATTTTTATTATTAGCTTAGTCAAGATTAAAAGGAAAAAATGTCAAAACATTTTGAAATGCATTCAAAAATGTTTAATAGATAAATCATGAAATTTAAAAAATTGATTACTCGAAACAGATAATTAAACAGTGATATGACATTGGTCTACCTGAGGGCTAAAAAGTAACAATTTATCAATCTGAAAATTTTGCATTTTAAAGCCCTTAATTACTTGTAAACATACAGCGTGTTTTTACTGAAGAAAAAAAGCAGGCATATGACTGCTAACGGATTAAAATCCCCCAGTAAAAACACACCACCACCGGCATTTGCCCGCTCATACCGGTTTATTTCTCCTGGGTTTTAGATGCCTTTTATCCTTCGAAACCAAGGATAATAGCGGTTGAAACCGGTTAGGAAAAGCAGTCTTTCGTCAGTATAAACACGCACGGTTCCTGCTCAGCGCGTTTGCCGGTGGAAAAGCGGAAGTGGGCACACGATGCACGATCACCTGACAATTAAATGCAAACAGATGTGTATGACCTTTCGCTGGCATTTATTATAATGAGGTCAGCGGCAGCCGGCAAGTTTGTTTATCGAACTGCAATAAAAACACGTCTCTCACACGAGCAACCGGCTTTTATCCTGCTTTTTATAAGACGGGTAAAAGCCGGTTTGCTTAATAAAAACACGCTGATAGTCTTCTGACCAAATATTTAAGGTATGGTGGAAATTGATTATCAGGATCTTCTTTTCGTAAAAGTTCTAAATACCATATTTTACAAATCTGCTCTGAAATCTCCACTTTCGGGACCTTAGATAGAACCCGCCCCCTCCTCTCCTCCCCAAACTTCCCAAATTAGTGCCCTAGGGTTTATTACCACACTGTAAAAACAAACTTTTGACTATTTATAAACACTACAACATGTTTATTTGTTGTTGTTTACGTGTAAAGGCATAGGAGGCTGTTTACGATAAACTGGTTGCATAAACACTACAACGTGTTGATACGTTTATTAACTGTTATAAAAAACGTGTTTATACTAGCAATCATGTGTTTATAACTGCTGGTATAAACACTTTTTTGATAACAGTTAATAAACGTATCAACGCGTTGTAGCGTTTATGCAACCCGTTTATCTTTAACAACCTCCTATACCTTTACACGTAAACAACAACAAATAAACGTGTTGTAGTGTTTATCAATAGTCAAACGTTTGTTTTTACAGTGCAGTTACAATCTGATCGCTTTTGAACAATTTTCATCCAATAGATTTACTATATAAGCGCGTGAAAAGTGACTAGATTTTAATGTGTATTTTTAAGAGTGTACGTATATAAGATAAAGGATGAGTCATAAGACATAGATATCATGCCTTCCCTAGAGTCAGGAAATTAACAATAGCATCACCAGGATGCTCTGGTTGAGGAGAGGAATTTGCCAGATTCCACGGAAAGTAAAACACCGCGCTGAGCGGGCTGAGCGAGCTGAGCTCTCCCCGGGCCACGGCACTTCATGTTGTCACATACAATTCTCTGTGTTAGGTAGAAAAGTGGGTTTGTTTCGCTGCCTTTTAACATTTTCCACACGTGTGTGGCTATTAGTTTTACCACATACAAAACAGATTTTTCAGAAACCTTTCGCAACTTTCAAGGTCTATCTTAAAGATTACCGAACCAAAGGCAAGTTTGTACTTACTTCAATGCATTTCTTATGGTGATTTCCAATATGATGATGAAATTCAATAATTGTGACATTTTTTAAACATTTTGTGACAATTTGGAATCTCATCTGCGCAGACGCCTGCCGCGTGGAAAGTGTTAAATCGTTGACACTTTGCCAAGCTATTTAAAATCGTTCACACTTTTGCCAAGTTATTAAAAACTTGCTCTGCATGATATTAAAACATTATTTTGAGATTACTTTCACATGATGTGTGTTGTAGCGTTATCTTCCCTCGTTTGTCACCAAATGAGGTCCTGGGTTCGATTCCCCATAAGGGCTTGTTCTCGATTGCTTTATGTGAATATTGTTTCTTGATTCATACACATTCTAGTCCCACCATATTTGGACTTGGGAGGGGGGATGAATGACCAGTGGCGGCACCAGCATCAACATGTTAGGGTGGAAAATGTGGTGTAAGAAAAGAATGCTGGGGGGAAAATGCACGCACAAATTTGGGCTTTTTTTGGAAAAATTATCTGAATTTAGCTTAATTTGTTCTGAATTAGACATTTCATAATGCATAACATTGCATTGGGGGATGATTACGTAGGCCATCCCCCATGGTCAAATATTGGGGGGGGGGGGGGGATATATCCCCAATCCCCCGTTTGTAAGACACATCATTGAAACCACATTTGACTAGCTTATATCCATACAGGGATATCTCTAGGATTTTGATTGAGAATTTTTAGATCCCTATAATTTACGATCATCAATACTTTTTACATTGTGGATTTTCAGCCAATGTATTGTGATAAGGGATGCACCATTAGATACTCAGGGAGGTGGGGTGGGGGGGGCATGGAAGTTTTCTTAACAAAAAAAACACCTTCACTGCAAAAACACCGGTGTTAAAAACAACACCATTGGTGTTGTGAGAGGTCCACACCAACAAAAATTAACACCGGTGTACCGGTGTTAAATTTTTGGTGTTATATCAACACCATGTAGTGTCATTTTAACAACTGCAAGTGTGAAAAATAACACTGTAAGTGTTAATGTAACACTGTAAGTGTTAATGTAACACCAAGATAGTGTTAAAATAACACCAATTGGTGTGGACCTCTCAGAACACCAAACGGTGTTATTTTTAACACTGGTGTTTTTGCAGTGTTGTCCACTATCCAGGAAAAAAACCCACTTTGCCCACCAACCAGGAAGAAAAAAATAGTTGACCCACTGCTGAGTAAAAAAAAAATCTGACTCACCCAACTCAATGGTAAGAAAAACATTAAAACCTAATAAAAAAACAATTTGTCTCCTTTGCCCAAAAACAAAAAAAACTTGCCGCATTTGGTGAAAGAAAAAAATGTCGCCGACTTTGGTGGCAAAAAAAAAAGAATCCGCCCGACCCTAACTTCCTTGCCCCCCTCCCCCTGGTGCGTCCCTAATGAAGTCTTCATTCCCCATATATGTTGCCACAAAAAGATGGGTTCGGTTGCTGATGACAACACAACATTTTTTGTGTTGCCTAATTCACTCTCTTTGATACCCGGTGTGCCTCTTTGCCTTTATACTTTGATGTCTCCCATGTTGCGTAATTTCACTATAGTTTGATCAGTTCCAAATTGGCGAAGTCTCCGCACAGCAGCGAATGAATACAGAAGGACGCGGGCACGCGTGAAGGTAATAAGTACATCATATATCTTATGCATAATGTTTGCGTGCGGGCAAAAAACGTGTGCGTGTGGCCATAAATCCATAGTCTCGCGCGTACGCTTGGATTACTTTTGTGTGCGGAGAGATCAAATTGAATATATTTTTCGCCAATTTGAAACTGATTAAACTATAAATGACAAGACTGATAATGAAGGGATAATTACATCCTAAGTATCTACTCAGGTCTAATTGGGGTGATTTGACATCGCTTTTGCCATGTAAATTTGTCAATTTAATCTGTTTCAATCACTCTTAATGCCCAATTAGCGCATCCTTAATAATGTAATAATCATTACGTGTTTCGTGTTTATTCACTTCGATAGTGTGTCAGCAAATTATAGGCTACTTATAGGCAGGAAAACAAATTGCCTGGTTGTCCGTCACAAGAAACACAAAAGATGACTTTTTTTGAATTATTATATTGTACAAAAAGAATACCTTCTTGAAAATAGTCCTACTTACATGTAGGCCAAACAAAGAAGAATGTTTGTCTCAGAAGCCCGTCCGCATTGGCATGTGAAATGAGCTACGGTGCGGTGCGTATGTCTATGCGCTGAGGCCTACACATTATTTTAAAAAAAATTTTGGATTTTTTTTTTTTTTTTTTGATTTTTAATTTTAATTTTATTTTTAAAAAATATTAAAAAAAGTTCTCTGTAAGCTTGGATTAGCAAAAAAAAAAAAAAAATTGCATACCTCATAGCTTTTTTTCTAAAAAATTTTTTTAAAAAAAATCGCATAGCACTTTTTGGCAAAATGTTTCTGAGACAAACCTTCTTCTTTGTTTGGCCTCAGGACCACTCTATCTAATTAAGCCCAGGAAACTGCTCCCAATCTGAGAACCGCTATCAACCCGAGAACCGCCCCGCTTTTTTGACTCAGCTAGGAGGATGGCTGACTCAGTGTTTCTATATTCTATCTTAGTATAGTATTTCCCTGGATAGTGGCCCTACGAGGAGGGCTACCTGAAAACAAGGGTTTAGTCAGAATTTCAGCACATGGGTTTGTAAAAATGGTTTGTTGTATAAATAGTGTAATTATGTTTGTAACTATCAGGCCATATTGCTTGTTTATTTTAAAAGTTTGCCATCTAAAAAGAATTGTCACTGACTTCAATCGCTATAGAAGATTGAAAATCACTCCTTGTGATGATTCAAAGATTGAACCTTCAAATAACTCCACTGAATATTCAATCAAAAAAGAAGAAAAAATCACAATCGACAGTAGATTGCAAAATCAATCTTTTTGATTGAATAGTCAATCACAAAATTTAAGAGAATCAGCTGGCTAAATCATTTAAACCCTTAAAACAACAGTACCTTTTATTTATTGTAAATTTGATTGTTGTAGAACTATTTTTGCTTGCTTATTTTTTAGCTTTTTTTACACTTATTTGGTTTTTTTATTTTAAAAATATCTGTGGCCCAATTTTGTAAGCATTTTTATAGCATAACACAGAATATGAAATTTTGATAAAATGGAATAACACATTTTTTTGCCCTGTCCAACCGAGAACTTTTATTTCTTTACCATACACACGGTTGTTCACCTATAGTGGTATTGACTTTTCGTCGAAGTGAAATATCGGTCCGTCGTCGCTTTGTGATGCGGGCAAAGTGGTCTAGATTGACGCTGCAACTCCTCCCATGCGTGTCTCGTATACGCGCATCGAGTTACCTCAATGGCTGGCGTTGTATTGATGGAAGGGAAGGAACAGTAGACTACTTCGAAAAGAATGGTGAGGCGCAAAAAAATTTTAAGGTCTTCCCACGATGCATTGCGCAAACACCAGCCAACTAAACATTTTTTACACACACAATGCATTTGTCGAGCTCTTCAGTTTTAGAAATAAGAAAAAGGAACACTCATAACTAATGTATTCATTGATGTAAACTAGAACCTTAGAGCTCCAACGATGAAAGCTCTTACATGAAGCCATGATTGTGTGAATACGTCTACGGGAACCGACACAAATTAGAGACCAGAATTAGGGCATTTTGCAAAAACGCAATGCATTGTGGGGGTGTCTTTAAAATCTTCCTTGAGCGAGGCGTTGTATTGACAGTGGGATAGGTGACTTCATGAATGGTGATAGAGGCCTTGTATTGACAACGTGATAGTTGACTTCAAATGACACTCCTACCTAAATATTTTTTCTGTCTTCTCGGATTTACTCGTCCTTTTTACTTTTTGAAGTTTGCTTTTACCATTGTTTGGGTAACGCTGTGTTGTTGCATGGATTCAAGACTTATGGCAAAGGGGCCTTATGGCAAAGGGGCCTTATGGCAAAGGGGCCTTATGGCAAAATGAAGGAGGCAGGGAATTTGGCAATTACTGTAAAACAACTTATTTTCGCTAGCAATTTAATTTCGCTAGGAGATCCAATTCGCCAAATTAAATTTCCGCCAATTGTATTATTTATAATTGTTATATATAGGAAGATGATACAAATTAGTGAAATTAAATTGCGGGAAAAAGTTGACTTATGCTAATTCGCTAAATTAAGTTGCCGTGAAATTAAACTGTTTTACAGTATGCATTTGTTTGTGATTAATGAAAATGGTTCACATTTAAATGTATTTGTTAAACCTTACATAAACTCAATCAAATTTCTCACACAAAACCGCAGTGGTTTGTCTTGGGATGGGGTGGGTCAGAGTCTGTCACAGCTATAGTTTGATCAGTTCCAAATTGGCGAGGCTTCATAACAGCAGCGAATGAATACAGAAGGACGAGGGGCGTGCATGAAGGCAACAAAGGCGCTGTGCATCATGCTTGAAGTGGGCGTGGGGCCTTGACCGTGTACGTGTGGCCATATCGCGCATGTTCACTTGATTACTTTGGCGCACGGCGGGATAAAAACCGAATATTTCTCACCAATTTGGAACTGATTTAACTATATATAGGCAAGAATCCGTGTAGATTCTTGCAAATAAATTGGTGAGAATCTGTAGATTCTTCTCTATTCGAAAAGGTTGTTTTTTTGTAAATCAACTTGGATTCCGGCAACTATACTAGCGAGAATTTCTGCCCCTGGGCAATCTCTTATTAACATTCATGACAAACCATGATGTAATGCCAACAGTTAGGGCCAGAACATGTGCATACATACGTTACATAGTACACATCACTTCGTGAAATCAATTAAATGCTGTTCTCGCTACATTAATCACTTTCTTTTCATCTAAAATAAAGAGATCGTTTTCTATCTCCATCAAAATATATTCAGAATCATGAAGTGCCTCATGAATGCTGCCTTGTTGTTATATAGATTGCGTGGCACCATGTGTCTGCAATCTCCAGTCTGGATTGATGCTATTTTAACATTTACCCATTGAGTTATATGTTGCATCATAAATTCCCAGGGGGATCTACTCATCTTTAAAAAGTTGTAAGCATCCACTTGTGCAGTCAGAAAACACCCTTATCATTTGTATATTCTTAACCCCAACTCTCAAGGCATGTTTTTTTTTTAATAACACTATCCACGGCTGTTTGACTGTCCGATTTATAATTAAAATTATGGAATAAAAAAAGATTATATAGTGGCCCCGTTATGGTTTGACCTGATTTAGGTAGCGCTAATGAATATGAGTATACGGTGAAAATGTCAAGAAATTTGTTTGAGCCCTTTTTAAATTATCGGCATTTTCTACTTTACACACATTTTACATGTAACTCTATGGGAAATGTGGCCGATCAGGGGGCTATTATAGTAAATAATAATATTCAAAGCTCTACTTCTCAGAAATGGCACCAACAAATGTTCTGAAATTTCTACAAAAGATGACCAGTATATTCAGGTACTTGAATCAGTTTAAACCAGAACCGGGCCAGTAACTTACTGTGTTCTCAGAATAAAACGGACAAATTATGTGGGATCAAACAGCCGTGTATGAGGGGAGAAAATCGGGTTAAATAAGGTGGGAAAGTCCGGCTGTGTCGGCATCATGAATCGAACCCGGCCCACCTTCGTGGTAATCCGGCCCCTATCTAACTGAGCTAAGGTCACACCTGTACCCGACGATTGTCACAAATGCATCCATATAACCCTAACCCTGCCAAATCCAACAGAATCCAACGAGCCAATCTCTATGTTCCACCCGGCGTGCAAGTTTTTCGAGGATAAAATGGACCCAGGCTATATAGGCGGAGGAGTATACTCTGCCAAGTAGCCTTGACACCCGTGGTGTAGTGGGGAATCGTTCGCCGCTGGTGCTGGAGGTCTGTGGTTCAAATCCAGGGGGATCGCGGTGACTTTTGGGGTCACCTTTCTCCACACATTTTCTGTCACATGGATGCTTTCAACTTTGTGTCAAAGTGCCCTCCCCAATCACTGAAATAGAAAGATTTACACATCCCGCAGAACCATATGGAGATACATATTCCTAGGAGGTGCAATTTAGATGCATACATCGACCCCCGTTTAATTATGCGTTATTGGAACTTAATGCTTACAACTTTGTGTCAAATTGTTCTCCCCCACCCCCTGAATAGAAAGATTTACACATCCCACAGAACCATATGGGGGGATACATATTCCTGGAGGAGGAGCCATTTAGATGCATACATCGACCCCCGTTTAATTATGCGTTATTGGAACTTAATGCTTACAACTTTGTGTCAAATTGTTCTCCCCCACCCCCTGAATAGAAAGATTTACACATCCCACAGAACCATATGGGGGGATACATATTCCCGGAGGAGGAGCCATTTAGATGTATTATACATCCTCCATTGAATTATGCATTATTGGAACTTAATGCTTACAACTTTGAGTCAAAGTGTCCTCCCCCACCCCCTGAATAGAAAGATTTACACATCCCACAGAACCATAGGGGAAAATGTATTCCTAGAAGGTACAATTTAGATGCATATATAGATACCCCATTTAATTATGCGTTATTGGAACTTAATGCCTACAACTTTGAGTCAAAGTGTCCTCCCCCACCCCTGGAATAGAGAGATTTACACATCCCACAGAACCATATGGAGATACGTATTCCTAGGAGGTGCAATTTAGATGCATACATCGACCCCCCATTTAATTATGCGTTATTAATACTTGCTGCTTACAACTTTGAGTCAAAGTGTCCTCCCCCATCCCCTGAATAGAAAGATTTACACATCCCACAGAACCATAGGGGAAATGTATTCCTAGAAGGTACAATTTCAGATGCATACATCCCCCCCCCCCCCCCTGTTGAATTATTGGAACTTGATACTTTCAACTTTGAGTCAAAGTGTCCTCCCCCACCCCTGGAATAGAAAGATTTACACATCCCACAGAACCATATGGAGATACGTATTCCTAGCAGGTGCAATTTAGATGCATACATCGACCCCCCATTGAATTATGCATTATTGGAACTTACTGCTTACATTACTTTGAGTCAAAGTGTCCTCCCCCACCCCCCTGAATAGAAAGATTTACACATCCCACAGAACCATAAGGGAAAATGTATTCCTAGAAGGTACAATTTCAGATGCATACATCCCCCCCGCCCCCTGTTGAATTACTGGAACTTGATACTTTCAACTTTATGTCAAAGTGCCCTCCCCCACCCCCAGAATAGAAAGATTTACACATCCCACAGAACTGTAAGGGAAAATATATTCCTAGGAGGTGCAATTTCAGATGCATACATAACCCCCCTGTTGAATTATGCATTATTGGAACTTTATGCTTACAAATTTGAGTCAAAGTGTCCTCCCCCACCCCCGGAATAGAAAGATTTACACATCCCACAGAACCATATAGGGGGAAATGTATTCCTAGGAGGTACAATTTAGATGCATATATAGATCCCCAGTTGAATTATGCATTAGTAGAGCGTAATTCATGTTTAGGCATGGAAGGAAGCTCCTTTAAGTTGAACAGGATTCGGTTTCGTCGGTGAAAGAGAAAGATACGATGATAGAACGACAGAGTGAGTGAGCGAATGATTAATGAGGTTTTTCTGAAAATGTGCAGGAAAAGATACAAATCTAAGAAATGGTGCTTGAATACTATATACAGGATATATATAAATCTCTCCTGTGGTTTTGTATGAAGAAAATCTTTAAATTGATGCTGAGAAATTGTTATCTATGGATGAGATCTCAGAAAATGATCTTGAATAAATTGATGAATTTATGGCTTTGTTTTTCGGTTAATAGATGGGAGAAGATTTGTTTTCTGAAATTACCTTAGGCGCGCAGAATTTGAATTGATTCTATTGAATGGTAGGTGATTGCATCGTTGCATTAAAGGGGCACTAAGAGATGTGTTGGAGGCTGCGCCCTCAATTATGATAAAAACTGGGATTAGTATATTTTTATAATTGTATTACATGTATGAACTTACACCTATAAGGATTAAGAAAAATCAGCCCTCTTTGTACAAGAAAACGTCGATTCAAAAATGCTCGTACAGCCGCGACGAGCATTTTACGTCCGGCAGTATCCCCCTGCAGTACGCGTGATACATAACGCGAACCATATTTGCATAGAAGGCGTTTTTCAATAAATAGCGATGATATTGTTTTAATCAAGTTTTGCTGTGTTTTTGTTAGTAGAAACAACAATAATTGCAATTTTTAATGTTCATCTTGAATTCTGAAGTAAATTTTTAAACATTTAAAATTTTCAACACCACTTAATGTCCCTTTAAATCTGAAACATTATATTATGCAAGTGTATCACACAAAAAAAACCGTTTGTGGCAATTGACATCCCAAGAGAACTAAGGGACTGATAGATTTATTTGCTAAATCCCCCTTAACTGTAAGAAAGTCGGAACATTTTCGTCAACCCTTTTGATGATCCCAGTGTGCCAAAAATACAAGATATTTGATCAATGTATAGGGCCAGACACAAAAATGTAAGGAAAAAAGTGTACTTTAGGTCCCAGATTCCAGTATCGACCGATACTGGAACAGTAAAATCGTATACCAGTATCGACCAATCTGGCAACTTTTATGTTCCAGTATTGAACGATTCTGTTATACCATCTGGGACCTAAACATTTTTCCAATGAAAGATATTATTTAGTCTCAGAGAAACAAGATGGAACAAAATTTCCCCTTCTGAGTTTTTTCTCCATTACGCTACAAGGCCTGCTTAGCATTGCTATATAAATTGCTGCCCTAAAAACCGGGACAAAATTTAAATATTCGCCTTCCATCAAAGCTGGTTGCTATATGACATAATTCTTGTGTGCAACCAACCGGCTGTATTGCAACGCCCATTGAGTAGTTTAAACTCATGAGCGTTGATGTAATTTGCAACATAATGGAAACTCACCCATGCAGTTAGCAAGAAGTACTGCTCGTACACGCCCCAAATATAAATATACAACCAGGCAATCCTCTCGTAGTAATTGATAACAATAGGTTTAGGAGACCGAATTAATAGCGCTCCTAAGCGGGCAATTTATGTCATGCTGACAGACATCCCCACCCCATATGTCATAGCAGTCGGCATAGCAGTCGGCATAGCAGTCGGCATAGCAGTCGGCATAGCAGTCACCATGCAGTCTGCATAGCAGTCCCAAGTAAAAGAGTTTTTAAGATGCTGAAAAGGTTCTGCGAGTTCAAAAAAATGTCCACTTGTTTTTTTCTTTTTCAAAAAGGAGGTCGTTGACATCCACACAAGTAGGTCGGAGGTCGTTGACATCCACACAAGTAGGTCACCTTGACGGAGAATCTCTTGACTTCCACTTCAATAAGTAGCTAGCAGACTTATTAATATTTCCTTCCAATTACCGTAATGGCGAAAATGTTCGCACACGAGAAATGTTCACAACATTTTCGGCTGGGAAAGGTTTGCATAATCTTCATGCTCTAATATTTTTAATTTCTCTGAAAGAGTTAGACGAAATGTAATAATACAAATGCATTGAATTTTTATACAACAACAATATTATTTTCTTCTGTGAAAGTTTAATGCCTCAAAAATATTGTGCTTTTGAGTAAATTGTCTTTGAGTTTTCATTTTTAGTTTACACCAGTACACAGAGTAGGTGTATAAGAAGATGTCTTGTTTGGTATACTTTAGATACCAATAGATCTTTAAACCTCCCTCCCAGAAACTTCCTTTTTTTCGTTTCAGTTAATAAAAAATTGTTTGATTCTATCAAATTTGCTCACCTAAGAGCTGTAATTAGGACATTAATAGATGGGCCCGGTTTTCACATGGTTATGCAAGTTTAAAGGCACATAATATGTGATCTTTTCCACGGGACGCCCTCAATCCTCGAAGAAAAAAATTGGAAGCAGATTTTATTGCAGATTTACATTTCTGATCATAAATCATGAATATACTCCAAGTTACAGAGCGATACGATTCCTAATTACCTCAAAATCATGGTTTTAGAGTGAATTTAGAGTAAAATTGTAAAAATAGATAGTCCAGCAGATTGTCCCAGTACCAGGACGATCTATTTTTCAATCTCTTAAAACCATGATTTTAAAGTAATTAGAAATCGTATCGATCTGTAACTTCGAAGATATTCATGATTTATGATCAGAAATGTAAATCTGCAATAAAATCTGCTTTCATAGTAAAAATCAATGATAGATGGAAAAGATCACATAATATGCCTTTAAGGCATCCAATTGTTATCCATCCTAATTTACCAGTCTCAAGGAACTACATATAACTCTACACCTGGTCACATCATGATGACCATAATGAGAAAGAATGCAAGACGGAAAAATTTATAAATTTGCCTCACCTTAATGTTTTGACACTTTTTCTTTCATTACCCGTAGACATCGGAAATTATATATGCAGGAGAGACAAAATAGAATAAGAGCAATTCGGCTCCGTACCAAGACGATTTAATTTCTCAATTTTACACGACATGCATTACGCATAATCAAGGGTACTATGATACCATATATATAATACATTGATAAATATTCATATTTTGGTCGTCCTACTAGACGAGTACAGTCAAGGTTAATTTTTTGTAAAGACTACAATTATCCAAATAAAATTGGAAAGGTCTCAAAATCAATTTTATTAAATTTGTAAATGCGCCAATTGAAATACGACAATCCAATCTACCACCGATAATAAATCCTCAAGTGATAATTTACAACCTACTTGGTACGGAACGAAAGAGCGAATGATAAAATTAGCTAGGGGAGACGCGCAGAAACATATAACAAAGGAGTGAGTTCGCGGGCTCCCGGAAGTGGAACGAGAGTGGTCATAAGGTTGCTACGGGAGACCAGCAAACTATAGCAAACACAATTTCCGCTTCATCGGCTAAAGGAGTTTAAGCTTTATGGCTTAAACTTTATTATGCATATATCTTTTTAGTCTAGACCATCGCTAGTCCCTTGGGATCATATAATACAACTGAATTCTTCATCACGATCCAGTTTAAACAGGGTATCAGCAATTCATCTTGTTGGTCATTATTTCATATGCGGAGTGTGGGGTACAGTAGCGTAGCCAGGGTCACTTGTCAGGGGGGGGGCAAAGGGTATTTTTTTCCTGGTGAAAACCAGTTCGACCCGGTGGCGTAGTCGTTTTTCATGTAATATATTTGATTTGCCGTCGAGTAAGAAAATTGATAGGGGGCGGGGGATTTTCCGCTGCCTTCCCGATTTCCCGGTCAATTTTTTTTTCAGTGCCCCCCTTTGCCCCCGTCTGGGTACGCTACTGGTGGGGTAGAACAATATTGGCCATATTAGAACTTAAAACGCCCGATGGCCTTTTTATAGTAAATTACTTAAATTGGAGGGTTTTTAAAATTTTAATTCTCATCACAAAATACTTACCGTAGCCGGAATTCAGTCAAATCAATTTGATTTCCCTTCTGTAGAGTGATAGCTAATATTACCAATTCAAAACCTCATGAATATACGCGATGCGTGCAACCCTATCAAATGCTGTCCTTTACTGGTACGCACAAATAAGCGCAGGTCACTAACGGAGAACCAAGTAAGTACCTCGGCGTAAACATTATTAACCCCGTGTATAATGCATATCAAGTTCGATCACCAACAAAATTTGCGTAACGCAGTAATTCGGACGTGTGAGTGGTTCGCTTGCACGATTTTCGATCAGATTGATCGATTTGTAATGGGTGAAGCATGGTTAAATTGCCGTAAAGTGTAACCTTTTATATAAATAAGTAATGTCCGTATCATTAAATGACTATTGTAATTGATGGTCTGAATCAGGATAATGACTTGGATCATTTGTTTTGTCTGCAACTGTGAATAATCAACTATTTTACTTTGGGACCTCGGAATTTCCCTCGGAGCCATCCAAGTGAAAATGATTTGATGCTTCACAGTTACATCAAATGTGCAGTCATTATTAAACATCAATTTTGAAAGCAATGTGTTATCACAAGAGTGTAGGATTGTTTAGATACCTGTTGTAAGTAAATTTCCATATACATCTGTAAATATCTAAAAAATCTGATCTGCAGAAGGCCCATCCCAGATAAAATGACCAAATAAAAATCCACAAGTGAGTCTACGAAAAAACCACACCCTGTTTTACGGACAAACAGACCTCTCAGGTAGGGTCAGTCGGTCGGGCGTTTTTTGTTTGTGTGTTTTTTCAGGAAATGTTGGTGAAATTTCAGCAATTCTCAATTGTTTCTTTTAATTATCATTTTTTTTAAAACTAAACAACAAAATATGCAAACAAATCGCAAATATTTTCAAACAAATTTCTATCAAAACTAAATAACCAAAATTCAAAAACAAATGGGTCGGTCGGGCCTGTAAAACAGGTATTGTTGTGTTGTCTGATAAAACATGTTTCTATCTCTCTCTCTTTCTGGATGCCCTTTTACTTAATTCAGTGACCTAACAATAAGTATGAAAAACTTGCGGCTCTCACGAAAAAAGTCCAGCCAGAAATACCTGGCAAGTGTTCTGTTTATAGATGTCAGCCGGCCGAGTATTTGACATACTTCTTGATTGCTGATGTTACGTGATCGGTTTGATAATCAGGCAATTCGATGGTTACTCTGCAGTGATTCAAGCGGCTACAAGTTTTTCCACTCTCCAGTTTGCTTGAATATTCTCTATAGCTTAATAAGTTCCCAATTGACAGAAAATGGACCTCTAAGGTAGGGTGCGGTCAGTCAGGTGTTGGGAGGGGGGATTTCAAACATTTTTGTGTGAAAATGTTGGCGAATTTCGATCATTTTTTAAAAAGAAAAAAGAAAGCAAAACATTTCTTTTACATTTCTAAAAGATTTCAACTTTCTATAATAATAAAAATAAAAATTTTAAAAAAAAATCAAAATTATTCAACCTATTTTTTTTATGAAAAAAAGAGGGTCGATAGGGGGTGGGGGGGGGGGGGGGGCATGTAGAACTGTTGGTTTTGTTGTTGTTGCTGTATTATTAGCCTTCAGGTTAAAATAAGTATTATTACTCATTATTACACTGAACGATTCATTTAGAATTTATGACCTTACAAGTATTCTGTATGCCATCACCATATATGAGTATTTTTGTCCACCCCCCCCCACCCCCCACCCCTGCACCCCCTCACCCCGGGCTGTTTTTGTCTGAACAGAATGCAGATGTTCCAGATGCATGACCATCACAACGTGCCAAAGAGATTTAAATTCAATTGTTTTATGAGATAATGAAATTCAATTCTAAAACGAGGAACTGTAAGACACACGTTCTAACAAACAATCACTGTACTCTCAAGGTGACAGAGAAATAAACTCTTGTTCTACACGCAGACTCAGGGCAGGTTGATCCTTCAAATTTTCTGTGGAAAAAAAAAGGTAAATGTTCAAACATTTTAAACAAAATGTCAATTTTTATTAACCCTAACCCTGGTGGTGTGTTTTGGGAATGGGAATACAATGATCAGGGGAGCAAAACGGGTCAAATTTTTTGGGAATAACAGGCACTGCTGGCGCCGGGGATTTAACCAGGGTTGGGTGCCAGCAGTTCGCCGCCCTTCCAACTGAGCTAAGGGGGCAAGCTTGTAAAAACTTACCCTTTTGTTGAGATATGCTCACTTACTCAGATAGCCCACTTGGGCGTGGCCGGCCGGAGATAGACTGGGGAACCACACGCAACCGGCACGTGGTAGAGTAGATTTGTTAGCATTCAGGGCCATAAAATGCCTAGACGTTTTTGACTAGATTCCAAGTAAAATGTGATCTCGCTTATAGAATTGGGGTAATTTTTGACTAGAAAATCTAGTGAGATCTTATTTTACTTGGTATCTAGTCAAAATGACTAGGCAGTTTTAAGAGTAGGCTTTTAAAAGAATTCAAAAATTGTATAAAAAAATAAAATGTAATTAAAAAAAAAAGAAGATGGCTCTGTTGGGACGGTAGAACATTGTTCATTCCTTGGCCTAAACCTAAGTAAGCTGTTCATATAGCCTTTGGAGACATGTCTCGTCCGTGTCTAGTTATAGCAACACTAAATTATGTCATAATTTGTGACCAGTCACGTCAAAAAAGGACAAATGATGTTGGCAAACCCAATTTTGAGATAGAGTACAATGTATTTGGTGAAATATAAAGACAATAATAATAATAAAAAGATTGTTCAAATCATATCTTGTGATTACAAAGTCCGATTACATCAAGGCGTTGTGGTGGTGTGTGTGACCACTTTTAAAACAGTGTGAGTGCCATCTATAAAAATAATATAATACAACGCCTCTCCGCAAACAATCTTTGTGTTATGTTTAAATGTTACAAGGTGTCTTAGACAAAGACAAGATTACCTTCAACATAAAGGGTTCAACAAAAGAAAGTATACCACTTTGTTTATGTCATTTTGAGTAACTTTCAATTTGTTCTTGACCAAACAGGCTAGATAGGCATTTAGATGAATCTTTTAGGCATAATTTGATACCAAATTTGCCCCCTAACAACAAAGATAAACCTTGATTAGCACCATTTAAAGGAAAATATCCCATTTTCAAAAGTCGCATTTCCAATACACAGCACGAGAAAATTTGGTTAATCTGTCCATGTTCTCCCCATCCATAACATTCCTTTACAGTCAAAGGCCTTCACCCATGCATCAATTTACATTTGAATTAGCCCGCGCATTGAGGGATATTCGCGGTGATCAGTACGGGATAAATACGGCATATGTGTGTGTTAACAATTGGCCCTTTCTTCTCGTGCTGTGTATTGGAAATGCGACTTTTGAAAATGGGATATTTTCCTTTAAATGGCGCTAATTATGGTTTATCTTTGTTGTTAGGGGGAAAATTTGGTATCAAATTATGCCTAAAAGATTCATCTAAATGCCTATCTAGCCTGTTTGGACAAAAACAAATTGAAAGTTACTCAAAATGACATAAACAAAGTGGTATACTTTCTTTTGTTGAACCCTTTAGTATCATTTCAAAGCTTAAAATAAACTCTTTCAAGACATACTAATAACTCAGAGTTGACTGGGGCTTGATACATGTCCATTTTCAAGTGACAGGGTCACATTTTGTAGCCTACAGACTGAATTGTACAGGCATCTGCTGCATTAAAGGCATATTATATGATTTTATGATTTCCTCTATTCATGATTTTTTTTAGAACATAGATTTTCTTGCAGATTAACATTTCTGATCATAAATCGTACATACATTCCAAGTTACAGAGCGATACGATTCCTAATTACCTCAAAATCATGGTTTTAGAGTGAATTTAGACTAGAGTAAAATAAGTTGTCGGACATCCGACAGTTTATTTTCACTCTAAAACCATGATTTTGAGGTAAATAGGAATCGTATAGCCCTGTAACTTGGCATGTATGTACGATTTATGATCAGAAATGTAAATCTGCAAGAAAATCTGCTTTCAATTTTTTTTCGATGTTGAGGGCGTTTCCTGGAAAAGATCACATAATATACCTTTAATGTTGCTATTTAGACTAAAAAGACCAATAAACCCAAGTGTTACCTACTGACAATTCACAAAGACTCGGCAGCGCAAGTGCTGTCTAGGCCATAGTCACAACCATAAAAAAGGAACCCAATTTTTAGTGAGCCGTATATAGAAAATTCATCAGTAGCTCACAACATTTGTCAGTCGGCACCCATTTTAAGCGGCTGTGGCGTATTGGTCAAATAGCCCAATTATGTTGCTTATCTGTTTGGTTGGCAACTCTGGATATAGCCTGTAACTGTAAGATGAACATAGTGATTTTCTAAATAACAAGGAATTTATATTTTTCATGATTTTTCTGTTTGCACTTATGACCACAGAATAGTCTACAACGAAATATCTTTTAATCCCCCCCCCCCCCCCACACACACACACAATAAAAAAATCTAAGGCATTCAAACAAATTAACAAATTCAGAAAATAAATCTTACAATTTACTTTGCTGAGGAAAAAAAACAGGGATGTTAGATCAAAAGGAATTATGTTATAGGAGAACTATTTGTCAGATACGCCTTTGTGTGAAAAGAGGTCAGAACCCATCAATAGATAGATAGGCAAGAGTAGGTTTCTGTGTAGCGAAGCTTCATGCAATATTCATGACATACAGTACACCGTGTACCTGTAATTGAGGAATTGAGGGAAGATGTGGCAGGGATAATGCTGGGGGAGGGGGGTACTCACATTATTTTTGACAGGGGGTGTGCCACGGGAGGTTTGATTTGACAGGGTTTTTTTCACGAAAATGCTGAAAATGGGGCTGATTTGACTGTTTTATCATTATTTTGACAAAAATTGACCTTTTTTGTTTTGGGATTTTCCAGCACAATATCATACCCCATGTTTGGGGTTTTTCTTGCAATAAAGTGACCCATTTCGGGCGGCACATTTCTTTATACCTTATATACGTGAGCCCCCTAGCTCCCCGGGTATTAATGGCCCACAAGTCCTACGCAAATTGAGTGTTTTCAGGGAGAAATAAATTTCCCAAATGATTGGGATTTGTAACTTGTAAAAATATGATGTTGTCAAAATAAGCCATGTCTTATTGCTGCGCTTATTATTATTGTACGCATTTGCAGCCAAGGCAAGGCACACTGAGGTTAATCTGTTTTAGAATTGCCTGCCTGTTGCTCACATTTATGTCTATGACCAGTGCCCATTTCTCACATGTTGCGTCTGTGACCAAATCTCAATCTTGTACCGGGCCCCATGTAACTCCCATGTCCCCATGTCAGGGAGAGCATACTACTATTAGATAGATAAATAACCCTCCAGCAAATCGAGGAGCCTTTTGATCGACGATAACAACATTTTCAAGTAATGTTTGACGGAAAGAAAGCACATCGAGTGTTTCCTCTGTCACAGAACACTCTCGCTACGAATTAAATCAACGACTTTGCCTGCGGGATAGAACTAACTTCAATGTTTCCCTTTTATTAGCAATAGCGAAATCGCATCAAATTCAACACACGCGTGGATGTACCTCATACGCTAAAAAAAACAGCGACAAAGCACAACAAGACTAACGGTTTGCCGGAGCGAATGTTTACAAAATGATATCGCAATAAGCATCTGTCAAGTTTTTCCGTCATAAAAGTCTTAACACTTTCCACGCGGCAGGCGGCTGCAGACGACATTCCAAAATTTCACAAAATGTTTAAAAAATGTCAAAATTATTGAATTTCATTACCATATTTAGAATCGCCATGAGAAATGCCTTGAAATAAGTACAAACATGCCTGGTATTGGTTCAGTAATCCTTGAGGTAGACCTTGAAAGTTGGGAAAGGATTCTGAAAAATCTGTTTTGTATACGGTAAAACCAATAGCCGCTGGGAAAGTGTTAACACTTTCCACGCGGCTATATTAGTTTTACCACATAACAGATTTGTCAGCAACCGTGCCCAATTTTTAAGGTCTATCTCAAGGATTACTGAACCAATACTAGGCATGTTTGTACTTATTTCAATGCATTTCTCATGATGATTCCAAATATGGTAATGAAATTCAATAATTTTGACATTTTTGAAACATTTAGTGAATCTTTGAACATCGTCTGCAGACGCCTGCCGGGTGGAAAGAGTTAAGAAACAGATGTATTTTAGACAAAACAACCTGAACACCGCTGCGAGCAATCGTAATTATCGACTGTTCGACGTAAGTAAGTAATCACAGACTCGCACACAAGTTTGACATGTCCTCGACTCAAAAGGTTAAACGACTCAGGCCTTCGCCGTAATGAATACCCGCAGGAAAAAATGCCAGACCACGTTGCCACTGTGTCGCGTAGACACACACATAATAGTTTCAAGTTCAGCAATCGAATTTTGTAATTCTTTGTTATTGCTTTGATAAATTTTCTTTTCAATGCTCTAAGAGTGACAAGTTTCAGGAAGTCTGATTGGCCCCTCATTGCATATCAATTTGTGGCCAAAAAAAGCACTATTGCGTTGATTCTAGTCTCTAAATGGCAACCATTGTAAGGGAAGGGTTTTTTTAACATCCATGAATGATGGCGCAATAAATTGCAAAAAGGTTGACAGAATGGTGACACACAGTGCACAATTGTTACTGTTGTTGTATTTGTTGACAAATATTTTCAGAAAAGGTGCTTTATTTTTATTTTGTGGATTTATTTTTACACCTGACAACATTTATAATAAGAAGTATCAGGTGTGAAAATAAAATAAACTAAAAATCAAAAAATGTATTTAAAGGTGAATGTTCTGATCACTTTTTTTGGGCTATGATTTTTTTTCACATCAAGATATTTTGATATCAGAAGAATCCCCATATTTTTCTCATTATGTCTGTAAAATCATAGGGGCCAGAATTGTTCCATTTGGAAATTATAGGCTAAAATGTGGTGAATTACTGCCAAAGGTGGTTAACCACCAGCCAGTTTGTGTACTACAAATATTTTATGACCTTGTGCTTCTAAAAATAGAACCATTGGAGTTATGCAACTCAAACATTGGAACGCAACAATTTTAAGGATGACCTTTCATGTAAAATAGAAGAAAAAAAGTTGAAAATCGGGCCGGCAATCGGAACATCTTCCTTTAAATAATTGAAAAATACCCTCGACTTTTTAGTGTTTCTTGCACGAGAGTAACCCAACTTATTTCTTGGTTTAATAAAGGTAGGACCACATCAAGTGACTGTGTGTTCATTCATCGAACCTTCCTCCTCTCCAACAATACTCATACCATGCTGCTTCAAAATTCCAAAGCGATTAACACTTTCCATGCGGCTGTTAGTTTTACCATACGAAATGGATTTTTCAGAAACCTTTCCCAACTTTCAAAGTCTATCTCAAGAATTACTGAACCAATACTAGGCATGTTTGTACTTATTTTAATGCATTTCTCATGGTGATTCCAAATATGGTGATGATTTGCAATACTTTTGACATTTTTAACATTTTGTGACATTTTTGAACTGTCGTCTGCAGACACGACTGCCGTGTGGAAAGTATTAAAGAAATTATTATTTTTGTGGACTTTATTTGTCATGCCCTGTTGTGGTGTTACAATAGTTTCACATTTTGTTACATGACTCAGTGTTTTATATGCTGCAACAAAAATATATAACAAAATCACAATTAGGCCACGAAAAAAACACCCTGTTGTACGGGCCTGACCAACCCATTATTTTGGAATTTCCCAAAAAAATATATAATTTTTTTAAATTGTTAAACTTTTTTTGAAATATTTGGAAAATTGCCTGAAAATAAACCAAAATATAAAATAATAGCATGCTGTCGGTAACTGAGCGCGATTCCCGGTCTCATTTTTTTTAGAAAAAAAAAAAAAAGTGCCGACTGAAAGACCCTAACCTGAGAGTTCAGTTTGCTCATACAACAGGTTTGATTTTTCATCGCTTTGATTACTTGAAAATTTCAGTGTAATTAATTAATTATTCAACAAATGGAGCTACACTAACACACAACAACCTTAGGTCACAGACGTTATACTAATCTTATTTATCACCACACTTATGCAACAAGTGTAACCCATAGCAGTGCCCCTCTCGTTACAAAATAGACATATTTGTAAACAAACCGGCAACTCTACATACAGGTGCGTGTCTCAACGATCAGTCAGTCTAAATCTGATCGGTAGCTAGGCGTCATGCAGCTGCGTCTGCGTATGTATTTTGGTCAAGTGAAAATTATACATGATATGGATGAACATGGATGAACACTACTAAATCAAAATCAGGGATTCTGTTAAATTTGGGATAGGAAAGTCCTATACTGCGCATACGTAGATATCAGGTTGTGTTTTTATGCAACAGCACCACTCTATGATGACCAACAAAAATATGGTCACATAATTGGAATGCAAGGAAATTATAGACTTGCATCAAGTCCGTCAGACACAAACAATGACAGTATAGTATAAAGTGAGAAAATAAATTCAAATGCATAAAATAAACAATGAAACGTGAAGTAGGCCTATCATATATTTCAGGGTTGTTAAAACTGTCCAGCATGTACATTTTATCATAACTTGCAAAACTGCACAATTTTTGTGAACATCAATTCTATAGGCCCACTTAAAGCAGACAACAAATAGCGCCCACAGCGCCACCTAAGATGTGAGCACAGCCTATTAAGTGGCTTCCGATCGGCATTATTTGAGTCGCACACCCCTGACATAATACTCATGGTTTAGTGAAGCGAACTGCATTTGCCTGAAAAAGCTACAGACCTTGCACCTGAATGCTATCTTCAGTAGATAACATTTGCATGCAGTCTGCAGCCAATAAACAGTTGTGATAGTAGACATCATAACTGTATACTTAGTAATTATGATGATACTGTTATCTTTATAGATGCCATAACTAATACTAATTATGTTGATACTCCATAGATATCTTCAGAAGACAGAATATAACAAATTATGTCTGTTGATTTAGTTATCTTCAGTAGATAAGTATTTATACTATTTATGAATATATCACTATCTTATTTATTATGATGATACTGTTATCTTTAGTAGATACCATAGCTATATAACACTAATCATGTTGATTCATATATATCTTCAGAGGACTGAATATGACAAAATATGTATGATGATATTATGATCTTCAGTGTACAGCATAACATATACTATTTATGAAAGTATCGCTATCTTCAGTAGATAGCATAACTAATACTATTTATGAAAGTATCACTATCTTCAGTAGATAGCAACACTTTCTTGAATATTATCAGTTATGCTATCTTCAGTAGATAGTATAACTGATACTATTTATGAAAGTATCACTATTTTCAGTAGATAGCGTAACTAATACTATTATGAAAGTATCACTATCTTCAGTAGATAGCATAACTTATACTATTTATGAAAGTATCGCTATCTTCAGTAGATAGCAATAATGCTTAGTCTTCAGTATAATATTTATGAAAGTATTGCTATCTTCAGTATAGATACCATAACTAATACTATTATGAAAGTATTGCTATCTTCAGCAGATAGCATAACTGATTCTATTATGATGAGTATGTTATCTTCTGTAGAAAATATAACTGGTACTCTTTGATATTGTTATCTACAGTGTGATACTGCCCTCATATTTACGAGTTTTTGAATAGACTCTTTCTGAGCGGAAATAAAAGTGTTACTACCCCCTCTATCAGCTAAAACACTGCATTAGTTCTTGTTTTAACTAAATGGCGTCTTATCAAATAAATTGGGTGCTACATGGTTGGAAGTGTCAATGTTGTTGTCTGGTTGAAAACGCTCATATCAAAATCTTCCTTTCAATTAATAATAATATTATGATATCTGATGAAAGTGATTCAATACAACCATAAATTCATGGCATGCAATATTGTCAGAAGATAAAAACATTTTATCATTTGAATCATGATTATCTAAACAAATTCTTAAACAGTTAAGAAAGATTAAGCAATCTCATTGGTTCTAAGAGAAATCGGCGACATCTAGATGAGACAACTTAACACGGGGAGGTGGGGCTTACGTTTTAACAGTGCGCCCGACCTTCACAATGTGGGGTTTGCTCCGTATCGCGCACTTCTGCAGTGCGTCTTTAGTGCTTTTCCTGCGTTTATGCCGGCGCCGCGACGCTTACGCATGGTTTACTTATCGCATGTGATTGGATGGAATGTTTGTGGGTTATTCGATCCTAGCAGGGGTAAAAGTTGTCAAATGTGGACAATAAAATGTACTTATTTCTTTGATAAATGTCTAAAGTATGATTGTTTAAGAATGAGAATAAAGGTATTGTTTGCGGCGTCGTTGTTCTACTTAAAATAATACTATCGTCCGCATTTATGTCAGACAATATAACACGGGTACGGTCTAAAAACAATACCTTTATTCTCTAATTCATTATCAGTATTATTGGAATTGGAAACAGCGGAGTCTCGGTGTATACATGTAACCGACACAATTTCAAAATTGAGACTAATCATTTGAAAGTACAAGTTTTATTTGCAATGCATCGTGTATGCTATAGTATGTGTCATTTTGCATTAAAAAAGGTTGATAAATGTGAAATAATGAAATCAGCCGAAATGAACAATGAAATAGTTGCCTCATTGCAACCCCCCCCCCCAAAAAAAAAAACCCCGGGAACATCAGCATTGACTTTCGTCAGCACTAAAGTTGTTCTGCCCTCTTGCAGTCAATGTAACAGGATGCTTAGCAATGAAAAAGAGAGTACTCTTAATTTAATGTAACTTTGAATGTCTCCCTCTATTGACTCAAATGGAAATATTCTTATCCGTTTATTCCACAACGAGAGAGAGAGAGAGAGAGAGAGAGAGGGAGAGATATATTTCAGAATGGTTTTTCCGAGAGGTATAAACACACTAGTAGTTAACTCCCAGGGGATGTTGAGTCCCAGTTTCCTGTTGCCACTCCCGACCCAAATTTTCAGTGTTACCAAAACTTTCATTATTTGTGCTAAAATTAAATTTTCTGACCAACTTGAATACAAAATCTAAATTTGTAGTGGCTCTTAATACCAGGCATCTCTACCATCCTGTTAGATGATTTCAAGGGATTTTATTGGCAGTGGTGTCATGGTATATGGTTAATAATGAAAATGTTAGCATTATCTAATCAAATTTCAATTGTAATTTTTATGACTTTGCAATATTTCAGTCACATTTTTGGGGGGCGAAGCCACCCTTATAGCATGAGATTGCAAAAACTTACACATTTTGGTCTTTCTAGACATAAGTGGGGGCCGCCATGTTTGTAGTCTTTGTAAATTACATGTACCTATGCAGTTTATTTCAACAGTACCCGCAGTCTGTGCTGGAGTCAAAGCTATATTTGTTTAGTTGATTAGAGATGTGCTACTCCCAACAGAGAGACATAATAGCTTATCTTGTTTGACTAGCTTATCTTGTTTGACCAAGGTCATATATACCTAGATTGTTCTTCAGACTGTACCCCCCCCCCCCCCCCCCCCCCCCCCCCCCCCTCCATGCACACAAATCAACTTTATTGGTTTCCTGTACTATTTTTAGACTGCGGTGTTTTGATTCTTTTTTTGGTTTGAATTATAGAAAATACATACACACTTTTCCCTGGTATTTTGGTATGAAACAGATGTTTGATTACAAAACATGCTTATTTCTCTTGGATCGCCCCCATTCCATTTCAATGGCATTTTTATTGACATTTCTAAGAATACTTCCTTAATTGTTTTAAAAGAGTTACTTCAGGTGTCAGATATACGAATCAATGGCTAGCAACCATCGTCCGGTTTTTCAAACCTCTTGCAAATTTGAACAAATCTATAAACTGTTAAATGAATGCAGCCGCGTTGCTTTACATAGACCGAATAATACTTGATGATGACATTTTATTTTTATACACCTTGTATATTTTTGTAATGCAACAACAAAAACAAACCCTGTTGTATGGGCAAATGGACCTCTCAGGTAGGGTCGGTCGGGTGTTATATTTTTTGTTTTTTGTTTGTAAACATTTTTGAGAATTATTGGTGAACTTTCAACACTTTTCAAAATTGTCCAAAAAATTGCACACATTTTCAAAACATTTTAAAAATATTTTTTTTAAATGTTCAAAAAATGTTCAAAAATTGTTCAAATTGTTGAAATTTTAAAATTGTTAAAAACATTTTCTAAAAAATATGGGCCCGTACAACAGGGTTTTTTCCCAACGCCTCATGCATATTTATGTAAGACAATGAGCATCTAAATTTACTACATTTTAGTATTCATTTGACTAACCCATTTCTTTTTTTGTTTCTTTTCTCTCTCCTCCACATCTATTTATACCCCTCTATCTCCCACATCTGTCTATTGATGCTGTTGTCGTGGCGATGCATACTCATCCTTGGTTCTTATACAATATAGGTAAGTACCTGGTGACATTTCTATAGTTCTGTAATGCAAAACGTAAAATTCTGAAGCACTTTGGGGGGAAAAGAATTTCAATTGAGAGTTTTTTATGTTTTTGATTGCTCTGCAGGAACAATCAATGTGGCAAATTGAATGGCAGGGGTGGCAAATCGAATGTGTTATTTATTTTGTCCCTTTATGTAGCCCTCAAAAAATAAAAATAAAAACAAAAAATAAATAGGCAAAAAATAAAAAAAATAAAATAAATAAAATAAATAAAATAAATAAAATAAATAAAATAAATAAAATAAATAAAATAAATAAAATAAATAAAATAAATAAAATAAATAAAATAAATAAAATAAATAAAATAAATAAAATAAATAAAATAAATAAAATAAATAAAATAAATAAAATAAATAAAATAAATAAAATAAATAAAATAAATAAAATAAATAAAATAAATAAAATAAATAAAATAAATAAAATAAATAAATAAATAATAAATTATCAAAATGATGCACTGCCCGTATCAAAAGTGCTCAATTCCTAAGAAGAGCGTAATATGTTGAAAACAAGCAGTAAATTAAGAATTATTTATAAATAAATAAAATTAATAAATAAATAAATGAATAAATAAATAAATAAATAAATAAATAAATAAATAAATAAATAAATAAATTGGAACGGTAGTTGCTACTCAGAGTTTCACACTTGTGCGATAATTTTCTCTATAATATATAAATTTATAAACATAATGCGCTCTTCCTAGGAATAGAGCCCTTTTGATATGGGCAGTGCATTATCTGCTAATTTATTAAATAATTTATTAAATAAATAAATAAATAAATAAATAAATAAATAAAAAGATAGCAAAATTATTCAATCCCAGTCTTATCTATCCTTGATTTTGTGAAGAAATAAAATTATGCTCAATCTTTAATCATGTTCATAACATTTTTATGTGTCATTTTCATTACTTTTGAACATAAATTGCCTTTTTATTTATCCAAACATTTTTCTGAATTGTGTAAATTTGAAAACATCAGTTTAAAAAGTGCAACAATATGTGTCATTTTGTCTTTTGTTAACATATTTCTAACATAAATTGACATTTTATTCATCATTTATTCTTTCTGAAATAACCTGAATTTCGTTGTCAAATAAAAACATCAATTTCCTCTTTGAAGAATCAGTCAGGAATTACAATTTAATGCTGAAATGATTTTGCTTGCAGTTTAGGCCAAATATTTGTATGTTTGCATAAATAGAGCAATTGGCCTTTACAAATTGGGTGTTTTTTTCTGGCAGAGTTAACGCTTTCCATGCGGCAGGCGGCTGCAGACGACATTCCAAAATTTCACAAAATGTTAAAAAATGTCAACATTATTGAATTTCATTACCATATTTGGAATCGCCATGAGAAATGCATTGAGATTAATACAAACATGCCTAGTATTGGTTCAGTAATCCTTGAGATTGGGGTTTGAAAATTGTGAAAGGTTTCTGAAAAATCTGTTCTGTGTATGGTAGAAATAATAGCCGCGTGGAAAGTGTTAAGAAAAAGTAAAACATCTGGAGGTAGTAGCTATTTTGCATTAAGGGGGCCGTGCACCTTCAGGTACAGCCTTCCTTAAAGCTGCCGAAAAGTGCCAGAAAATGTGATTTTATTTTTTTTAACCAAAAATTGTGATTTTCACGATTCTGGAGGTTAAAAAAATCATGTTTTTTAGCACTTTTGGGTCTATAATTCAAAAAATAATAAAGATTTTCAACAAAAAAAAGATTCCTAGTATGAGGAATATAATAAAACTAGTATGACAAAATTTGACACAATATATTTTGAGTAATCTTTGCAGAACCTAAAATGGTTTTTTTATAACTTTTTCCAAAATGGTCAATTTCATGATAATGGTTGGATTCATTGAACCCTTTCCTGCAAAAAAATGTATACTTTTATATAGATTAAATGAATAATGAAGAAGTTACGGCAGTTTTACGTAGGTTATACCGAAGGTGCACAGCCCCCTTAATTCTAGCCAACAAAAAGTTACGATCCAAACATTCTCACACATTCTTGTGTTGGGCTGTTCTATTTGAAATCCACACACCCTGTGTGGAAGAATAAAGTCAGTCTTCCACAGAGGGGGTGTGGGTTTCAAATGGAACAGCCTATTGATTATATGTGACATGTTCTACCAAAACCAGACGGAATTGGACAGAGCTCCAAACTGAGAAATAGCCCAAAACATAATTGGGGGTGATTTTTTGGGGAATTTGAGTTTCTGGTAAATAATTAATCTTCAGAGTGTTTATAACAATATTGTGAAAGATTCAGATTAAAAAATCATCCTAAATGTATGTTTCAGTGATTTAAAAAAAGCCTAGTTCTAGTAAAAAGCCTAGTTCTAGTAACTTTAAAGGGCGATAACTCAGTTTCGAGTTTTCATAAAGACCGTAAAAGATGAACTTGAAAATGATGTAACTCCGCTTTGGGAAATCCGATTAAAAAAAGAGTGGTACCACTGTAAAGCTGAAAGTCTCTAGTTTAATTATCAATTACTAACTCAATTTTGATATCTTGCCCAATTGTGTCTGGTTTCGGTAGAGCACGTCACATATTTTCTCTTTTGGTATAGGGTAAAGGTACACTCAGCAAAGATGAATCTTCTTTCATAAAATGGGCCACTAAAGGTTTTGGTTTTATACCTTCATAAACAGGATTTTTTTTTTTTTTCATTCCAAAATTTGGTAATTTTCATCATAGTTAATTGAACTAATATACAAAAATGATAGGTAAGGCGATAAAAACACCCTGTTTTCCGGGCGAACGGACGTCTCAGGTAGGGTCGGTCGGTAAAGCGTTTTTATGTGTGTTGTGACCATTTTGGTAAATTTTCAACAATTGATCGATATTGTCAAACAATTTCAAACACGAAAGAAAATGCCTCAAATTTAAAGGAAAATAATAGGTTGGTCAGACTCATCACCTAATGTAAATTTAATTCATCACCTAATGTAAATTTGATTAATTGAAAAAGTGTTATTTTTGTATAAGAGTGTAGTATTTTTAGGTTAGTATGTTGATCCTTTAGTTGCTCAAATTTTAGACGGTTGATCCAGTTTGAGACTGTTTACGATTTCCATAAAGATAATCAAAATATACGATATTGAAGAGGCGTTTTTGACCAAATGATGCAAATAGAAACACTCAAACCCACGCTATTTACTGCAAACTCGCAACCTCGTTTGTTGGACATCAAAAAGAAAACAGTTGTTGAAAAATTGGTAAACAAATTGAGTGGGTCTAATTTTAACAAACAAACGATAACCCCGCAGACATTCTCAATCAGCGAATAGCCTTCACAAATGATGACGTAAATCCAAAGACGTGACAAACACAGCAAACGTTGCTGACCATCAAATCTTCTCTCATCTTTTCCATTATTTCACGACATATATTCAATAACATAGCGAGTAATGCACAGCAATAAATCAAATGCACATCTTTATCTATTTTTGGTCAGAACATGTCTATTTTTGTCCGTGTACGTCTATATATAGTAGGATGCAATTTAGTTAATCGTTTGTCCGTGTACGTCTATATTGAGTCGAATGCAATTGTGTTAATCATGGGTGAAATTTGTGCTTTAATGGTCATGTTACTGGAAAGCTAACAAACATTGATTTCCGTGGGGGACTTATAAGAACTGCTCATATACACATATGTAACAGTGAATTGGTAAACAATCAAAATGGTAGTTAGTTTAATAAAAAAGTGGACCGTATCACTTTTAAAGGAGTGCAATCGCATTGTCCCCTATGAGGCTAAACAAAAGTTTGTTTTGTCTGTAGGTTGGTATAGGCAGCAGTTTTTTTAATATTCTTGGACAGATAAAATAAATATATGATAAAAAAAAAGGATGGTGTGATGGCAATTTGTTATTATCCGTAATCCTGCTAAATCCAACAGAATCCAACAGAAGCACCGTGCCGGTGCACCCCCATTCCCAAGTCTATCTTAGGCCAACAAAAACAAATGACTTGCCCTTTCAGGGTCAAAGTCAGGGTCGGACGGTCGGAATTTTTGTAATTTTTTTTTAATTTTTAATTTTTGAAAATTTACTGCACAAAAACACGTTTTAAAGATATTTTTTTTGTTTTGATTTTTAAACAAGCATATACTACTCAAAAACACGTTTTCATCTTTCTTTATTGTTATGTGCTTCTTTCAAAAAAAAAATCAATTTTTTTTAATAAAAAAAAATAAATAAAAAAATAGCGACCCTAGATTTCCGAAAGTTCGGGTCGGTCGGAATGGGCAACTTTTTTGTTGTTGGCCTTATTGCGCAATCACGCATGAACACCCGTCGTTTATTTGTCCATCTTTCCCCGGGTAGCTTGATTGCTAAACACACCCATGAGAAAAAGAAACACTGACAGGTGACACCTGTTATGTTTTAAAGATGTTTAAATAATCTGACAATGGAATGTATGTAATCCTCCCATATGTTACGTACTGTAAAACCACTTAATTTCAAAAGGAATGTTGATTCGCGAAAATTAAATACCCGCGAAACTGACAATTTTGCATTGAGAGTGACAGTACAAATCCAGATTGGCGAAATTAAATGCCCGCTAATATAGCAGTGATTTTAAATCCGTGAAATAAAGTATGCGCGAAATTATAGTGTTTTATATTCTATACAGCTGACAAACCGTTTAAAAAGAAATTCCTATACAGCAGCCATGCCATGACCCATACTTGTATCGCATACATAGGTCCAATAAATTCATTATAACATCAAACCTCGGGGGCAAAGTCCCTAATTATTACACTAAGAATGAATTGTGCGAGTTGAGCGGAGATGAAACTGGACAGATGAATACACTCTGAAAATAAAATGTCAAATCTAGTGAAGAGAAATAGAGTGTCAGGGAGAGTACACTCATGTTGGTATATGGAGGCTCATGGATTGTGATGAGTAAATGAGGAACAATGTAGCTATTCAGATGGTCACTAGTCTCAAGACTAGTTAGTCTCGAGCTTAGACCCATTCTACCGCTAGTCCAGAGTGTCTGTCCAGACCATAATCTTAGCCTCGAGTCTAGTGATACCGCTGCTCCGATTGCCGGAATTGATGCAATGACCCTTCACTGAAAGCCAAGCTGGAGTCTGTGTGACTCTTAAAATTGAGTCCAGCCACTATGTGACTCTATGTCGAAAGTAGTGACTCCATTCATGGAGTCGTGTGACTCCTTAGAGGAGTCCTGAATGATGACTCCATGGGGAGTCATTCGTTCACATGACTCTCTAAATAGAGTTTGCTTTAATTACCTTTGATGAAATATATAGTAATAATCATGATAATAGGTTAAATCTTGCTAAATGTCCCCTAACTTCTACAAAATATTTGAATTATTATTAGCATGCGCACATCAAATACAGGACGTCTAGCAAGACATTGCCCAATAATAATATTTTGGACCTCGATTCAGTATGTGTATTTTCCCCTGCCATCCTTAACTTATACATATTATTATGATATTAATAACTCAATATTCATATTTCCTTCATCGTGCCTCATTTACTCGTGTTATGGGTCATATGTATGTAGAAAAGACAAGAGGACAGCAAATATGCTTACATTATGAGCCCAGATTAGTCAAAATGTAGAAAACCAAGTTCATAGCCAAAAATAATAAAATGTGCACTCACAACACACACTCAAAATCAGGGGCGTAACTAAAGAAGGGGCAGGGGGCATGCCCCCCCCCCCCTGCCAGAAGGATTCCCCCCTCCCTGATGCCCCAAATGAAATGTCAAACTATATGGATATATATACAAACATATCCCACCACATGATGACAGGCCTGTCCGCCCCCCTCTTGCCCCCTCTCCCAAAATAAAGACCCTAGTTACGCTACTTCTTCAAATAAACCTTATAAATGTCGGATCTGATATCAAAATACTAAACAAACAAGTCAAATTTGACTCGACAATTTCAAGAGTGTGGTTGTCCTGCCTTCTCCTTTCCATCTATACGACAAATTTCATTCCTGCAAGAAATTTACGCAGCATTAGTTGCGCCAATTAGCGTGGGCATTTGTAAAACGATGCGGACCAGCCAAAATAGACGGAATCAGTAAGAAGGCTGATGCGACGGGTATCGTTTTAACGAAGTTGATTGTGCGTGACATAATTGGCACCGTCCGTTAATGAGGCAATGCGTGGAAATGACTATACACCTGGGAAATGGATGGAGCGGGCCATCTCAGTAGCATCACTGTCATTGAGATGAATTCGGGGGTGGGGGGGGGGGGGGGCACTTTAATTAATTTTGGATAGGGTCTCAAAAGATGGGGCTTCGGAGTGGATTTCTGATGGAGTCTTAAGAAGTGATTTTCTTCAAAAAGTAGGGTCTTAAGAACTGCCCGCCCCCAACGCCAATCTATTTTAAAGGTCTAACCTATCCCGAATTAGCAAATGTGAGAGTTCTTAAACCTTTATTTTTATAGAGTTTTAATATTTTAGATTTATTTTTTAATGTGGTGTTTCATTTTCTTTTTAATTCTTGAAAATAATTTAAAAAAACTATTGACATTTTTGCAATATTTTGAACTTAAGCATGACAAAAATGGCATCACTCACATAAAACAACAACAACATAAAATAGCCTACTTCAACATTATATATTTGCACATAGAACAGATACAGTCCTCAAAATGAGTAACTGACCAGGTAATAAATATACTTTTAACTCCAAAACTATAGCTCCTACGTAAAAATATTAAAATTAAAGTTGTAAGGAAATCTCTTTTCTTCAATTTGAGACATTGTTCATGAAGATCGGTTAATAATTGAGAACACTACATTGATGAGGATAGAACAAAGTGCAGTTTACATTTTCACACTTTGGGTTTGAACACGCAGGGGTGTGTGACAGGTATATGTGTATGGGCTGCATTGATCAATTGAAGCATCCCCAATCCTCATCTTATTGTCAACCTGTGAGTTATCGCTACCAGTTAATCAATAATCTGCCTGTTGCTAGTCCGAGGCTGCGTGTCGACGAACAAAATGTTAAAATGAAAAACTGAATTTGTTTTGGTTTTGGGCACATAACTGAGTTAATATTCATGAATTCAATCTTCACATGTAATATCTCAAATTTAAAGAGGAGATATCTCCTTACAACTTTACAATTCAATATTTTTACGTAAGAGCTATTATAGTTATGGAGTTGAGAACATATTAATTACCTGGTCAGTTACTTATTTTGAGGACTGTATATTGTTTGTTGGTTTTGTTTGTGTTTTCCTCGCCCGACATAAAAACAAAATTTGCAGTGCTGAATGTGTCTTTTTTTCTTTTTCTTGTGAACGTAAGCTATCACTAGCACCTGTTGACAAGGATGCAGACATGCAGGCACTTATTATTTTGATACAATGATAACATTAAATTTCGTTATCATCAAAATATTATAATAATGACAGATGCTTGTATCTTTGTTATGTGTAGAATTATATTGTATCAGTAGCAGGGCTCAAATTTTAATTTTTGAAGGCACCCAATTTCAAGGCCACTGAACAATTTCAAGATAGGGCACCAAGGCCAACACATGGTCAAAAATACCTTGAAAGTTATCAAAGGTCTGAGGCACTGAGGCAAAATCTTAAAAGGGCACAGTGATGGCCTCGATGGCTGGGAAATTTAGCAATGGTCAGTAGTAGATTCAACCAATTTGGCTTATATATGTTAACGATGTTGGCACCATCTGTATGGTAATAAAAGAACCATAATGATGGCTTTGTTTCCTTTGATGCCATTTATTTTGTCTGGTATTTGCTCTAATTTTCTTTAACCCTAATTTCCCGGGCGTGTTTTTGACAACTAAATCATCTATAGCTAGGGAGAAAAACTGGTCAAATTATTTTGGGGAAATACTCTTCGCCATTAGCGCCGGAGGTCAAACCCGGGCCACCGACATGGAATTTGACGCCTAACTGAGAGACGAAATGAGAATTAAGTCGGAAAATTCGATTTATTTTTTATTTAATTTTTAATATTTTTTTTAAGGTTTGTCCAGATTCAGAATACTCAAGAAACAAGCTTTAAAATGATATGCAACATGTCATATTTGCTTAATGTTTTCCCTGTCAAAATTCAAATTGAAGTTGCAAAATTTCTTTGTGTTCTATTGATTTTTGGCTTGTTCATTGGACCATATCTCCTAATGCACACCGGCGACTTACCGCTCATTTTGTGGTGACAGGTCTCATTTGATAACGCCGGTTCGTGGCACCTGATGGACCTGTCAAGCACGCGCTACCATTTAATACCACTGCAATGATTTGTAGGTCTGAGAAAGGCTAGGGTCAATAAGAAAATTCATGTAAAGTCATATTTACTATCTACTGAAGATAGTAAAATGGACTTTGAAATTAAGAAGAGTTGAAGAAGAAAAAAACCATACAATAAATCACTCTGGATCTTCCCCTATATCAGGGATGCAAGGCTTCCGGAAATTTCTGGAATTCCAGAAATTTGGCCATAAAAAAGAAAATTGGAAGAAAGATTTTTTTTTTGCATTTCTGGAATCGGATGATGATATTTCAGCATAAAAAAGAGTCAAACATGTTTTTTTTTAGGGGGGTGATACCCTAAAGTCTATTCTCCAGACAAGTCCCTATAAAAGTTTGACACCGCATGCAAATGCTTGGGCCATCTGGCCAAGCTCCCGTAAAAAGTTCAGGAAATTGATAAATCACCCACTTGCATCCCTGGCTATATGTGACCCGTCACGTCAAAATGAACATGTTGGTGGCATGAGTCAATTCTGAGTTATTGATAATGATACCATGTTGAAGGTGATCAGCCTTTTTAATCAAAAGATATGAGTTGAAGAAGCATATTTTGTTCTATTATTTTCTTTATATTTCACCATATATTTATTGGCCTCTATCTCAAAACTGGGTTTGCCGACAACATGTCCTTTTTGACGCGACTGGTCACATATATACTATTGTCACCACCTATGTACGTACATGTTACCTCGTTTAATGATACATGATGTGAATAGCTAGATATTTCAAATATTTCATCGTTAGTTTGATCTGACTTGATACGATGATTTAGCCAAGAATAGACTCACCATGATTTCTTCGAACGCCTCTATATTAGTGATTTTTGTCTTCCGGTGACATTTCATAAAAGAGCATATTTGTGTGGAAGATGAATTCCATTAACAATTGTGTCTCTTCAATGGTTTCAGCAATCAGCATTTTCACGGCTTCATGTAGAATCAGTGAGGGCAATGACCAGAATTAAGACGTTTAAGATTTATTTACATCGTTACGTTGTCTTGGTTATAATTACAGCCCGTATGCCAGGCTGGGCAGACTTGAGCGGTACCAAATCACAATTTATGAAAAATCAGATGAAGTTATCTACAGGTCCCACACCACCAAATCAGTTCCCTATTGCTTTGTGTGGTAAAGAGGTCAAGTTCTTTGTGTGGTGAAGAAGTTCATGTTAATTTTTTTCATCTTTAGAGCAAACTGGTTCATTCAAATCATTGTTTTTATTGAAGATTTAGATGTCTTCTGCTTAAAAACAATCACGTTTGTAGGGGGTAACCAGCATTTCCCCCCGCTACGGGCCAATGATATCTATCTTAGGTACGACAGGCTGCCTATATTCTTAGATCAGGGGTTTTAGCTCTAAATTGGTGGAAACAGTGAAATCAGGTAAAATGATACCATTCAAGAAAAAGCTAGAGCTGTTGGGCCTAATGTGGAGGAAATAACCTACAAATGCCAAATTATGAAACATTTTGGTACATTTACAGCACTTTTTACCTTTTCTAGGATGTTAAATTTAGACTTATGATGGGGTCTATCTTAATTGCAAACACTGCCGTGTATTGCCAAAATGCAAAATATATTTGGTGGTGTGCACTCTGAAGGAATTGAGAGAGCTATAACAGGCCCGGGGGGCACTCAATTATTTTTGGGTAGGGGTGTGCCGCACAGGGTCTCAAAAAGGGGGCTATAGAACTGAACTGAGTGGATTTTATGACGAAAAATAGGGTCTTAGGAACTGATTTTTTTTTAAAAAGTAGGTCTTGAGAACTGGCCTATAGTTCAATTTTGATTAGCAAGAACGCACATTTTTGAATCCAACGAAGAATTGGGGTTTTGGAACGCAAAATTTCACGATTTTTGAATTTTCAATAAAATGGGGGTCTTAAGAACTGATCCAGGCTCAAAAGGTGGGGTCATAAGAGCTAGCAGCAGAGGGTGAAAAAGGGAGTCTTCAGCGCGGCACATACCTATACCCTTTTCCAATGTCAGTGCCCCCCGGGTATAACAGGTCACACTGACGAAACAAAGAGGCCTTTTAATCTTTTGTCTCTTACAAACATACCTATCACAGAATGGTATGAAGCTTTTGATATTTCCCGATAATTGGGATAAATTACTAGTTAACATACATTTTCTATACATTGACAAAAAATATGTCTGTTGATTTATCATTGGAATTTTTTAAAATTCTAGATTCACTCTAAGATCATAATTTTGAAGTAATTAGGAATCGTATCACCCTGTAACTCAGAACATATTTATGATTTATGATCTGCAAGAAAATCTCCTTTAAAAAAAATTCAAGGATAGAGGGCTTCCCCTGGAAAAGACCCCATAATATGCCTTTAAAGGCATATTATGTGATCTTTTCCAGAGAGCGCCCTCTATTCATTATTTTTTTTTAGAAAGTAGATTTTCTTGCAGATTTACATTTTTGATCATAAATCGTACATACATTCCGAGTTACAGAGCAATATGACTCCTAATTACCTCAAAATCATGGTTTTAGAGTGAATTTAGAGTAAAAATATAAACTGTCGTGTTAACCCGACAGTTTATTTTCACTATAAAACCATGATTTTGAAGTAATTAAGAATCGTATCGCCCTGTAACTTAAAATGTATGTACGATTTATGATCAGAAATGTAAATGTGCAAGAAAATCAGCTTTCAATTTTTTTTTTGATGTTGAGGGCCTTCCCTGGAAAGATCACATAATATACCTTTAATCAACTGTCACTGCTTTAATTGACAGATTTTAAAAATTAATTGTTCCAAGCCTTCTCATCATCTCACACTTTGCACCATCTGAATACATTAATCACAAAGATACACAGCCTTTGTTAAGGCCATAAATAAAAAAATTGTTGTGTTGCCCTCAGCAAGTGACCCTAAAATCTCAAAAATTAAGGTTTCCAATTTTTTTTTAAGATTTAAATTTTACCCCAATTGTCATAATAGTACTATTTTCTACTTGAAATGAGTAAGTTTGCTTTTATAAATTGTCTCTGAACTATATCACACTAGAAACATTAGTCAAATCAGGATCTATGGTCAAATTGATATTTACCAATTTTGTCTTGACATGAGTCTGTCAGTAATATTTGTGAGCAAAAAAAAGAATAAGAAAAGGAAAAATCGACTGACCGACCTGACCAATATTTGGCTCTTCTTGAGTGCAACACAACAACTTAGTTTTTTGGCCTAATTTTTAGTATCTTCCTGTGAAAACTGTATTCTCAAACATCATTGCTCATTTGATGGATTGCTTGTAGAGCGATATACAGGGGGTTGACTTGTGATTATTTAGAATAGAATATAAAATATTAATTGCTTTGTTAAGATTTAATTACAACAAGATGTTCTCTCAATTATTAAGAGGTGTAGAGTGACGAATGAGATTTGTATGGTGGTCCAAATATTTGTAGCTATATTCTTTCCTTTTTAAAGCAATAGTATGTGATCTTTTTCACATTTTTACACATATTTTTTATTTTCTCTCTTATATATTAAGATTTTTCTCTCTCTTATATATTAAGTTTGACCATCAGGAAAAACTCATAAATTTACTTTCACTATATTTTCCATAAAAACCCATCACAGAATTTTACTTTATCATGATGGAAATCTGCTTCCAATTTAAAGGTATATTATGTGATCTTTCAAGGGAACGCCCTCAACATCAAAAAAAAAATTGAAAGTAGATTTTCTTGCAGATTTACGTTTCTGATCATAAATCGTGCATACATTCCAAGTTACAGGGTGATACGATTCTTAATTACTTCAAAATCATGGTTTTAGAGTGAAAATAAACTGTCATGATAACACGACAGTTTATATTTTCTTTCTAAATTCGCTCTAAAACCTTGATTTGAGGTAATTAGGAATCATATCGCTCTGTCACTTGGAATGTATGTACGATTTATGATCAGAAATGTAAATCTGCAAAAAAATCTACTTTCTAAAAAAAATAATGAATAGAGGGCGCTATCGGGAAAAGATCACATAATATGCCTTTAAGGAACTTTTGCAACATATTCGTATTTGGATTTTCATCATAAAGCATTCCGTAGGGGTTTGTTCACTTGTGTACAGTTGCGGTCATAACCGGAAACACCGTAAACGGCGTTAATACAGTGTCAAACCATGGCAATTATATTTACGAACGGAAAAAACACTCAGAAAATAAACTGTCCCCATATCAGGACAACTTATATCAAAATCTGATTTTGAAGTAATTAAGAAACGTATTGCTCTGTAACTTATAAGATATTGTTAATTTTCGTGGTTATAAATGTAATTTGAAGAAGAAGAAAAAATCTAGAAAAAATTCACAGATAGGAAAAGATCGCATAATATGCTTTTAAAATATTGAATAAATTATATATAGCCTCGGACAATTAATTGGTGTGAATTAAATTAACAAAGACCTTAAAAATACACCGTCTCGAACCCAGTCCCTCTCTACATGGGCACCAGATGAATAAGCACTTACATATACAAAGCCTTTGTTGAGAGTCTCTAGCGAACTACATGTAGTAAATATCAAAATATTGAAACAGAAATTGTGTTAGACAGTCATCGTTATAAAATCATGATTTGAAGACAATTGCATTTCTTAGTATTAATGTAAAAATAACTTTAATTTGTACTGGATTCAAAGATACGCTTCCTTCCACAATAGACAATTTGTATATGAGTGAATCATATGATTGTATTGGAGTAAGAAAAATTCTAAGCGCTAGGAGCTGTCACAAATATATTCATTTTAACAATAGGACTATTTTATTTGTCCGCAAAATTGTAAACTATGATTTTTTTTTAAATATTTGCAAAACCATTTGCATTCAACAATAGGTAATTCATAGCAAATAGATTTTGTATGCAACATTTATTAGGCAATCGAGTACTGTGAACCTGGAAATTTTCGTGCTACATTAATGTTTGCGCTTTTCGCGCTCCAAGTAGCTACCGCGAAAATAAAAACACACATATATATTTATTTTGTGGATAAGTCCATAAATTGTAATGAACTTTCATATCGTGAATTTAAAAATAAGCGAAATGGCTGAAAATCAGCAAAGCGCGAAAATGTAATCGTGCGAAAATTACCACTTTTACAATATTCGTATGGTTTATTCAAACAAGCGTAATACATAAAGACAATTCACAAGTCACTAGTTTTGTAATTATCCATTTGCAAAAATAAACCCTTCATGAAAAAAACCTTCTCTTGTATAGTATACAGCAGTCAGTACGGAAACAGTGCACCGACATCTCTACCATACGCCTCCTCCCCCGATTTTCTGAATGGTTGAATCCATAAACTTGATGCCAATTAACTGACAGTTGGCTATGAACACGCTATACTTGCTATACTTACTACTACGCTGCTTGGTGTGCACACACACATGTGGGTTTGTAGTCAGATAAGAATAGTAAAGCCTGAGACTGGTGGCTGTGTGCTATACCAGCATAGAGCATATATAAAGTGCCTTGAGAACCATAACAATGCCTGCTGAATTGGATTTATATATCGTGGATGTGGTACAGCGTGGACGGTTGGTAAATCCATGTAATGCTGGATGTATGCTCGTAAAATGGGCGTAATATAACTCAGAATTGCTTGTAACATTTCGTTTTGTATATATATAAGTTCATGTGAGCCAAGTGGATACATACAACCAAAGTGCCTATCTACACACCATTGGGATATTCATCTCAGCTGATAGAGGAAGGGGGTCACTAAATAACCCCCACCCCACTTGTAACCATGGCGACCGGTGGGGCAACTCAGTCTCAACACAGAGGACGACGTGACAGCGGAGGTGGGATGAGGAGGATCGGTGGGTTTCTGCCGTGGACCGGCATGGGCCGGACGAATAATTTGACGGTGCCTCAGGAATCGCGACCTCGTCGACGGGCGATGAGTTTGCCGGAAAATAGGTTCTATTACAAAGGCAGCAGGTAATGTTTTTTGTGAAATTTTGCTCAATTTATTTCATCCGCAGTCCTTACGGAATAAAACGAATCTAAGTTATGTTATTTCTAAGCTACAGAAGGTGACACTGTTTAAGGGCATTGAGAGATTCCCGAGAAAAATGAAATTTGGAATTTTTTTGTTTGTTTCAATAGATAGGTAAGTGGGAACCCTGAAGTGTAACAAAAAAGTTGAGGTACAAAAAAAACCTAATTTCCAGAAAAATTGAGGGCGCACTCCAATACGTATCTCTCAGTGCCCCTTTAAAAATGAACCGAATGTGATAGGTTGTTTGCTAACGAAGGAATTTATGGCCAAATACCAACAGGTAGCTTGTTCAAACCCTCTACTGCTGGTTATATATACATTTATATCTCACACCTATTCTTGTGTGTTAACACTAATCCATGTGACAGGCGTCTGCAGACGACATTCCAAAATTTCACAAAATGTTTCAAAAATGTCAAAATTATTGAATTTAATTATCATATTTAGAATCGCTGTGAGAAATGCATTGAAATAAGTACAAACATGCCTAGTATTGGTTCAGTAATCCCTGAGAAAAATCTGTTTTGTATATGGTAAAACCAAAAGCCGTGTGGAAAGTGTTAAATGTGACAACCATTGGAAACTCAAGTTCCTCTCAATTTCTGAACCTGTTTTTGACCTGAAAAGGTGACATTTTTCATTTCCAATTTTTGGTATACTCTTTTAAAGAAAACTCCATTTTTAATCTCAGAAGATATGTTGTTAGTTGTTCAATACAAAAGTGACTCATAGCTACTGGCCACAAACTACCCAGAACATGATACATACAGAAGACTTGTATTTTGATTTCAGCAATTAAAGGTATATTATGCAATCTTTTCCATGGAACGCCCTCTATCTTTGATTTTTTTCTAAATGCAATTTTCGGTTCAAATTTTAGTAGTTTTAGTAACTTTAGTTCCAGAGCAAATACGCCTCCTAATTACTTCAAAATCATGCCTTAAATGGGTTAAAATAAACTGTCTGTGTTACTCCGACAACTTATTTTCAGAATGTTTTGGCTCGTAAATAGAATTCTGTGATTCCAGATTCACAACTGTATACAAGTGAACAAATAGTACGGAATGATTTTTATATGAAGAAAATCAAAAAATATGTTGACAATTCCTTAGATAATTGGGAGACAGATTTCCATTGTGATTTAGTAAAGTTCAAGATTTTTCTACGGTAAATACAGTCAAGATCGATTTATGAGTCCAGGAATGTCTTTCCTGATAGTCAAACTTCATTATAAGAGAGAAATAAATATGTGTAAAAATTTGAAAAAGATCACATAGTATTGCTTATTATAAAGCTCATTAATTGGGATTTACCATACAGGGATTCTTATGTTAATTGACATGCTGTTCTGAAATCCAAACCAATCCTATACAGGACTGTTTATAATTATAATACCCTCCTAATCGGGAAAACATCTTTAAATTGAGACATTTTTGTGGTTGCGACATGTCCCTATCAGCTCCTACTGTATTTACTCATGGACTGACTGCACCCAGTCCATGATTTACTGGCACTTATTTTTTTCTTCTTCTTTATTTACAACATGTATTATAGTAGAGATAGGCAATTCTATAAAGCACCAAATATTATTCATGGGTATTTTAATTTTGCAAGATTTGTTATGATTACTTAGTGCGAAATGTTCATGCCCCAATTATTTTGCTTTCAAACCGGAAAAGGATGCGACAGCTGCGCCATGGAACTTCATTTGGCAATTGGACAATTTACACGCTGCAAATTTGACCAAGTGTTGGCAAATTGTGAAATTTTCACACGCTCGATATTTCATGATTTACTGTTTTACAACTATTTGGAATTGGACTTTAGAATAGATAACATTTTATTGGAATGAATGTTTTGATAATATATGCATCTGATAAATAAAGAGTTGATATCTTGATAAGAAATGCACAAAAACAAAAACAAAACACAGATCACTCAAACCACAACATAGTATAAAGCATCAGGTATGGAGGATACATTCTTAGAACAACGGGGTCAAATTATACACACAACCTAAAAAATGGTTTTTTTATGGAAAGGAATCAAATAGTTTATAACTGAACTACTGCCTTTTAGGTTTTTATTGTTTTTTTACTTTCAAAAATGGGACATTTTGCGAGATATGGCAGTAAAATGTGCTTACAAATTATAGGAAATAAGTGCTTTCCAATGATTTCAAAATGTTGTCTCCTGTTTTCATGGACGTGAGGCTTTTAGTAAGAATAATGAGATTGCACATTTTAGAATGACGCAAATCCTTGAATTTTGCTGCAAAGAAGGGCTTTGCAATGATTTCAAAATGTTAACTCCTGTTTTCAGGGACGTGAGGCTTTCATTAAGGCCAAATTTTTGTTTTGTTATGTTGTCCTCTACCGTCCGCTCCGGATTTAGGGCCGCTCCGATTTTCCCCCCATTTTTTTTTCAATTTTTTTTAAAAATCAGATGTTTTTGTGTTTTTTCAGATGGTTTTTTTTTTCAGATTTTTTTAAAAACAGTTTAAATGGCATTGAATATTAAATTAAGTGTTTATAACATATATGTGCGACTCTCAGAGTGATTTCAACTTCTTGTTGGCTGAACTTTGAGCTTCCGCTGGTAAAAAAAAAAATAAAAAAATAAAAAATCTGCCCGCCCGCCCCTCCTCTCTGTGGAAGACAACATAACAATTTGTTTTTTGGCCTAAGAATAATGAGATTGCACATTTTAGAATGACGCAAATCCTTGAATTTTGCTACAAAGAGATACAATTTGATTACCTTATGCAAAAGCATGGCTAAATGGAACCTTTCTATACGTAGTAGAAATGGGCGGTAATTTCTTCAGGAAGATGTGGGGAGTTGTGAACATATTTGGGGATCGTAATTTCTTTTATTATAAAGGGGGTGGTGTATTTAATCATTTTGCTATGAACAGGTGTCCGAGTGGGGGGGGGGGGGGGGATTTAAAAGAAAATGGTTTAGGTCCATTTATAATATATATGACACTCCCCTTTAGGCGAAAATAAAGTCCCAAATAAGAGTTGTTTTACTAATTTAGTGGAAATCAAAAATTACATAATAGAAAATGGACATTTTGGTCAAATAAATTAACAAATTAATTCCTCTTTCTTCATGCCCCTTCTCCTAACCATCTCCTGGTATAAAATGTAAAAGATAAATCCAACAGAACCAGGAATAAAACACACTAAGGATCAGAAAAGGGATACAAGAGGATATCTCCAAAATGTAAAATGCAAAGAATAAAAGCAAGATATACCAACAGGGAGTGGTAACTTGCATGTCCAGTAGGCAACATCTCCTACTGACATTTGGCTATAATTAGGCTTTAAAAAAAAATTGTGTTTGCCCTCAAGTGCCAAAAATTTAAAATCAGGTCGGTCAGTCGGTCGGATTTTTTTTCTTCTTTTTACAAATTTTTTTTTCAATTTTTTTTTGGCTGAAAAATATATGGTTTATATCAAGACAAAAATGGTATAGGCCAGGCCCATTATGTGAATTTGAACTAATGTTTCTAGTGTGACAATAGTCGATAAAAACATTTATTTGGGCTTACTTATTCATTTCAAGCAAGAAATAGTAACATTTAGACACTTTTAATCAAATTTAAATCTAAAAAAAAAAATGTGACCCTATTTTTTTACGATTTTAGGGTCGGTCGCTGAGGGCAACACAACTTTTTTTTGCCTTTTAGTGGTGAATCTGTCTAGTTTATAATCTTCTTAGTAGTTCTTACTACTTTGTTTTTATATTTTATCCCTGATGAAGGGTGGTATATCCACTTGGAACGTCGGTCTTCATTGTTACGTTATATTGTTGTTGTTTTATTGCACAGCAATTGTTATTGCTTGTCCCAGTGCATTTCAGTGTGTTATTGTTATTTGTTATTTCTCTGTTTTATCACATTATTCTCCCTTGTTATTGCCTGTTTCCCCACCCCAGTTGGTATATCGTGCTTTTATTCCTTTGCCTCTGCTGGTAGACAACCAAAGCAAAATGTGTGCTTAGTGTATAAATGATTATATGAGAGATATTTTGCCACTCAACTGAAAGTAATATTCCAACGCCTTATTAGGAAATAATAATCCTTGGTTTTCAAATCATGTGGGTTTTCTGAATGCTCACTTCAATTGTGGGTGTTTTGTTGTATATCCGCTGAAAAGGCACAAAGTTTATTAATATAGTCTTAAAGATCAGTACAATTCCTTAAAGAAGAAAAAACAAGGGTTTACAGGACTTTGTTCACAATATATCGTAGGATTAAACCACGCTATTTTATGACAAATCGTGGGCGGTGTGTTTTTATCAATATGTAGCGGAAATGACAATCAAATTTATGGAAGTTTTATTCAATTATCTATCTATATTTAAAACAATTGAAGTTCAAAATTAAAATGATCAGTCAAAAGAGGTCTCCATATGCGTCATCTTATGGCTGCCTTAACACTTAGCACGCGGCAGGTGTCTGCAGACGACATTCCAAAAGTTCACAAAATGTTTCAAAAATGTCAAAATTGTGTTTTTATCAATATGTAGCGGAAATGACAATCAAACTTATGGAAGTTTTATTTAATTATCTATCTATATTTAAAACAATTGAAGTTCAAAATTAAAATGATATGACAAAAAGAGGTCTCCATATGCGTCATTGAGTGTGCCTGCCTTAACACTTTGCACGCGGCAGGCGTCTGCAGACGACATTCCAAAAATTCACAAAATGTTTCAAAAATGTCAACATTTTTAAATATCATAACCATATTTGGAAACACCATGTGAAATGCATTGACATAAGTACAACTATGCTTAGTATTGGTTCAGTAAATCTTGAGATAGACTTTGAAAGTTGGGAAAGGTTTCTGAAAAATCTGTTTTGTATATGTCAACATAATAGTTGCGTGGAAACATCATCATACTGAAATTTGACAGCCTTAATCGGTATAATTACGGAGAAATCGATGAAATAACGTCGAATTACCGCGAATGGTGGTAACCACCGATATAGTTTGTGTACTACTCAATGGGTACAGTTCACAGCATCTTGTGCGTCTAAAATAAGAACCATTAGAGCTATGCAACTCAAACTTTGGAACACAAATTTTTTTAAGGATGACCTTTCATGTAGAATAGAAAACTTCAAGTTGAAAATCGGAACATTTACCTTTACGGTATCTGTGGAGAGGTGAAGTCTTGGTCTGGAAATAGTTAAGTATGCCCCCAAAAATTGTTGTGTTGACCTCAGCGACTGACCCTAAACTCAAAAACAGGTCGCAATTTTTATTTTTTTGTAAGATTTAAAAAATGTTACCCAATTTGTCAAAATATTACTATTTTCTGCTTGAAATGAATAAGTTTGTTTGAATAGATTGCTTTTTAAACTATTATCACACTTGAAACATTAGTCAAATTGACATTTACCAATTTTGTTTTGTCACGGTCTGTCAATAATATTTATCAGCAATTTTTTTATTTTAAATTGACCTACCGCTCATCATACAAAGCTCATCTGGCGAATATACTTTGTGACCCTGAGCTGTTATTGTTTTTCCCCATAATTTGAGGTAGGGGGCTGGAGGAATCGACTATCAATATCCATCATTATATCTGTGGGAGAAGTAAAATCTTGGTCTGGAAAAAGCTTTTTATACGTATATATGCATTAGAAAGCTCATCTGGCGAATGTGCTGATTTTTGTTTTGCCTCATGATTTGAGCGGCTGTACATTGTTGGTCGTGTTTGGATCTTCATTGTTCCAAAACCCTTTGTGAGGTGTTTGGAGGGGGAGGGGGGGGGGGGGGGGGGGGAGTTGATTTTTCGACAAATGTTGATATATTTTGAAACTGATTGCCAAAACAAACAAAAAATTGTTTAAAATACCCAATTTTTCCAGGAAAGTATGAAAAAACACCACCAACAACACATGACCATGATGACCAAATGACCCTACATAAGCAGTCAGTACGCTTGTTAAACTGACAGTGGCGGCACCAGCATCAACTTTCTTTTTTTTTGGGGGGGGGGGGGGGGCAAGACAAATCTGGGAGGGTAAGACAAACATTTGGGGGAGGGGGTCAAAATGTGCATTAAAACTTCACAATTTCGATTATTTGGGGGACAAAATGGGATGGGGCTTGAGCTGAGTGGGAGAAAAATGTCATAACTGTCGGAAGCCCCCCCCGGTAGTGCCTCAACTAAGAACAGAGTTTCCCCCTTTGTTGCCAATGGGGAATGTACTTATGCCAGCTCCCTCTGGCTTTTGTGTCATGTTCCACATTGTATATGAATTTGGGTTTTATATTTAACTTGTGACTCATTTGTGGTTAATTTATTTATTAAATTATATGAAATTTAAAGGATATCTATATAATATTGAATGGCTTTGAGGGTGATACAAGAATATATTGCACAAGCTATACAAATCTTTTGATAGCGAGTGCAATATATTCTTGTATCACCCAAAAATAAGACATTCAATATTATTATTATTATTTATATAACAGACTGTTTTGATAAAAACTAAATAAGTTAGCCCGAACTAACCTTCTCTGCGCTTATATACTCACACGCACATCTTTTTGGATGGCAATATTTTTGAATATTGGATGCACAGCCGGGAACTTGGTGCTCAATAATTAAATACACACTTTTATTGTACTGTTTGGAAGGCCCATATAAATAATAATAAATGTTATTGGTTTGTTTTTTCAGCTGAAAATCTTATACTCATGATATTTAGATTTCTCATCTGTCAAAGTTATGAGTCATTTTGCATTTCATTGGAATTTCAGTTCAAATTCTTACGTTCAGGTTTATTAACGTTTCTTCAATGTGAATGATTCCGGCTATTGTCATTGTCGACTTTCGTTTTCCTTATATACAATTATTTTTGAGATGACCAATAGTCGCAGCGCCCTTCACCTCCGTATTAGTTGTTGTATTGATATTTGTAGCAGACGAGCAGGGGAATAAGAATATTCAATTTATATAAATGCACTCTGATCTGAGGCGACGAGAAAAATCCCCTGTTTCTTTTCTTTTCGTCGCCTCGTATATACATTATCTTTGAATGAAATCAGGGTTCAAGGTGCTACATTCTAAAAAATGTTGACACATCAAAAGTTGTTCTGGTTATTAACACCAAAAGGTGTTCTATGATTTTAAACATTTATATTGGAAATATTTACACATATTTTCAGTTTTCTCTTGTTTTAATAACAGTATCTTATTCCTAAATCCACAAATATTTAAAAAACCATCAAAAACTATAATATCATTACAGGAACGTCTGTGAACACTGGATGCATTCTAGAACTCATTGGTGTTTCCCAAACTGTTACAAAAAGGTGTTCCTTTGTTTAACACGGTGTTCAAAGTAGAACACTTTCAATTTTCAGCTGACTAAATCCTGTAATGATATTATTGTTTTTGATGTTTTTATTTTTATCATTTTTGTCACCACAATCTAGTGTCATCTCACAATCTTGCAGATCAAGTCACCAGATCTAACCTAGTTAGTCACAAAAGGTCATATAAATCGTCTACATGTACAGTCTCTACTTTGAACGCTCTTGGACACAATTTCCTAATAAGTGTTCAGTGTAACCGACAAGGCTCAAGATAACAGTTTTTTTTACCAGGAGCTACTTTTTTCAGAAGTAGCGCTCGGATCAGGGGGATTTATTGAGAACCGGGAGCTGCTTTTAGTCTACCGGGAGCTAACCTTTTATTAAACCATAAGCCTAAGCGAAATTCGATGTTTTGGGCAAGCTTCCAGGGCGCTGGTTTGGATAAAATATCAGTGCTCGGTTGTTTATTTTTCAGCATTACCGGGCGCTTTGGCAGAAGGACCGAGGGGTAAAAATCGCCCAGCGCCCGCTTATCTTGAGCCTTGGTAACCGAAGAGGATGGACATTGCAATATTTTGCAATGTCTCCATTCCCATTCCTAAGCCTTTCCACACGGCTATTAGTTTTACCATATACAAAACCGATTTTTCAGAAACCTTTTACCAACTTTCAAGTTTTTGCATTACCTTTTGCATAACTTCCAAATATGGCAATGAAATTCAATATTTTTTGAAATTTTCAAAACATTGTGTGATATTTTAGAACATTGTCTGCAGACGCCTGCTGCGTGGAAAGCGTTAACCTCGTTTTGTCTTAATTAGTTGACGACTTTGCTGTAATTATACCGTGATATATTGTATGACATTAAAAAATAATGGAACGAAAAAATGCAATCAGCCATGTTACCATATGGCTTCGCTGCTAGGCCGTGAATTTATATAAACATTATGAAATAACGGTACCCTCATAAATTATGGCGTCCAGTTTTAATACGACACACATGACCGAGATCTTGTAATCAAGGGTCGGAATCATCTGCTACATGTGTTATAGATAAGAGGAAATATTTACAAATTTACATTTGTGCAAATTATTGAATATTTATGAAATTTTGATGAATTTGAGGACAGTTAGGTATAGGCCTGTAATATTGTCAAGGTCTGGGGAGATTTTGTCGTCAGAGCATTTGTACTCATATTGATGACTTGGTATATAGACTCCTTCATCCAAATTCATGAACTTGATTTAGGTTAAATGTTAATGTTTTTTACCTACAATCATTTATTCACACATCTATTATTTTGTCCCGTTTGCGTTGTTCATCTTAACTATAATTTTTTTTGTTGTTGGAAGAACTAGGCTAGTTGCACCGGATTTGACAATTTTAGTGTAAAATGGCAAAAAAATGTTTTTGTGTCATTTCTTGTTTATTGTTTGTTACTGCCCGTCCTACCCATAATATTGTGAAATCTTCCTTAAAATAATTCTTGAAATAAATTTGCATAATTCTGGAAAATTTACTTTATATAGTCCCTTCAAGCCCACATCAGATACATATAAATGATCAATTACTGTATATTTTTAGCTGGTGATCCACCTGCTCGAAATTTACATATTTCATAAATATTATCGAAAAAGGTCTTAGGGTAGAATTTTTTGTAGAGCGTTAACACTTTCCATGCGGCTATCAATTTTACCATTTTACAAGGCATATTTGTTAGAAACCTCTCTCAACTTTCAAAGTCTATCTCAAGAATTACTGTATCAACAAGGGCGCATACAAGATGGTCGCACCCCGGGGTGCTGTGAAAAGATGATCCCCAAAAATGCAATTGATCAGGCCCTTTTCTTGTTCTATAGCCCCAATATTGCTTTTCTTTTCCGTTTCCTTTTCTTCTCTTATCTTTCCTTTTTTGTCTCCTTTCCTTTTCCCCCTTTCTTTTTTCTTTCTCCCCTTTTTTTCTTTTTTCTTCTTTATACCCCGGGGTGCTGCAGCCACCGCAGCACCCCCTGGATCCACCCCTGTGTACCAATACTAGGCATGTTTGTACTTCTTTAAATGCATTTCCCATGGTTATTCCAAATATGGTAATGAAAAACATTTTTGAAACATTTTTTTAAAATTTTGGAATGTCGTCTGCAGGCGCCTGCCGCATGGAAATTGTTAAGGCCCCTATATTAGATTAGATGAGCTGACAAAAGTGTGCCGCCAGATAAATAAAATGCTATTAATATTGGCGGAAAAGAATTCTCTGAATCCTACTTCGTGTATTCACTTACTTAAAATGCAGTCATGAATAAATAGATCACTGGGTTTAATAATATTGTCATGTCTAAAAGAAAAATTGTTTGCTGACTAACAGATATTTGACTGTTTTCTTTATCTTATTTGGAAAATTAAATAATCTATGGAATATTATAAGTAGTGATAGATGCTGATATATTTCTTCAGTGTCATGTTGTGCACACAGTATAAAGAACATATTATAATTTGGACTACCGTATTATCCCTATTAAGTGCCCATGCCCTTATAAGCGCCAACCCCTCTTTTTCCCAATGACTACCAAAAAGTAACACCTAATAAGCGCCCATCCATTTAGCCACTGCAGCTCAAAATAAAGCATGAAAGTAGTGTCCGAAAGTCCCGGCATCAACAACATGTTGGCAATCCACGTATCAGCGGGCTGTGCACATTTTCCACCAAAAATGTGCATCAAAAGTCGGAAACAATTTGACAGTTTCCACGATAAACGACTTTAAATAAAAGTAACTTTTGAGTTAAAATAAGCCCTCATCCTAAATGACTTTGCTAAGAGCCCTGGGCATTTAATAGGGATAATACGGTACATAAACTTAAAAACGTGGACATTTGTACACATATTTTCTCCCTCTATAATGAAGTTTGACTGTCAGGAAAGATTTCCTGAACTCGTAAATCTATTTTGACTGTATTTACCATAAACAAAATTCATCACAGAACTTTGCTAATGCATAATCGAAATCTGCTTCCAATTTCAACATATTTGTTTAAGTTTTTACCATAGAGCATTCCGTAGGGGTGTGTTCACTTGTGTTTAATTGCGGTCATAACTGGAAACACTGTAAACGGCGTTTACATGGTGTCAAACCATGTAATCATATTTACGAATGAAAAAACACTCAGAAAATAAACTTATTTCAAAATCTGAACTTAAAGTATAGGAAACTTATTGCTCTGTAACTTTTAGATATTTTAGTTTCATCGTTATTAATGTAAAAAATTGCATTTCTAGGAAAAGATCACAGATACAGGACGTTCCCTGAGAACGATCGCATAATATGCCTTTAAAGGTGACTACAAAATAGAGTACCCTAGGGTGCAAGCCAACTAAACCAGTAGCATGTTTTTATAGACGCCCTACATAAATGGCTCAATGCATTGCAGAAGTTTATACAAGCTGGTGAATTCATTATTTGCAAGCAAGCTTTAAAACATGAACTCTGACTTACTCCCTTAAAACCAGGACAAAGTCGTCAGGTGCGAACTTGAGATACAGGCTAAGTTAGACACCGATATAAATCAAAAGAAAACGTTAAGGATATAAAAATGGACAAATGGTATATTCATTTTGAATGGACAAAAAAGAACAAGCAATTCTAAACTGAGATATACCATTAGAAAGCATAAAAAGTCAGTGTTTCAAATCTGGAATATAATTTAAACTACTGTACAAGTGGATATTTTCGCTTGTGTAATTTTTCACGCTTGGCCTATTTTGAACAATTTTGATTGTTTTTATTTTCGCGATTTTGAGCTTCCTTGCATAGACCTACATACAGAATGAATCTATTGTCGCATTTTTATTTTAGCGCTTGCTGATTTTAGTGTGAAAAGCACAAAGATAAATCTAGCGCGAAAATTTCGACTTTTACAGTAATTTTTTTTCAAACTTTTTCCTGGTTTCGAGGGGCAAGTTTCACTTTCTCCCACACATTCTCTCGCTATATATATGGTCTATTCCATTTGAAAGACATACACCCCTTATGGGAGATATGACCTTAATCATCCCCACAGGGAGTGCAGATTTCAAATGGAGTCACCCATGCAGGTGACCCCATTTGGAATTCACACTCCCTGTGGACAAGATCAAGGTCATGTCTTCCATAGGGGGTGTAGGTATATCAGTTGGAATAGCCTAATGTTGAGTCAAGCAAAGTGGAGAGGTGTAAACATGCTAATCTGAGATTACTGCCCGATTATATGGTCCTGGACCATTTAAGTTATGAATATTAAGAATGTTGACACCTTAGAAATGACATTTGCAAAAAAGAATAAATCAAACAAACCCAAACTGGATATCCTAATAGCTTTATACTAGGCCTATTTACGGAATAAAGCGTAATGTATGTGTAACACAGCTTTATTCCATTTATGGTCCTGGACCACAATATCGGTCCAAAATCTCACAAAAATCTGTAGACATATGCATCGTGTGAAAGTTGTTTCTGATAAAAGGTATAAATGCTGTTACGCCAAGGGCTGTCTAGCTTAGGAATTGTATAACGGTAAAACATGTTACGGTAATTATACAGGGTGGTTATTTTCGTTAAGTGGCTGGATCATGTGTTTGTCTGCTAATGTTAATGCTGCTCGATACACAACCTACGAAGATAGATCGTGTACGTATACCTTTATCAAGTCTATATGGAACTTGGAACATTTGCAAAGTGTTTTTTTGCCACAAATATTTGATGCAGTTTTATAATATCATACGCCAAAACTAAAATTTGAACACATATTATAATGATGCTGGCAAGCAAGCGGTGATTGCAGCGTTGTAGCGATTCACTGATGGAACTAAGTCACAGGAGTATTAAATTATATGAAAAAGCACACCATTTAATTAATCTAATTATTCAGAAATTGAATTTTAATTGCAATTATAATTGCTATATGATTGGCACCTGGTTGCCACATAGAAAATAATGTTCCATGTTGCTGGGGAAAGGTTTATACTATAATTTGTAAAAGCTGACATTTTTGAAGTGGTTTTATTTGTTGCAAGGGAAACCTGTTTTGTCTGGTTGATTGGGCAAGGTTAGTGTACTTTTTGATGAAGAATCAACAAATATTTTTTATCACAAATATATCCAAATAAATATTGTGATTTTTGATATTTAGGTGCGGTCAAAAGAGTAACGTAACATTTTTTTACATTTTAGGCCATGCCATGTGAATCTACTTGGCTTGTATGTCTCTATGATGATATTGTAAGCATATAGGCAATGTGTGTGATTAAATATAGCAACATTTCAGTATTGAAAATGTGCAAATTAAAAGATGGATTTCGAGTGACGTTTAAAAATCGATGGACATTTATAGGCAAGTGGCTGTCAGGAGACAGGCGAGTGTATATCCCCCCGGGGGGAGGGGTTATCACATTTTAGCATTTTTTTTGGTAGGGACGCGCCGCCAGCAAAATGAAAAACTGACCCATACATTTACCAATTTTCAGGTGGACCCATACGTTTACCGGAGACCCATACATTTCCAATATATTTGCCCGATTTTGCTACAATTTCTGTGAAAAACAGCAACATTAAGGATTTTAGACCCATACGTTTACCAAAAATAGCTTTTCAAAAGGGGTCATTCATTTACCAGCGAGTGAAAAATGGGACCCGATTTGGCAGCACATCCCCGGAACCTCATATCCACTAAGTACCCCCCCCCCCCCCCCTCGGGTATATCCACATGAATGTTGGCTGGTTTGTGTCAAAAGTACCTAGAAATTGTTGGTATTTGTCCATTTCATCAAAAAGAAATTCTCAAGTGTAGGTCCACTGGCCAAATTCAGCAATGATAACCAGCCTGCTCTTCCACTCAATGGCACAAAAATGGCCTGATTGTTTTTTCAATCTTTCGACTATAATTAGGAACAAAACGGTGAAAAGTTTTAATATTCAATCGTTATTGAGTATTAAATTTCCCCTAATAAGTGTCTGGAATATTGAGATAAAAACACCAATCAAGCAATTTATGATAGAGGGTTTGAGTGACATTGTGTCTATTTGAAAAGCATGATTTTAGCCTATTAAATTTCTCCTAAATAAATGTCTGGAATATTGAGAAAAAACACCACCAATCAGTCAATTTATGATAGAGGGTTTGAGTGACATTGTGTCTATTTGAAAAGCATGATTTTAGCCTATTAAATTTCTCCTAAATAAATGTCTGGAATATTGAGAAAAAACACCACCAATCAGTCAATTCATGATAGAGGGTTTGAGTGACAATTGTGTCTATTTGAAAAGCATGATTTTAGCCTACATCTGTAGTGACTGAATAGTTGGTCACATATATGTCAAGTGAATATACATATTTATAATACTTGTTTTAGAAACATAAAAATAAATGTGAAATCAATAATTCAATAAATGCAGGTATAGTGTAGTTAAAATTAAAGACTTATATCTTATAGAGTGATTCATTGAGACATTAACGGACTGCCTTATTGTAAGGGTTTTAAAGGTGCATGTTCCGATGATTTAGCTTTTTTTTTGCACATCAACATATGTGATGCGATCTGTGAAAACCCGCCACATGGTGGCATTTTTCACATTTGAGATATTAATATCATAAGAAAGCTAAAACTGTGCTGATTACAGAACTGTTTGGATCATTTTGAAATCATGAAAACAGAACAAAAAAGATACATATATAATTCAATATAGTAACATTATAAGGTTAATAATAAAAGTGACTTAAGTAAGTTTTGAAGGTGAATTTTATGAAAGATGATGATACAACGTATTGGAAACTAATTTTTTTGAAAAAAACCAAACCCCCCCCCCCCCCCACCCAAAAAAAAAGAAAATTATATATTTTTATTTTATCCATAATCCCTAGTTCACATTTTGCGACATCCGACGGGTTTTCACAGATCGCATCACATATTATGATATAAGAAGAAACCCCATATTTTTCTCATTACTTCTGTAAAATATTTTGCGCGAGATAATGTTCCATTTAGTCGTTTTTGGCCAAACTGCGGCGAATTACAACCAAAAGTGGTCAACCACCCAGCCAGTTTTTATGTACTACTCAATGAGCAAATTTCACATCACCTTGCGCTTCTAAAATAAGAACCATTGAAGTTATGCAACTCAAATTTTGGAATACGATTATTTTAAGGATGATCCTTCATCTAGAATAGCAAACATCAAGTTGAAAATGGGTCCACCGATTGGAGCACCTGCCTTTAAGGAAAGGGTCGATTTATGGCGCTTTTTTTTGTAAAGGAAAATAAATATATTGGAAAACATCTTGGCATCATTGACAGACAGTATTAATAATGAACATCACAAGGGACCTAAATGTAAAACTTCTTATTTCATGTGGTATTTAAATTTGATAATATTGCTATTTGGTGCGACAGCTCCCTTACTGAAAATTCTGCCATTGAAAACATTCAGTATAAATCTCGTGAAGGAATTTAATGAAATTAAATGCGCTGAAAAAAAATGCGACTATGCCAATTTGCTCATTTAAATAGCCGTGAAATAAAAACTGAGTTTTACATTAAGATAATTAAGCGGATATATAATTTTGACTGATTGTAATGATTTATTGATAAGGTGCATATATCGAATGTGTCGTGTCAATCACCTCGCTTGCCCATTAGTATAACGAGGACTAATAAGAAGTCAATATTTGGCTACCATGTCTGCCTGTGTGTATCTATGCGCATTATAATCCATTATTACCAGACATAATTAGACTGGTAGTACGAAATCTATTAGGCTCTCTGTATTAAAAGATGATACGAAGTCTGTTATAAGGCCACAACAAATACCTGTTCTACAAACCCAACTTCAAGAATAAAAGGAAATCTTTTGAAAATGTTTCAATTTTAGAAAAGAATTTCAAATTATTTTGAAAATGTGTGATTTTTTTATTTTATGTTACAAATTGTTGGAAATTCCCCCCGGATTCCCGAAATGTTTGTTTCCTTTCTTTTTTTTAAACGCCTGACCAACCGACCGACCCTACCTGAGAGGTCTGTTGCCTTTAGAACAGGGTGTTGTTAGAGGCCTAAATGATGATTTTATGTTGTGTAACACCACCCCCCCCCCCACCCTCCCTCCATGAAAAAAAATGAATGTGATAAAATTATAGAGAAGGATTTTTTAGTATGATTGGCGGGGTGATTTAAATTATTCTTTAAAATGTTAAATCCAGTGCTTTATTTAATCAAAATAAAAACTTCAGTGCAAAATGTATAACAAATATTAAAATGTTTACAAATAATTGAAAAGATGTATAAAAAAACATTATATTTATTTGTATCAATCCGTGATGTTGTGGCCCACAAAACAAGGACACTTTTTAGTCTCCTTAATTGGTATTGTGGTAACAACATCTTTTAAAAGCCTTGAAAATGATCCGAGCATTTACGTTACATTTTAATGAAATAAAATGATACGCATGTAATGTCCACAAGATTTGTATAACATGTAATAAGCTTCTTAATGTATACACCATCTGTCCATGTAATGTATGCTAATAAAACGTTCGGTATGGAGAGGGTAAAACTTCACGGTAGTTGGGTTGTGAACCATAACAGGAAAACTGTGTCTACGTCACGTCACGTCACGTCAGCTATTTATTAACGAAGAATGTCAATTATTTTGGCTCATTATATTTATTAGGATTAATTATGTGTATATCTTTTGCTGCACATTATTATTTAAGATTCTGAATTGGACAGTTACTGCGCTATCTACTGAAGATAGCGTTGGACATAAGTATGTTAAGGTATGCCAGAGATGCTATCTACTGAAGATAGCATTGGATATTTGTATGTAGAGGTTTGCCAGAGATGCTATCTACCGAAGATAGCATTGGATATTTGTGTGTAAAGGTTTGCCAGAGATGCTATCTACTGAAGATAGCATTGGATATTTGTATGTAAAGGTTTGCCAGAAATGCTATCTACTGAAGATAGCGTTGGACATATGTATGTACAGGTTTGCCATAGATGCTATCTACTGAAGATAGCGTTGGACATATGTATGTAAAGGTTTGCCAGAGATGCTATCTACTGAAGATAGCGTTGGACATATGTATGTAAAGGTTTGCCAGAGATGCTATCTACTGAAGATAGCGTTGGACATATGTATGTAAAGGTTTACCCGAGATGCTATCTACTGAAGATAGCGTTGGACATATGTATGTAAAGGTTTGCCAGAGATGCTATAGCGTTGGACATATGTATGTAAAGGTTCACCCAAGATGCTATCTACTGAAGATAGCGTTGGACATGTGTATTCAAAGGTTAACCTTAGCTCTAATTACTGAAGATAGCATAGGGAATACATGTGTAAAGGTTTACCAAAGATCAAAGATGCTACTTTTCAGTAAATGCTCTGTTATCAGGACAGTAATTGGTTAAAATGTACGGAGTTTCATTTAATTTCTGGCCGTTTTTATGCGTTTTTTGCTCAAATTTACACATCTTTTCAGAAATATTTGTATCATTAAAAGCTTCCATAGTTCAGGTATCTGAGAGGTATAATTATGGCTAAGGCAATGGAAAAACAACCCTGTTCTTGGTGCCTGACCGCCCCATTTTTGTCTAATTAAAATTGTGCTTCATGTTTTTGTTTAAATTTGGAAACATTTCGAAAATTTTGATTTGTTTAATAAAAAAAAGTGAAACATTTTGGAAATTTTTGAAAATTCAAAAATATTGTTGAAAATTCACCAACATTTCCTTTAATTTTTAAAATAAAATATATAAAAAAGGCCAAACCAACCCTACCTGAGAGGTCCGTTTCATGGCTGTTTGATCCCACATAATTTGTCCGTTTTATTCTGAGAACACCGTAACTTGCTGGCCCAGTTCTGTTTTTAACTGATTCAATTACCTGAATAATTATACTGGCCATTTTTTGTAGAAATTTCAGAACATTTGTTGGTGCCAGTTCTGAGAAATAGAGCTTTGAATATTATTATTTACTATAATAGCGCCCTCATTGGCCACATTTTCCATAGAGTTACATGTAAAATATGTATCAAGTAGAAAATGCCGATAATTTAAAAAGGGCTCCAACAATTTTCTTGAAATTTTCACCGCATACTCTTATTCATTAGCACTACCTAAATCAGGTAAAACCATAAATGGGCCACTATATAATCTTTTTTTATCCCATAAATTTAATTATAAATCGGACAGTCAAACAGCCGTGGTTTGCCTGTAGAACAGGGGTTTTACCCCTCGTCGCCTAACCTAATATTTGTTACTCAACATCACAGAGACCGTTGTTGGTTGAATTATGTAAGTGATGCACAATAGATAATTGAATGGAAATTCACTTTAATTTTTGATAATATTTACATTAATATCAGAATAGTTTCCAAGCCAAGCTATGAGCGACTACCAACTATAAAAACATTAAATATTGCCAGTTCACCGTGGAAAACTCATATCTTGTATTCATGGTACGACTTCTTGTTTTATTAAATACTTCCACCCAATGTTGCTTCAAAAAACAGAATAAATCAGCGCCGGTATATAATGCAAATCAAGCGATATTACTTTTATTGTGTGTGTGGATGTCATTCATCCGCCTTTGAATATGCATGTGCGTGATAACTATATTTAAGATTGAGAGCCCAATAACATACTGCTGGGGGGGGGGGGGGGGGGGGGGGGGTGGGGAGACTGAAATGGTCACATGGGTAGTGCATGTTAAACACATGAGCGTCATATGGACATCACATGGTCAACCTAATGGGCATCATATGGACAAAATTGAGATTTTATTGCAATTGAACCAAAGATGGTAATTACTGTCTTTGATGGAACTCTTTTTTTCAATTTTGGGCTGCCCTACACTCTTAGAAAAAAGGGTTCCAAGTAGAACCTTAAAGTTCTTGAGCTGTCCTGTATGTGGCACCTTAAAAGGTTCTAGTAAGAATGAACCAAAAAGGATCAAGGAAAAGGCTTTTTCCCGGTGTTTAGAACCTAAATTGATTCTAGAAAAAAAAACCAGCTTTTTGGATTTTTCTCGAACCTTTTTTCAGAGGGTCCTAATGTACATACAGGCTAACCAAAAACCCTTTTTTCTAAGAGTGTAAGGAGAATAATCAGCAGTTCTAGTTCAATCATTTCATACATATTGTTATTACATCTATTAACTCTTTCATTATTTTTCTGTTTTCTTCTTCTATTTTCATGTTAACCCCTTTGATGCTGATGCATATTCCGCACCTCCAGGTAAGTTCTATTTGTTTTTAAAAGGTCCGAGTCCTGGCCAGGTGGTGCGCTTACTTTGGTATTGTTGGTCCACCAACAAAATGAAATTGGACTATATATGTGACCAGTTACATCAAAACGAGGCTCTTTTCGGCAGTAAACATTTTAAGATATTTAGGAAGTAAAGCACGCACACACACAAAAAATGGGGGGGGGGGGGGGGGAAGAAAGAATTTCCACCTAATATTTCACATGAAATCTGAATGCATTGATCAATGATATCAAGTGAGGTGCTATTTTAAAGCTTACAAATTACACTTGTGCAATAAATAATAAAACCTCAATTTCCATTTTTCACTACAAAAATGTTACTGGTCACAAATGTCCCTATTTTGAAAGAAACATGTGCTGAAATGTTTACCCACGTACAGTATTATCCTGCATTTTGGACACGTTTTGCCGTCATTTTCAGAGATGTTGTGGTAAATTGTAGAATTCCTTGTACCATACTCTTTTCAATTCTATTTCTGTTCAAAATCAATTTTTAATATTTTTATTCTGAAATTTCCAAATTAAAAAGTTACGCAGCATGCTGAAAGATGAGACAGATAATTTTCATTGAGTTCATATATGCTGTGGGTGACTGGCCAAGGTCTCCTGACTAATGTAAGAGTTCAGATGATAGTTCCCATGATGTAGTAAAGATATCATGCATTCTTATCAAAACAATGCATTGGAGAAACAAGTGGGATGTTTTCATCGGCAATTGTTAAGTTAAGTCAAGTGAGGACAGACATTTTATTTTGAGTAAGAGGAAATGCGGTAAAGTGGACTTGTGGATTGGACACAGAGATGCGGGATTTAGATGTTGTTTCCTATCAAGTGATGACATAGGAATACACTCTCAGAAAAAAATGGTTCAACTTAGAACCTTTTTGTCCTCTATATGGAACCTTAAGAACAGGACCCTTTTTAGGGTCAACTTTATATACCAACTGAGAAAGGGTTAAATGTTACTCTTTTTCTAGCCGTTTGTTTAAGCTTTTGTCATTTGACACAAAAAGGATAAGAAATGTCTTGAAGCAGAGTTAAAATGGAGTAATTCTGTTATACCCTTCACAGGGGTATTCATAGTGTGTGATTTTTAAGAACGACTCATACTAACCGATGTTGGTGTGAAGGGTATAACAGAATTATGCCGTCAAAGGGTAACCCCTTTTCAGTTTGTGTAAAGTTGTTATTTTTAACCACATATTTTTCAAGTGTGTATAGGCCTAGATATTGCTAAGAATGGCTAGCTTATTACAAGTATATCAAGACAAACTGGTTGTATGGGATTATGAATTTTTCATAGAAAAATTCCAGAATGGAAACTTACTATTTTTCCATACGGGTTTCAACAACTTGTCTGTTGTCTTCCTCAGTGGATTGTGTTTGATCCAGAGCTAGTGTTTCTAGTCTGTTTTTTGGTGATGACGTCATCAGATGATGATGATGATGACGTACTCTGGATCAGAGGGTCGTAAAGGTGACTGAGTTGGTAAGCCCCCTCGTCGCCGTTCATAAGGTGCTTGTGTTGGTTGTTACCGCCTGTTACCGTTGATGATATTCTCGAGATCGTCACCCGCGGCACAGAAGAACAATTGACAGAGCACCTCAATAATGTTGACGACACTGGCAGCCTCAAATTTACCTATGAATGTGAACAAGACGGTAAAATACCATTCTTAGACACCCTCATTGTCAAAAAACCGGACGGCAGCGTAAAGTTATTGATATACCGGAAACCTACCCACACAAATCAGTACCTGAACTTTGAATCAGCTCACCCTCTCTATCACAAACTCGGCGTCATAAGAACATTGTTAGACCGGAATGAAAAAGTTGTGACGGAAGCAGCGGACAAACTAGTTGAAGAAGAGACCATCAAATCGGCACTTAAAACGTGTGGCTACCCGGAGTGGTCTTTTGACAAAGTCAAAAAACAAATGTCCAATCCAAAAGTGAGACCCAAAGTCAACAAAAAGACGGCTGTCACAGACAAGAAATCGGTCAATTTCGTCACCCTCCCATATATACAAGGAGTCACTGAACCGGTTCAGCGCATACTGAGGAAGCACAATATCAGTACGGCAGTAAAACCTCACACCAGCCTTAAGAAAATCCTTGTCCACCCCAAAGACAAGCTTGACAACGATGATAAGGCGGGTGTCGTGTACGAAATCCCCTGTTCCAATTGTGCAAAAACTTACATTGGTGAAACGGGTAGAAAGTTCGGCACGAGAAAGAGAGAACATAAAACTGAAACTGCTAAAACGAGCACTCGCAATTACACTCGGGCAGCGAGAAAGGAATCCCAAAGTGCAGAGTTGAAATCCTCGGTAGCTGAACACGCAGCCAAAGAGAACCATGTCATCCAATGGGAGGAGTCAAAAATCATAGCCAGAGACGAGACCAGAAACACCAGATGGATTCGCGAATCTATCTGGATTAGGAGGAGAGGCGGTAACAACCAACACAAGCACCTTATGAACGGCGACGAGGGGGCTTACCAACTCAGTCACCTTTACGACCCTCTGATCCAGAGTACGTCATCATCATCATCATCTGATGACGTCATCACCAAAAAACAGACTAGAAACACTAGCTCTGGATCAAACACAATCCACTGAGGAAGACAACAGACAAGTTGTTGAAACCCGTATGGAAAAATAGTAAGTTTCCATTCTGGAATTTTTCTATGAAAAATTCATAATCTTCGTTTGAATTCCTGATGAAACTATTTCATGGTTGTATGGGATGTTTTTTGTTTTTATTTTGTTTTTAAATCAGATAGGAGTGATTGTTTTGATATCACAGAATGTATACTCTTAACTCTCACAAATCCTGTCCTGAGAATATTGCATCAAAATAATCTATCATCGGTAAAACTATCCCCTGTAGTTAATGCCTATAACCCTAACACTACCATATACCCCAAAATACCACGACTGGGCACGTTGGTACCACCCGGCGTGGAAGTTTTTTGATGAAAAAATGGACCCACTCCATACAGTCTGGGCAATACACTGCCCAGACTGTGCTTGACAGCCGTGGTGAAGTGTGGAATCCCTCGCCTCTGGTGCGAGAGGTCCCTGGATCAAATCAGGGGGGGGATATTTTGGTCGATTTTCCGCGTTGAAGAAAAAATTCTGAAAAATGTGGGGGGTAGAGTTAGGGTTAACACCATAGTCCAATAGTGTATTAGGCTATAGCTGATGCGCAGAACAACCCTTATAGCTGGATACCTATTCCCTTTGGCTTTATTTATAAAAAGAATGTTTGACGCTAAGTTAACACTTTCCACGCGGCTATATTGGTTTTACCAAAATACAAAACTGATTTTTCAGAAACCTTTCTCAACTTTCAAGGTCTATCTTAAGGATTACTGAACTAATACTATGCATGTTTGCACTTATTTTAATGCATTTCTCATGGTGATTCCAAATATGGTAATTGAATTCAATAATTTTGGAAAATTTTGGAATGTCGTCTGCAGACGCCTGCCGCGTGAAAAGTGTTAAAGGCATCTTGTTCCCAGACATAAGCCTACATCGCTTAAGTTAAGACACTGTGTCTGTCTCTTATATTTTACTGCTAATGCAATGTAAGGCAATTTTTTTTGTTATGTTGTCCTCCACAACTTTCAGAGAGGAGGGGTGGGTGGGCGAGCGGATTTTTTTTATTTAATTTTTTTTATTTAATTTTCTTTTACCAGCGGAAGCTCAAAGTTAAGCCAAAAAGAAGTTAAAATCACTCTAAGAGTCGCACATATATGTTATAAACACAATATTCAATGCCATTTAAACTGTTATTAAAAAAATCTGAAAAAAATCTGAAAAAGAAATCGGAGTGGCCCTAAATCTGACGAGCGGGCGGTCGAGGACAACATAACAATTCTTTTTTTTGGGGGGGGGGGGGGGGGGGGGCTGTAACATAGCATCACATCTTGTTGCCACATTTCCCTCTTCACTATGGCAAAAAGGTCCACATTTGGGCACACAAAAAGACCCACTGTAACCAAATTTGCCCCTAACATTTTTTTAAAAATAAGAAATCTAATGATAGGATTATACAGAAAGAAAACTCTTATTATGAAGTTTGAGTTAGCTGCTTCATCAATATTTACAATAATTGGATACATTTCCATCTTTAATAAGGCACTTTCACTGTTTTCGAATACTTTAAAAACGCTATAATTTAGTGGATACTTTATTTCGCGACTTTAAGGTTACTGCTATTTTAGCAGGCATTTAATTTCACGAATCTGAAAATTGTCAGTTTCGCGGGTATTTAATTTCGCGAAACTGATCCACATCCCTCGCGAAATTAAATCCCTCGCGAAATTAAGTGGCTTTACAGTATCACTTTAGTTTAAGTAAGTGTTGCGTATTTGATTTCCATTAGTGTTTGATTCTTATTAAATGCTCTTTAACTAATAATTGATGGTGAACCTTTTCACACCCGCCACGGGTTAATGACTGATAGAGCACTACTCTACAGGGTGTCCCAGAATGATACATACCAGAAAAGATGCATATTTAGCTATGAATACCATTTTTATTGGTCAAAGTTTGTATGATCTAACATCTACATATATTAAGCTTTCTTGGGTATTTTGTATTTTAAAAATCGGACGTTTGTGACAGAAATTAAAGACGCTTTTGTAAAAATGATAGATTCCAAATTTTACCAAAATTAGCTATTTTTGAAACCATTTTTGAAACTAGTAAAATTATTGACCATGTTCGGCACAACAAAGCTATATTTTAATGATATGCAGATAATTTGCGGTGTCCTCTTTTAATTTACACTCCAAAATTACAAAAATCAACTATGTTTTATGAAGCAATATTTCAATGGTGCGAGGGAGTTGTTCTGCTAAAGTGATTTATATCATGATTTCTTCCGATTTTTAATAACGTCATGCCATCAATGTCGGAACGGATAAAAATATTTTGATGACATTACCAGAGTAGGAAACATGTACCTCATTGCAGGCATTAGACTTGTCCTGCATTTTGGTTTTTATATTTTCATTATTTTTTTCAACCATGGTATAAATCATTGTGAGACACCCTTGTATTGTTAAGTTGAAGGATATGATATTTTTGCATAATGCACACATTTTTCAACAGGCAAAGATTTTGCGAAAAAAATCACCGCTGGCAAATTTTGCATTTTCTTATCAGACATAAAAATTTAGTAATTTATAAATAATTTCTGTTGCAAATTTGTTGGTTCAAAATCTGCTTCACATATAAGGCAAAAAACAACAAAAAATTGTCTCAAAGCTTGCGCGTGGATTGTTTTTGAAATGCCAAAAATACCGCATCTGAAATGCAGGAAATCGTAAAATCTTTTTTGTTTTCCCTACAAATTTCTTTCTTCAAGTTTTTATTAAAAATATCGGCAGATTTTCCTTTTCTCAATTTGTTACATGACTCAGTTCTTCAAAAAACGCTGCACAATTGTTCTTTACACAACTACATCACAATATTCATTTAAAATAGAAAAAACAATATCAGAAAGTTTCAACAGTTGCAAATAGTAAGAGTAAAAATGTACACACAAATAAAATATGTAAAAAATAAATAAAAAGGAAGACAAAAATCCGCGCACGTCGCCAGTTGCCCAACACATTAAAACAAACACCAAAAAAAATCCAAGTTTTTTGCCTAGCCGTCGAAAAAATTGGTTTTTCAATTGATAAATGGAGGATGGTGCAGCTCAGACGAAAATAAGAGAAAGTCATTGACCTTATCAAATAACTGTACCAGGAGTCTTAGGCCAAAAAAAGGTCTGTCTCACTTTTTTATTTTTTTTAAATGCAGAAATTCTTGTTTTGGTTTTTTTTGGTTTTTTTGGCCGACTTACGTCCCCCTTTTAAAGCCATTTTTCAGACAACTAAAATCCCTCAAAACAAAACAAAATTTGGTTCATCGTGTAGGGTATGCCGCAAAAGTGACTCCACATACTTAAGCGCTTAAAGCGGGGTTTGTGAGACAAATCCTTTTTTCTTGGCCTTATATTAGATCCAAGACAATAAAGCCATATTGTTTTGCTATCTTCATTACATCAATTCATTCATTTATTGTATATAATAGGCCTTGCCCTTCGGTCCTTTAGACTACATGATACAAAAATTATAAACATGCACAATCTATATTTTGCTCCGACGATGGGAGTCAATCACCTCAATCAATCGAAGCCCAATCAGTGGTGCATCGATCTATAATATAATGTAATCACAACGTGATCAATTAAATTCAATATATTTTTTATTTTCATTACAGTGAGTACAGAATGAGCAAGGTTTTTATTATCTGTGATTTTTATAGACCTCATGAGTTGATTAGATTGTTCGTGCTTTGGGTGTCTGGTGTACTTAGTTGAGATGTATTTATCCGGCAAAGTCTGATATTGATTACAAATCATAACAAAATGGAATTCATCTTGGACGTTGCCTCCATTACACACTTCAGTATAGATAACATCCAGTGCCGAGGCGTGCTGTTTTATAATCGGTTCAAGACTGAGCCAAGATATTTGTTTTGCTATCTTTAGTAGATAGCACCAAATGCACATACCTACTCATTTATTGCAAGAGGTTCAAGAAAGCAAACATATCTGTTTTGCTATCTTCAGTAGATAGCATAAGATTCCTATACCTAATCTTTTATTAAACCAGATTCAAGACAGAGCAAAGATATTTGTTTTGCTATCTTCAGTAGATAGCACCAAATGCACATACCTACTCGTTTATTGCAAGAGGTTCAAGACAGCAAAAATATTTGTTTTGCTATCTTCAGTAGATAGCATAAAATGCCTACTCTTTTAATAAAAATAGATTCAGACAGAGCAAACATTTGTTTTGCTATCTTCAGTAGATAGCATCAAATGCCTAGGCATACTCTTTTATTAAAATAGGTTGAAGACAGAGCAACGATATTTGTTTTTCTATCTTCAGTAGATATAGCATCAGATCCGTGTACTGTCTTATTATAATGAGATCTAACTCTCCTAGGCTTGCATTAGCAAATGTTTGCTGAAACGGATGGGTAAGTTGAACGAAATACAGGGGTGTGATGAAATCTCAGTTACGCATGACTATCTTCAGTTGAAAGCATCAATGCTTGTATTGTCTTTTGAAGGTTCTAACTACTCTAGCCTGACATTGGCTAATAGGTGAGACGGGGGCTGTTTTTGGCACCTTTTGGTCCAAATTTTAAAAACTAAACATTTTTATTTCGAAACAAAAGAATCCTTCCTAGAAAAGTGACTTTAGATGATTTTGGTGCAATTTCAACATTTTTTGAGCAAAAACTGAATTTGCTACGTTTGAAGCAAATTTTGAGCCAAAAAAGTGATTTTTTTGTGTAAATTTTTAAAAAATCAGCATTTTGGGTTAAATTTTCTCTGACTCATTTCCTTTAAAAAAATGTTTACTTTTACATACATCACATAAATAGTTCAAACGTTACAGCGCTTGATAAATTTCATGTTTTTAGGGGTGAGAGCCCTTAAACAAATGTAAGTGTTTGTAGTGCTTTAAAAAGCAATCTCAACATTTTAGTATTCTGAATTTTTTTCATTTTTCAAATTTAAAATCATGTTCATCAACCAATCCTTAAAATATTTCACCTATCGACCTGGTTTTGATGCAACTCGATGTGCCTACACTGGAAATTAGCAGATAGTCATTTCAACTAGAATTGGTCGGCTATATTTTTAAATAAAACGGGTCAGAATTGTTATTTCCTAAGCGGAAACATACTAATGTTCTACCACATGGGTTCACCCTGTCCATATCAATCCACAAAGACAATGATGATCCATCTGTGACTAGCTAATGCATTTGTTTCACAGATGTTTTTTCCATCTTGAAATTGCACAGACTATTGATACAGACATCTGTCAAGGCATAGCCATGGGAGATTGTCTCGCGATAAGATCTTTTCTATTCACTATCCAAACATACACCTTGCGTAAAAAGAAAGTAACCCGCATTATCATGTCTTTTTCATTATCACCTATTGATACAAACATCTTACATGATATAGCCATGGGTGATTGTCTCTATCCAAACATACACCTTGCATAAAAAGAAAGTAACCCGCAATCATGTCTTTTTCATTATCACCTATTGATACAAACATCTTACCTGATCTAGCCATGGGAGATTATCTCGCGATAAGATCTTTTCTATTCGCTATCCAAGCATACACCTTGCACAAAAAGAGAGCGACCCGCAATCATGAGTGTCATCTATCTGGATGTCTTTTTCATTATCCCCTATTGATACAAACATCTTACATGATATAGCCATGGGAGATTGTCTCATAATAAGAACTTCTCTATTCGCTATCCAAACATACACCTCGCACGAAAAGAAAGCGACCCGCAATTATAAGTGCCATCTATCTGGGATGTCTTTTCATTATCACCTATTGATACAAACATCTTACATGATATAGCCATGGGAGATTATCTCAAAATAAGATCTTCTCTATTTGCTATCCAAACATACACCTTATACAAAAAGATGGTAACCACAATTAAGGAAAACAGTTTAGGAACAGGTACATATTAGCAGATCAACAACAGATCCCTGGCTTTGGTTACTTATACGGGGGGGGGGGATACTTAGTGGATATGATTTTAGGGGGATATGCCGCAAATAGGGACCCATTTTTCACCCTCTGATAACTGGATGATCCCTTTTCAAAGCCATTTTTGGTACATTTATAGGTCTAAAAATAATTAATTTTTGTTGTTGAACAAGGAAGCTTTCCAAGACTTTTTCCCCGGATTGTAGTTAGTCAGCTGTCTCTCCCCAGTATTCCAGTTTGAGGCTCTCCTCGCAAAATGGTGGATCTGTGCAAAAAGTGATTATGGTGTCAATTTGTAGGCGGGTAATTTAACCCTCAAAATTCTCGTTTTCTGATATCAGTTTTAGTTCAAGCAGCTTTCAATACACCACCTGGGATACTGTAATTCTGTTTAACACTTTCCACACGGCAGGCGTCTGCAGACGACATCCCAAAATTTCACAAAATGTTTCAAAAATGTCAACATTATTGAAGTTAATTACCATATTTGGATTCACCATGAGAAAAGCATTAAAATAAGTACAAACATGCCTTAGTATTGGTTCAGTAATCCTTGAGATAGACCTTGACATTTGGGAAAGGTTTTCTGAAAAAAAATCTGTTTTGTATTTGGTAAAACAAATAGCCGGCGTGGAAAGTGTTAAGGCGTACATCATCACTGACACTTACACTCAAATGGATGACGGACGTACAGGGAAAACGCTCCGCTATATAGCGAGCCCTACTTAAAAACCTCATGTCTGGCGTACAGGGAAAACTCTAATATAGGAAAAGTTTGGTATTGGAAAAAGGCTCATCAAAACAGCTAGTGATATCTTCGAAAATTCCCAGAGTGGATCCAATGAATAAACTAATATCCATTATTTCTTCATTTACCGTCGTAGACCGAAATGCTATGTCTTCCCTTGGTAGATATCTCGCTTTGTTTTTTTGTGCTTTATTTTTCTTTTCTGTATCTGCCATCAATTTTAAATGAAGCGTGCAAAGTGTGTCTCTGAAAAAGAATCTGCTATTTCTCCATTTACCTGTCGTAAATAAGACTGATACATGTATCTCTTCCCATGGTAGACACATCGCTTTGTTTTTGGTGCTTTATTTTTTTTCTGTGTCTGCCATCAATTTCAAATGAAGTGTGTATAAAGTGTCTCTCAGAAAAAGAAACCATTTACCTGTCGTAAATTAGACTGCTATCTTTTCCCTTGGTAGACACGTCACTTTGTTTTTTATGGGTTTTTTCTTCTTCTTCTGTATCTGCCATCAATTTTAAATGAAGCGTGTATAGTGTGTCTCTAAAAGAATCCATTATTTCACCATTTACCTGTTGTAAATAAGACTGCTATCTCTTCCCATGGTAGGCACGTCACTTTGTTTTCTATGCTTTAATTTGTTTCCTCATATGTGCCATCAATTTCAAATCAACGTGTATAGTGTGTCTCAGAAAAAGAATCTGTTATATCTCCATCTACCTGTCATAAATTCAGCTGCTATCTCTTCCCAAGGTTTTTTGTGCTTTGTTTTTTTCTGTATCTGCCATCAATTTCAAATGAAACGTGTATAGTGTGTCTCAGAAAAAGAATCTGTTATATCTACATTTACCTGTTGTAAATTAGACTGCTATCTCCTCCCATGGTAGTCACATCACTTTGTGTTTTGTGCTTTATTTTTTTCCATATGCGCCATCAATTTCAAATGATACGTGTATCGTGCGTCTCAGAAAAAGAATAAGTTATCTCTTTTTTTACCTATCGTAAATTAGGCTGCTACCTCTTACTCTTGGTGGACACGGCGCTTTGTTTTTCGGCCTTATATTTCCCTGTATCTGCAGTCGGTTTCAAATGGGACATGTATAGTGTGACTCTCAGAAAAAGAATAATTTATCTCTTTTTTTACCCGTCGTAAATTAGGTTGCTACCTCTTACTCTTGATAGACACAGCGCTTTGTTTTCGGCCTTATATATTCCCTATATCTCTGCAGTCAGTTTCAAATGGGACGTGTATAGTGTGTCTCAGAAAAAGAATAAGTTATCTCTTTTTTACCTGTCTTATGAACTAGGCTGCCATCACTTCTACTAGTAGACACTCACATAGTTTTTCTGCCTCTTATTTTCATTATCCTTATACTTGCCATCATTTGCAAATGGGTCATGTATAGTGTGTCTTAGACAAGAAAATAATAGCTCTCCATATACCTGTCGCAAATTAAGCCGCTATCTCCTCTCCTGTTAGACTTGTTGCTTTGTTTTTCTGCCGGATATTTTCCCTGTATATATGTGCCATCAGTAGTTTGCAATTGGGGCGTGTTAAGTGTATTTTAGAAGAGATATCTGGTAGACACATCGCTTTGTTTTTCTGCATCTTCCCGTCATTTCTTTCTAGACTTGCCATCAATTGCAAATGGGGCATGTATAGTGTGTATCAGAAAATGAATCCATCATATCTTTATTTACCTGTCATAAATTCAGCTGCTATCTCTTCCCTTGGTAGATCAGTCACTCTTTTTCTGCCTTGTATATATACCCTATATCTAACAGATTTTTTCAGAAACCTTTCTCAATTTTCGAAGTCTATCTCAAGGATAACTGAACCAATACTAGGCATGTGTGGACTTATTTCAATGAATTTCTCATGGTGATTCCAAATATGGGGATGAAATTCAATAATTTTGACATTTTTAAAACATTTTGTGCAATTTTGTAATGTCGTCTGCAGACTGCCAGTGCCTCGTGGAAAGTGTTAAAACACCGTGGTTAAACGAAATAAAAGTATTTTAAGAGTACCATTAATTATGCTGTGACCTTTATTTCAAAATAAACTAATAACTGTTATGACATAAAGATTTGATAATTGCAAGAACCAATCTCAATTGGTATCCCAAGAGTTTAATTTTCACACTGTACATTTAAACAAAACACCTTAAATAAATGATTTATGGCCCAAAATCCAATCAAGTTTATTTTGGAAACCATTGTCCGCCCTCAAGCTTCGTAACCTGATCATCTGTGTCGCCGTTTATAGTCGACCAATTCATCACTTTTGTTTTTCATTTTTGAAAAGAAGTTCTTTGGCACTAATTCTATATACGTAACAGTTGCGGGGGGGGGGGGGGGGGGGGGGGGGGGGAAAGGGAAGTGAAAAATTACCATGAACGAGGATTTTACAATGGCAAAGCACACCCTTTAACAAGAACAACCTTATATTACTACGGTTCAGAATACACCCCTTAGCAAGAAGTGGCACGAAGCATGCACCTGGATAAGGACATGCTTGTCCTAAAGGCTTTAAAGGATGTGAATACATTTTCCTCGTAATTTTAATATTTATGCAATATTCCGGGGTGTTTTGTTCTCATTTTAAGCTGTTTTATTGTGATCATGAGTGATTGTCTCAAGCTACACTTGTGGATTCATTTTGGTAATAAAGACACACTTATTCTCGGAAATTGTTCGATTTTGATACCCTTAGCTAAGGGCCTGTGTGTCCCATGTTGTCCTCCAACTTCGTATCTGAATGCCAGATACGGAAATTGTTTGATTTTTATACCCTTAGCTAGGGCCTGTGTGTCGTTGTCCTCCAAAACAATACCCTTATTCCGCAGTTTCATACACGCTGATATTTACAACTTCGTATCTGACTGCCAACCCTCCTCCCCCCCAACCCCAACCCCCCGGAACAGTTGATAATCCAAGAGTGCCCTTTTAGAGGTTGCCCGTTTCTTATAACAGTCATTTCGTAAGGTAATAATAAATAATGAAGTTAACCAAAGGTCACCCAAGTTTAACACTTTCCACAGGCATGGCTGTTTGACTGTCCGATTTATAATTAAAATTATGGGATAAAAAAAGATTACATAGTGGCACATTTATGCTTTGACCTGATTTAGGTAGCGCTAATGAATACGAGTATACGGTGAAAATTTCAAGAAAATTGTTCGAGCCCTTTTTAAATTATCAGCATTTTCTACTTGACACACATTTTACATGTAACTCTATGGGAAATGTGGCCGATGAGGGCGCTATTATAGTAAATAATAATATTTAAAGCTCTATATCTCAGAACTGGCACCAACAAATGTTCTGAAATTTCTACAAAAGATGGCCAGTATATGCAGGTACTTGAATCAGTTAAAACCAGATCCGGGCCAGCAAGTTACGGTGTTCTCAGAATAAATCGGACAAAGTATGTGGGATCAAACAGCCGTGCAGGGCAGGCGTCTGCAGACGGCATTCCAAAATTCATTTTTTTGCTCGACAATCTCTCATGCCCCTTTAAGAAAAAGGACCGGCACCCTCCCTCAGATTTGAAAGAATTGATCAGAAATAAATCAAAAACATGCCACAGATTGTTGTTGTCGGGAATAACACCAAGTGGCTGCGTTATTGATGACTTGCTCAGCAAAAAATATATATCACCCGGAAATGTCAACAAACAACGTCAATAATAATATTTGATTCATTATTGATTGGTCCACCCCTGTCACCGTACAATGGAGAACTAAGCACAACAAGTACTGAAGTGAATATATTTGAGCTATATATAGTATGACTGTTTTTTGATATCATAATAAGTTATTAAAACTTACATGTGGCATATGTTTTTTTAAAGTGTATTAGGGGGTCCTTAAGGTCCCTAGATTTAGTATTTTGTATAGAAAGCAAAATTATTGTTGATTGAAATTCCTGTGTATTTGTCTAACTTTTTGTGACATTTGAACACTTAAAATGCCACACTTACATGTTCAATGATTTTTAAAATTGTATTAAGGGAGTCCTGAAGGACCCTAGATTAGTACAGAACGCAAAATTATTTTTATTTATTTATTTTTGTGTCTAACATTTAGTTGTGCCCATCTTTAGGTGAAAAAAATAGAAATCTGCCACCTTATTTTTGAAACAAATAGCTTATATATAGGTTGAACAGACCCCCTTATACATCAATGAGAGCTATACATGCATATTTCTGAACAATCTGTTTTGTATATGGTTAAACCAATAGCCTGGAAAGTCTTAACACTTTCCACGCGGCAGGAATCTGCAGAAGACATTCCAAAATGTCTCTAACTGTTTCAAAAATGTCAAAATTGTTAAATTTCATTACCATATTTGGAATCACCATGTGAAATGTATTAAAATAAGTACAAACATGCCTCGTATTGGTTCAGTAATTCTTGAGATAGACTTTGAAAATTGGGAAAGGTTTCTGAAAATCTGTTTTTTATATGGTTAAACCAATAGCTGCCTGGAAAGTGTTAAACAACCATACCTTATTGTAACAGTAACAGAGAAAAGCTTCGGAATATTTTGATAAATAATTGTTTGCCCACACACACATAGGGGAACAATCGATGACAAGAACCAGCCAGCATATCTAGTATTGATCAGATAGCACAGACTAAATGTTTGTACAAATAATCGTTATGCTATATGGTTCAAAGCAAACATTTTTTGTTAGATTTATTAAAGGCATATTATGTGATCTTTTCCAGGGTGCGCCCTCTAGTGACATGATTTTATTTAGAAAGTAGATTTTCTTGCAGATTTACATTTCTGATCATAAATCGAGAATATATTCTGAGTTACAGAGCGATTTGATTCCTAATTACTTGAAAATCCTGGTTTAAACGAGTGAAAATAAATTGTCAGGTCTGTGCGACAACTTTTTTTTCACTCTAAATTCACTCTAAAGCCAGGATTTTGAAGTAGTTAGGAATCGTATCGCTCTGCAACTCAGAATATATTTAAGATTTATGATCAGAAATGTAAATCTGCAAGAAAATTAACTTTCTAAATATAATCATGAATAGAGGGTGCTCCCTGGAAAAGATCACATAATATGCCTTTAACTGGTGCTCTCTCCACTCTCTAAATTCGAGAGATTAAAAATAATAATCTATGGAGCGATTACAATTTTTTAAAATCTATTTTGATTATTTTTTGTCGTTGTCAATCCGAAATGGTTTACAAATCGACAAATTCGCGCGCATTTAAGTAATCGAAATATCCATTTGAAAGTATACAAAGTTTCAACCAATGAAAATACTTAAAATGTGTAGACTGGTTTTTTTTGATCGAAATCTTTCTTTCGGTAAGCGACGCGACGGAGCATAGCGAAGCGACACAGATCATGGAGATGGCAGACACTTATCTACAATCAGATTTGATTAAAGACTATTTGGAAAACATGTCTCACAATGCCGGCGTCTAAATTAGGCAAAAATCATCTCACAACTAACATGAATAACACCATGGAAAGTCGATTCGTAGGATAGTATAGGTACATATCTAACCAAAAGGATTCAAGACGTCACTGCTTGATGGCAGGCAGTGATTGTTCATACTGTATATTAGAAGCACATTATTTGTTTTTATGAAGTAATAAACACGATGTTTAAAGCCGTTATACAGGTTTTCTTGACCTCGTGTTTCCCGACTTACAAATTAGAATAACCAATCTAATACAAAATCTAAAAGAGATTTAAAGTTAATCCATAACTGATTAGTTTTTAATCCAATTTGATTATAACGGATTTTTTTTTATATAGTGCTGTCAAAGTGTGAGGTAATCTAAAAGAGATTTAAAGTTAATCCATAACTGATTAGTTTTTAATCCAATTTGATTATAATTGATGTAATCTTTTTA
>CM069446.1:69202332-69322846 GCA_035610835.1 Ophiura sarsii | reverse complement strand
GATCATTTTAGCTTTTTTTTTGCACATCAACATATGTGATGCGATCTGTGAAAACCTGCCAAATGGTGGCATTTTTCATATTGGAGATATTTATATCATAAGAAAGCTAAAACTGTGCTGATTACAGAACTGTTTCGATCATTTTTCTATGATCACCTCGAAAAAAGTTATGAGTGAATGATGATTGTGATGTCATCAAAAGCTACAAAACAAGAAATCATGAAAACAGGACAAAAAAGATACATATATAATTCAATATAATAACATTATAAGGTTAATAATTAAAGTGACTTAAGTAAGTTTTGAAGGTGAAATTTTATGAAAGATGATGATACAAAGTATTGGAAACTAATTTTCTTTAAAAAATCTAAAATCTAAAAAAGGGTTTTATATTTTTTTATATATATTTTTATTTTACCCATAATCCCTAGTTCACATTTTGCAACATCCGACGGGTTTTCACAGATCGCATCACATATTATGATATAAGAAGAAACCCCATATTTTTCTCATTACTTCTGTAAAATGTTTGGCGCGAGATAATGTTCCATTTAGTCGTGATAGGCCAATCTGCGCCGAATTACAGCCAAAAGTGGTCAACCAGCCAGCCAGTTTTTATGTACTACTCAATGAGCAAAGTTCACATCACCTTGTGCTTCTAAAATAAGAACCATTGAAGTTATGCAACTCAAACTTTAGAATACCACTATGTTAAGGATGATCCTTCATCTAGAACAGCAAAAATCAAGTTGAAAATGGGGCCACCAATCGGAACACCTACCTTTAAGGGAAAGGATCGATTTATAGCATTTTGTTTGTAAAGGAAAATGAATATATTGGAAAACATCATGGCATTATTGACAGTATTAATAATGAACATCACAAGGGACCTAAATGTAAAAGTTCTTATTTCATTTGGTATTTAAATTTGATAATATTACTATTTGGAGCAACAGTTCCCTTACTGAAATTTCCACCATTGAGAACATTCAGTATAATCTCGCAAAGGAATTTAGTGAAATTAAATAAGCTGAAAAAATGTTGCGATTATGCCAATTTGCTCATTTAAATAGCCGTGAAATAAAAACTGAGTTTTACATTAAGATAATTAAGCGGATATATAATTTTGCCTGATTGTAATGATTTATTGATAAGGTGCATATATCGAATGTGTCGTGTCAATCACCTCGCTTGCCCATTAGTATAACGAGGACTAATAAGAAGTCAATATTTGGCTACCATGTCTGCCTGTGTGTATCTATGCGCATTATAATCCATTATTACCAGACAGAATTAGACTGGTAGTACGAAATCTATTAGGCTCTCGTATTAAAAGATGATACGAAGTCTGTTATAAGGCCACAACAAATACCTGTTCTACGAACCCAACTTCAAGAATAAAAGGAAATCTTTTGAAAATGTTTCAATTTTAGAAAAGAATTTCAAATTATTTTGAAAATGTGTGATTTTTTTATTTTATGTTACAAATTGTTGGAAATTCCCCCCGGATTCCCGAAATGTTTGTTTCCTTTTTTTTTTTAAAACGCCTGACCAACCGACCGACCCTACCTGAGAGGTCTGTTGCCTTTAGAACAGGGTGTTGTTAGAGGCCTAAATGATGATTTTATGTTGTGTAACACCACCCCCCCCCCCCCCCCCCCCCCCCCCCTCCCTCCATGAAAAAAATGAATGTGATAAAATTATAGAGAAGGATTTTTTAGTACGATTGGCGGGGTGATTTAAATTATTCTTTAAAATATTAAATCCAGTGCATTATTTTTTCAAAATAAAAACTTCAGTGCAAAATGTATGACAAATATTAAAATGTTTACAAATAATTGAAAAGATGTATAAAAAACCCATTATATTTTATAAAATTATTTGTATTAATCTGTGATGTTGAGGCCCACAAAACAAGGACACTTTTTAGGCTCCTTAATTGGTATTGTGGTAACAACATCTTTTAAAAGCCTTGAAAATGATCCGAGCATTTACGTTACATTTTAATGAAATAAAATGATACGCATGTTATGTCCACAAGATTTGTATAACATGTAATAAGCTTCTTAATGTATACACCATCTGTCCATGTAATGTATGCTAATAAAACGTTCGGTATGGAGAGGGTAAAACTTCACGGTAGTTGGGGCGTGAACCATAACAGGAAAACTGTGTCTACGTCACGTCACGTCATGTCAGCTATTTATTAACGAAGAATGTCAATTATTTTGGCTCATTATATTTATTAGGATTAATTATGTGTATATCTTTTGCTGCGCATTATAATTTAAGATTCTGAACTGAACAGTTACTGCGCTATCTACTGAAGATAGCATTGGTCATATGTATGTAAATGTTTACAGTTACTGTGTTATCTACTGAAGATAGCATTAGACATATGTATGTTAATGTTTACAGTTACTGAGCTATCTACTGAAGATAGCATTAGACATATGTATGTTAATGTTTACAGTTACTGTGCTATCTACTGAAGATAGCATTGTACATGTATATGTATGTAAATGTTTACAGTTACTGTGCTATCTACTGAAGATAGCATTTGACATATGTATGTAGAGGTTTGCCAGAGATGCTATCTACTGAAGATAGCGTTGGAAATATGTATGTAAAGGTTTGCCAGAGATGCTATCTACTGAAGATAGCATTGGAAATATGTATGCTAAATGTTTACAGTTACTGTGCTATCTACTGAAGATAGCATTTGATATATGTATGTAAATGTTTACAGTTACTGTGCTATCTACTGAAAATAGCATTGGAAATATGTATGCTAAATGTTTACAGTTACTGTGCTATCTACTGAAAATAGCATTGGACATATGTATGTAAAGGTTTGCCAGAGATGCTATCTACAGAAGAAAGCATTAGAAATATGTATGTAAAGGTTTGCCAGAGATGCTATCTACTGAAGATAGCGTTGGACACATGTATGTAAAGGTTTGCCAGAGATGCTATCTACTGAAGATAGCGTTGGACATATGTATGTAAAGGTTTGCCAGAGATGCTATCTACTGAAAATAGCATTGGACATGTGTATTCAAAGGTTAACCTTAGTGCTAATTACTGAAGATAGCATAGGGAATACATGTGTAAAGGTTTACCGAAGATCAAAGATGCTACTTTTTAGGAAATGCTCTGTTATCAGGACAGTATTTGGTGAAAATGTACGCAGTTTCATTTAATTTAGGCCGTTTTTATGCGTTTTTTGCTCAAATTTACGCATCTTTTCAGAAATATTTGTATCATTAAAAGCTTCCATAGTTAAGGTGTCTGAGCGGTATAATCATGGCTAAGGCAATGGAAAAACAACCCTGTTCTTGGTGCCTGACCGCCCCGCCCCATTTTTGTCTAATTAAAATTGTGCTTAATTTTTTTAATTTTATTTGGAAACATTTGGAAAATTTTGATTTGTTTAAAAAAAAAAGTGAAACATTTTGGAAATTTTTGAAAATTCAAATATTGTTGAAGATTCACCAACATTTCCTGAAATTTTTAGAATAAAATGTTAAAAAAAAAATGCCCAACCAACCCTACCTGAGAGGTCCGTTTGCCTGTAGAACAGGGGTTTTATTTACCCTTCGTCGCCTAACATAATATTCGTTACTCAACATCACAGAGACGTTGTTGGTCGAATTATGTAAGTGATGCACGATAAATAATTGAATGGAAATTCACTTTAATTTTTGATAATATTTACATTAATAACAGCATAGTTTCCAATCCAAGCTATGATCGACTACCCAATATAAAAAAACATTAAATATTGCCAGTTCACCGGGGAAAACTCATATCTTGTATTCATGGTACGACTTTCTTGTTTTATTGAATACTTCCACCCAATGTTGCTTCAAAAAACAGAATAAATCAGCGCCGGTATATAATGCAAATCAAGCGATATTACTTTTTGTGCGTGGATGTCATTCATCCGCCTTTGGATATGCATGTGCGTGATAACTATATTTAAGATTGAGAGCCCAATAACATACTGCTGGGGGGGGGGGGAGAGACTGAAATGGTCACATGGGTAGTGCATGTTAAACACATGAGCGTCACATGGACATCACATGGTCAACCTAATGGGCATCATATGGACAAAATTGAAATTTATTGCAATTGAACCAAAGATGGTAATTACTGTCTTTGATGGAACTCTCTTTATCAATTTTGGGCTGCGCTTCACTCTTAGAAAAAAGGGTTCCAAGTAGAACCTAAAAGTTCTTGAGCTGTCCTGTATGTGGAAACTTAGAAAGGTTCTAGTAGGAATGAACCAAAATGGGTCAAGGAAAAGGTTCTTTCCCGGTGTTTAGAACCTAAATTGATTCTAAAAAAAACCCCAGCTTTTTTGGGGTTTGTCTCAAACCTTTTTTCAGAGGGTCCTAATGTACATACAGGCTAACCAATAACCCTTTTTTGTCTCGCCCTGATGTAATCAGAAAGAGACTATGTTATCACTATTTCTGTCCGGCGTCCGCCGTCCGCCGTATGCCGTATGCCGTCCGCCGTCCGCCGTCCGCCGTATGCCGTGTGCTAAGAAATACCTTTGTGACGCGATATCTGGAGATCCGTAAGGCCTATCGTGATGGGACTTGGTGGAGGGAAGGGGGGTGGTGCGTTCTGTTGCTGATTGATTTTTCAAGGTCATCGGGGGTCATACAAGGTCATCGGGGTCAAATATGCTTAAAACTTTTGAGACGCGTTGTGACGCGATATCTAGAGATCCGTAAGGCCTATCTTGATGGGACTTGATGTCAGGGAAGGGGGTGGGGTGTTCTTTTGCTGATTAGATTTTCAAGGTCATTGGAGGTCATTCAAGGTCATCGGGGTCAAATATGCGGTCAAATAAGATCCGTAAGGCCGATCTTGATGGGATTTGGTGGAGGGAAGGAGGTGGTGTGTTCTTTTTGCTGATTAAATTTTCAAGGTCATCGGAGGTCATTCAAGGTCATCGGGGGTCAAATATGGGGTCAAATAGATCAGTAAGGCCTATCTTGATGGGATTTGGTGGAGGGAAGAGGGATGGTGTGTTCTTTTTGTTGATTAAATTTTCAAGGTCACCAGAGGTCATCGGGGTCAAATATGGGGTCAAATAGATCAGTAAGGCCTATATTGATGAGATTTGGTGGAGGGAAGGGGAGTGGTGTGTTCTTTTTGCTGAATAAATTTTCAAGGTCATCAGAGGTCATTCAAGGTCATCGGGGGTCAAATAAGATCCATAAGGCCTATCTTGATTGGATTTGGTGGAGGGAAGGGGGATGGTGTGTTCTTTTTTGTTCTTAATTTTTCGGGGTCATCGGGGGTCAAATATGGGGTCAAATAGATCAGTAAGGCCTATCTTGATGGGATTTGGTGGACGGAAGTGGGATGGTGTGTTCTTTTTGTTGATTAATTTTTCGGGGTCATTGGGGGTCAAATATGGGGTCAAATAGATCAGTAAGGCCTATCTTGATGGGATTTGGTGGACGGAAGAGGGATGGTGTGTTCTTTTTGTTGATTAATTTTTCGAGGTCATCGGGGTCAAATAGATCAGTGAGGCCTATCTTGATGGGATTTGGTGGAGGGAAGGGGGGTGGTGTGTTCTTTTTGTTGATTAATTTTTCGGGGTCATCGGGGGTCAAATATGGGGTCAAATAGATCAGTAAGGCCTATCTTGATGGGATTTGGTGGACGGAAGAGGGATGGTGTGTTCTTTTTGTTGATTAATTTTTCGGGGTCATCGGGGGTCAAATATGGGGTCAAATAGATCAGTAAGGCCTATCTTGATGGGATTTGGTGGACGGAAGAGGGATGGTGTGTTCTTTTTGTTGATTAATTTTTCGGGGTCATCGGGGTCAAATATGGGGTCAAATAGATCAGTAAGGCCTATCTTGATGGGATTTGGTGGACGGAAGAGGGATGGGGTGTTCTTTTTGTTGATTATTTTTTCGGGGTCATCGGGGGTCAAATATGGGGTCAAATAGATCAGTAAGGCCTTTCTTGATGGGATTTGGTGGACGGAAGAGGGGTGGTGTGTTCTTTTTGTTGAATAATTTTTCGGGGTCATCGGGGGTCAAATATGGGGTCAAATAGATCAGTAAGGCCTATCTTGATGGGATTTGGTGGAGGGAAGGGGGGTGGTGTGTTCTTTTTGTTGATTAATTTTTCGGGGTCATCGGGGGTCAAATATGGGGTCAAATAGATCAGTAAGGCCTATCTTGATGGGATTTGGTGGACGGAAGAGGGATGGTGTGTTCTTTTTGTTGATTAATTTTTCGGGGTCATTGGGGGTCAAATATGGGGTCAAATAGATCAGTAAGGCCTATCTTGATGGGATTTGGTGGACGGAAGAGGGATGGTGTGTTCTTTTTGTTGATTAATTTTTCGGGGTCATCGGGGGTCAAATATGGGGTCAAATAGATCAGTAAGGCCTATCTTGATGGGATTTGGTGGACGGAAGAGGGATGGTGTGTTCTTTTTGTTGATTAATTTTTCGGGGTCATCGGGGTCAAATATGGGGTCAAATAGATCAGTAAGGCCTATCTTGATGGGATTTGGTGGAGGGAAGGGGGGTGGTGTGTTCTTTTTGTTGATTAATTTTTCGGGGTCAACGGGGGTCAAATAGATCAGTAAGGCCTATCTTGATGGGATTTGGTGGACGGAAGAGGGATGGTGTGTTCTTTTTGTTGATTAATTTTTCGGGGTCATCGGGGGTCAAATAGATCAGTAAGGCCTATCTTGATGGGATTTGGTGGAGGGAAGGGGGGTGGTGTGTTCTTTTTGTTGATTAATTTTTCGGGGTCATCGGGGGTCAAATATGGGGTCAAATAGATCAGTAAGGCATATCTTGATTGGATTTGGTGGAGGGAAGGGGGGTGGTGTATTCTTTTTGCTGATTAAATTTTCAAGGTCATCGGAGGTCATTCAAGGTCATCTGGGGTCAAATAAGATCCGTAAGGCCTATCTTGATGGGATTTGGTGGACGGAAGAGGGATGGTGTGTTCTTTTTGTTGATTAATTTGTCGAGGTCATCAGAGGTCATCTGGGGTCAAATAAGATCCGTAAGGCCTATCTTGATGTGATTTGGTGGAGGGAAGGGGGTTGGTGTGTTCTTTTTGCTGATTAACTTTTCAAGGTCATCAGAGGTCATCTGGGGTCAAATAAGATCTGTAAGGCCTATCTTGATGTGATTTGGTGTAGGGAAGGGGTTGGTGTGTTCTTTTTGTTGATTAAATTTTTCAAGGCATTACATCCCTTGCATTAACTACAATGCATACCTCTGTGACAGTGCTACATTGTATCATATGTTTCATCATCATTTCTTTCACTTTTGATGAACAGGCGAGACGCGCCGTTCGAGAACCGCCTTGTCTAAGAGTGTAAGGAGAATAATCAGCAGCTCAAGTTCAATCTTTTCATTCATATTGTTTTGACATGTATTAACTCTTTCATTATTTTTCTTTTTTCTTCTTCTATTTTCATGTTAACCCCTCTGATGCTGATGCCTATTCCTCATCTCCAGGTAAGTTCTATTTATTTTTAAAAGGTCCGAGTCCTGGTCAGGTGGTGCACTTACTTTGGTATTGTTGGTCCACCAGCAAAATGAAATTGGACTATAAATGTGACCAGTTACATCAAAACGAGGCTCTTTTCGGCAGTAAACATTTTAAGATATTTAGGAAGTAAAGCACGCACACATACAAAAAATGGGGGGGGGGGAAAGAAAGAATTTCCACCTAATATTTCACATGAAATCTGAATGCATTGATCAATGATATCAAGTGAGGTGCTATTTTAAAGCTTACAAATTACACTTGTGCAATAAAAAATAAAAAACCTCAATTTCCATTTTTCACTACAAAAATGTTACTGGTCACAAATGTCCCTATTTTGAAAGAAACATGTGCTGAAATGTTTACCCACGTACAGTATTATCCTGCATTTTGGACACGTTTTGCCGTCATTTTCAGAGATGTTGTGGTAAATTGTAGAATTCCTTGTACCATACTCTTTTCAATTCTATTTCTGTTCAAAATCAATTTTTAATATTTTTATTCTGAAATTTCCAAATTAAAAAGTTACGCAGCATGCTGAAAGATGAGACAGATAATTTTCATTGAGTTCATATATGCTGTGCGTGACTGGCCAAGGTCTCCTGACTAATGTAAGAGTTCAGATGATAGTTCCCATGATGTAGTAAAGATATCATGCATTCTTATCAAAACAATGCATTGGAGAAACAAGTGGGATGTTTTCATCGGCAATTGTTAAGTTAAGTCAAGTGAGGACAGACATTTTATTTTGAGTAAGAGGAAATGCGGTAAAGTGGACTTGTGGATTGGACACAGAGATGCGGGATTTAGATGTTGTTTCCTATCAAGTGATGACATAGGAATACACTCTCAGAAAAAAATGGTTCAACTTAGAACCTTTTTGTCCTCTATATGGAACCTTAAGAACAGGACCCTTTTTAGGGTCAACTTTATACACCAACTGAGAAAGGGTTAAATGTTACTCTTTTTCTAGCCGTTTGTTTAAGCTTTTGTCATTTGACACAAAAAGGATAAGAAATGTCTTGAAGCAGAGTTAAAATGGAGTAATTCTGTTATACCCTTCACATGGGGTATTCATAGTGTGTGATTTTTAAGAACGACGCATACTAACCGATGTTGGTGTGAAGGGTATAACAGAATTATGCCGTCAAAGGGTAACCCCTTTTCAGTTTGTGTAAAGTTGTTATTTTTAACCACATATTTTTAAGTGTGTATAGGCCTAGATATTGCTAAGAATGGCTAGCTTATTACAAGTATATCAAGACAAACTGGTTGTATGGGATGTTTTTTGATTTTGTTTTTAAATCAGATAGGAGTGATTGTTTTGATATCACAGAATGTATACTCTTAACTCTCACAAATCCTGTCCTGAGAATATTGCATCAAAATAATCTATCATCGGTAAAACTATCCCCTGTAGTTAATGCCTATAACCCTAACACTACCATATACCCCAAAATACCACGACTGGGCACGTTGGTACCACCCGGCGTGGAAGTTTTTTGATGAAAAAATGGACCCACTCCATACAGTCTGGGCAATACACTGCCCAGACTGTGCTTGACAGCCGTGGTGAAGTGTGGAATCCCTCGCCTCTGGTGCGAGAGGTCCCTGGATCAAATCAGGGGGGGATATTTTGGTCGATTTTCCGCGTTGAAGAAAAAATTCTGAAAAATGTGGGGGGTAGAGTTAGGGTTAACACCATAGTCCAATAGTGTATTAGGCTATAGCTGATGCGCAGAACAACCCTTATAGCTGGATACCTATTCCCTTTGGCTTTATTTATAAAAAGAATGTTTGACGCTAAGTTAACACTTTCCACGCGGCTATATTGGTTTTACCAAAATACAAAACTGATTTTTCAGAAACCTTTCTCAACTTTCAAGGTCTATCTTAAGGATTACTGAACCAATACTATGCATGTTTGCACTTATTTTAATGCATTTCTCATGGTGATTCCAAATATGGTAATTGAATTCAATAATTTTGGAAAATTTTGGAATGTCGTCTGCAGACGCCTGCCGCGTGAAAAGTGTTAAAGGCATCTTGTTCCCAGACATAAGCCTACATCGCTTAAGTTAAGACACTGTGTCTGTCTCTTATATTTTACTGCTAATGCAATGTAAGGCAAATTTTTGTGTGTTATGTTGTCCTCCACAACTTTCAGAGAGGAGGGGTGGGTGGGCGGGCGGATTTTTTAAATATAATTTTTTTAATTTAATTTTCTTTTACCAGCGGAAGCTCAAAGTTAAGCCAAAAAGAAGTTAAAATCACTCTAAGAGTCGCACATATATGTTATAAACACAATATTCAATGCCATTTAAACTGTTATAAAAAAAATCTGAAAAAAGAAATCTGAAAAAAAATAAAATAAAATTTAAAAAAATTCGGATTTTTTTATTAAAAAAATCTGAAAAAAATCTGAAAAAGAAATCGGAGTGGCCCTAAATCTGACGAGCGGGCGGTCGAGGACAACATAACAATTTTTTTTTTTGGGGGGGGGGGGGCTGTAACATAGCATCACATCTTGTTGCCACATTTCCCTCTTCACTATGGAAAAAAGGTCCACATTTGGGCACACAAAAAGACCCACTGTAACCAAATTTGCCCCTAACATTTTTTTAAAAATAAGAAATCTAATGATAGGATTATACAGAAAGAAAACTCTTATTATGAAGTTTGAGTTAGCTGCTTCATCAATATTTACAATAATTGGATACATTTCCATCTTTAATAAGGCACTTTCACTGTTTTCGAATACTTTAAAAACGCTATAATTTAGTGGATACTTTATTTCGCGACTTTAAGGTTACTGCTATTTTAGCAGGCATTTAATTTCACGAATCTGAAAATTGTCAGTTTCGCGGGTATTTAATTTCGCGAAACTGATCCACATCCCTCGCGAAATTAAATCCCTCGCGAAATTAAGTGGCTTTACAGTATCACTTTAGTTTAAGTAAGTGTTGCGTATTTGATTTCCATTAGTGTTTGATTCTTATTAAATGCTCTTTAACTAATAATTGATGGTGACCCTTTTCACACCCGCCACAGGTTAATGACTGATAGAGCACTACTACAGGGTGTCCCAGAATGATATATACCAGAAAATATTCATTTATTTAGCTATGAATACCATTGTTATTGGTCAAAGTTCTAATGATACTAACTGACTAACATCTACATATATTAAAGGTAGATGTTCCGATTTTCAACTTGAAGTTTTCTATTCGACATGAAAGGTCATCCTCAAAAAAGTTGTATTCCAAAGTTTGAGTTGCATAACTCTAATGGTTCTTATTTTAGACGCACAAGATGCAGTGAAATGTGCCCATTGCGTTGTTCACAAACTATATTGGTGGTTACCACTTTTCGCTGTAATTCAATGTTATTTCACCGATTTCTTCGTTATCATACTGATTTGGACCGTCAAATTTTAGTATGTTAATCAGAAAAATATGATCTCTCAAATGATAAGAAAATCTCCATATGTTTGAGAAAAATCTGTGTTATGAAAATGTGATTGGGTCATCTACCTTTAAGCTTCCTTTGGAATTTTGTATTTTAAAAATCGGACATTTGTGACAGAAATTATAGACTCTTTTGTAAAAATGGTAAATTCAAAGTTTGACCAAAATTAGCTATTTTTGAAACTAGTTAAATTATTGACCATGTTCGGCACAACAAAGCTATATTTTAATGATATGCAGATAATTTGCGGTGTCCTCTTTTAATTTACACTCCAAAATTACAAAAATCAACTCTGTTTTATGAAGCAATATTTCAATGGTGCGAGGAAGTTGTTCTGCTAAAGTGATTTATATCATGATTTCTTCCGATTTTTAATAACGTCATGCCATCAATGTCGGAATGGATACAAATATTTTGATGACATTACCAGAGTGGGTAGGAATCATGCATATACCTCATTGCAGGCATAAGATTTGTCCTGCAATGTTGTGTTTAGGCCACATAAAATTTTTTATTCGAGTTACCAATATATACCCATTCCTTCATGTAAACTTGCAATATGTATCCAAATAAGTAAATGGCTAGAGTTATTTCAATGTTTAATAGTAAATATTAATTTTCAGCCGACGTGACGACAGTGTACGTGTGTTGTCAATGTCATGCATGTGGAATTCTGCATCCGTTTTACGTGCGTAATAAAAAAATACTTCTTTTGCCAACTTTTCTTGCCACAAAATAAAATCTAATATGTTCACGAACGCTATTATATTTTAATGAATTCAAAAATAATAAAACAAGAAAGAAATATTAATTTAAACCAAGGAGCACCTTGGTACTTTCATATTTTGCAAAACCACTCGTCTGTCACGATGTAAACAGCATAAGTGTACAGTGTTCCGAGAAGTATGCATTGGTTTTACGCGGCCGTGTTTTTAAATACTTCGAAGAGACGGCTCCAGAATGAGGGCGCTACAAGCTAGACTAGATTTTCAGACGGTACTGGACTGCATTTGACTGTTTTACGCTATTTTTAGGAGAAAATGAAAATAAAAAAATGCTGTGGCCAAAAGTGATGCGGGCGCACGACGAGAATCAATTATTTTTTTTATGTGGTCTTATATTTTCATTATTTTTCTCAAACAAGGTATCATTCATTCTGAGACACCCTTGTATTGTTAAGTTGAAAGATATGATATTTTTGCATATGCACACATTTTTCAACAGGCAAAGATTTCGCAAAAATATTCACCGCTGGCAAATTTTGCATTTTCTTATCAGACATAAACATTTAGTAATTTATAAATAATTTCTGTTGCAAATTTGTTGGTTCAAAATCTGCTTCACATATAAGGCAAAAAACAACAAAAAATTGTCTCAAAGCTTGCGCGTGGATTGTTTTTGAAATGCCAAAAATACCGCATATGAAATGCAGGAAATCGTAAAATCTTTTTTGTTTTCCCTACAAATTTCTTTCTTCAAGTTTTTATTAAAAATATCGGCAGATTTTCCTTTTCTCAATTTTTTACATGACTCAGTTCTTCAAAAAACGCTGCACAATTGTTCTTTACACAACTACATCACAATATTCATTTAAAATAGAAAAAACAATATCAGAAAGTTTCAACGGTTGCAAATAGTAAGAGTAAAAATTTACACACAAATAAAATATGTAAAAAATAAATAAAAAGGAAGACAAAAATCCGCGCACGTCGCCAGTTGCCTAACACATTAAAACAAACACCAAAAAAAATCCAAGTTTTTTGCCTAGCCGTCGAAAAAATTGGTTTTTCAATTGATAAAGGGAGGATGGTGCAGCTCAGATGAAAATAAGAGAAAGTCATTGACCTTATCAAATAACTGTACCAGGAGTCTTAGGCCAAAAAAGTTCTGTCTCGCTTTTTAATTTTTTTTAAATGCAGAAATTCTTGTTTTGGTTTTTTTTTGGTTTTTTTGGCCGACTTAGGGGTCGTCCAAAATTATCGCCATTTTCACTTACGTACAGAGCGTACGTAACTTTTTACCCCCCCCCCCCCCCTCGAGTTACGTACGCAATAAATGGCGAAATTTTATTTTATTTTGTACTTAAAAAAAATAATCCCGCCTCTCAAGATCGCCATTTAAGTTACGTACGGTTGGGGTATATTTCGACCCCCTCCCCCCTCTTACGTACGCTTTGTACGTAACTGAAAATGGCGAAAATTATGGACGACCCCTTACGTCCCCCTTTTAAAGCCATTTTTCAGACAACTAAAATCCCTCAAAACAAAACAAAATTTGGTTCATCGTGTAGGGTATGCCGCAAAAGTGACTCCACATACTTAAGCGCTTAAAGCGGGGTTTGTGAGACAAATCCTTTTTTCTTGGCCTTATATTAGATCCAAGACAATAAAGCCATATAGTTTTGCTAACTTCATTACATCAATTCATTCATTTATTGTATATAATAGGCCTTGCCCTTCGGTCCTTTAGACTACATGATACAAAAATTATAAACATGCACAATCTATATTTTGCTCCGAGGATGGGAGTCAATCACCTCAATCAATCGAAGCCCAATCAGTGGCGCATCGATCTATAATATAATGTAATCACAATGTGATCAATTAAATTCAATATCTTTTTTATCTTCATTACAGTGAGTACAGAATGAGCAAGGTTTTTATTATCTGTGATTTTTATAGACCTCATGAGTTGATTAAATTGTTTGTACTTTGGGTGTCTGGTGTACTTAGTTGAGATGTATTTATCAGCAAAGTCTGATATTGATTACAAATCATAACATAATGTAATTCATCTTCGACGTTGCCTCCATTACACACTTCAGTATAGATAGCATCCAGTGCTGGGACCTGCTGTTTTATAATGGGTTCAAGATCACATGCCTATACCTACTTGTTTATTGCAATAGGTCCAAGACAGAGCAAACATATCTGTTTTGCTATCTTCAGTAGATAGCATAAGATTCCTATACCTAATCTTTTATTAAACCAGATTCAAGACAGAGCAAAGATATTTGTTTTGCTATCTTCAGTAGATAGCACCAAATGCACATACCTACTAGTTTATTGCAAGAGGTTCAAGAAAGCAAATATATTTGTTTTGCTATCTTCAGTAGATAGAATCAAATGCCTGCTCTTTTATTAAAATAGGTTCAAGACAGAGCAAATATATTTGTTTTGCTATCCTCAGTAGATAGAATCAAATGCATAGACCTACTCTTTTATTAAAGTAGGTTCAAGACAGAGCAAAGATATTTGTTTTGCTATCTTCAGTAGATAGAATCAAATGCATAGACCTACTCTTTTATTAAAGTAGGTTCAAGACAGCAAATATATTGGTTTTGCTATATTCAGTAGATAGCATCAATTGCCTATGTCTTTTCTTTTATTAAAATAGTTTCAAGACAGAGCAAAGATATTTGTTTTGCTATCTTCAGTAGATAGAATCAAATGCATAGACCTACTCTTTTATTAAAATAGGTTCAAGACAGAGCAAAGATATTTGTTTTGCTATCCTCAGTAGATAGAATCAAATGCATAGACCTACTCTTTTATTAAAGTAGGTTCAAGACAGAGCAAATATATTTGTTTTGCTATCCTCAGTAGATAGAATCAAATGCATAGACCTACTCTTTTATTAAAGTAGGTTCAAGACAGAGCAAAGATATTTGTTTTGCTATCTTCAGTAGATAGAATCAAATGCATAGACCTACTCTTTTATTAAAGTAGGTTCAAGACAGCAAATATATTTGTTTTGCTATCTTCAGTAGATAGAATCAAATGCATAGACCTACTCTTTTATTAAAGTAGGTTCAAGACAGCAAATATATTGGTTTTGCTATCTTCAGTAGATAGCATCAATTGCCTATGTCTTTTCTTTTATTAAAATAGTTTCAAGACAGAGCAAAGATAATTGTTTTGCTATCTTTAGTAGATAGCATCAAATGACTATCCTACTCATTTATTGCAAGAGGTTCAAGAAAGCATATATATTTGTTTACTATCTTCGGTAGATAGCATCAAATGCCTAATCTTTTATAAAAAAGGTTCAAGACTGAATCAAGATATTTGTTTTTCTATCTTCAGTAGATATAGCATCAGATGCTTGTACTGTCTTAATATAATGAGATCTAACTCTCCTAGGCTTGCATTAGCAAATGTTTGCTGAAACGGACAGGTGAGTTGAAAGAAATACAGTGGTGTGATGAAATCTCAGTTACGCATATGGCTATCTTCAGTTGAAAGCATCAATGCTTGTATTTTCTTTTGAAGGTTCAAACTACTCTGGCCTGACATTGGCTAATAGGTGAGAAGGGGGCTGTTTTTGGCACCTTTTGGTCCAAATTTCAAAAACTAAACATTTTTATGTCAAAAAAAAATGCTTCCTAGAGAAGTGACTTAAGATGATTTTGGTGCAATTTCAGCATTTTTTGAGCAATAAACGAATTTGCTACGTTTGCAGCAAATTTTGAGCCAAAAAAGTTTTTTTGGGTCTATTTGTTAAAAATCAGCATTTTTGGTTAAATTTTCTCTGACTCTTTTCCTCTCAAAAAATGTATACTTTTACATACATTACAATCACATAAATAGTTCAAACGTTACAGCATTGATAAATGTCATGTTTTAGGGGTGAGAGCCCCCTTAAACAAATGTAAGTGTTTTTAGTGTCTTTAAAAAGCAATCTCAACCTTTTAGTATTCTGAAATTCTTCATTTTTCAACTTTAAAATTATGGTCATCAACCAATCCTTAAAATATATTTCACCTATCGACCTGGTTTTGATGCCACTGGAAATTGGCAGCAGGCCCGTAACCCCTCCCCCAAATCTGAAGAAGAAAAACAATTTTTTTTTTTTATTCCAATGTACTTTTTTTGGTACCAATTTATCTTTATTTTTTACTCATGTACCTTTTTTGTGTTAAAACGGCCCCCACCCTATTTAAAAATTAAAAAAAACATCTTTCCCATTGTGTTCAGGCCGTTTTGGACTGAAATATGAGATAGTCATTTCAACTAGAATTGGTCAGCTATATTTTGAAATAAAACGGGTCGAAATTGTTATTTCCTAAGCGGAAACATACTAATGTTCTACCACATGGGTTCACCCTGTCCATATCAATCCACAAAGACAATGATGATCCATTTGTGACTAGCTAATGCATTTGTTTCACCACAGATGTTTTTTCCATCTTGAAATTGCACAGACTATTGATACAGACATCTGTCAAGGCATAGCCATGGGAGATTGTCTTGCGATAAGATCTTTTCTATTCACTATCTAAACATACACCTTGCATAAAAAGAAAGTACCCTGCAATCATGTCTTTTTCATTATCACTTATTGATACAAACATCTTACATGATATAGCCATGGGAGATTGTCTCGCGATAAGATCTTTTCTATTCACTATCCAAGCATACACCTTGCACAAAAAGAAAGTAACCCGCAGTCATGGGTGTCATATAGCCATGGGGGATTGTCTCATAATAAGAACTTCTCTATTCGCTATCCAAACATACACCTTGTACAAAAAGATGGTAACCACAATTAAGGAAAACAGTTTAGGAACAGGTACATATTAGCAGATCAACAACAGATCCCTGGCTTTGGTTACTTATACCGGGGGGGGGGGTATTTAGTGGATATGATTTTAGGGGGATATGCCGCAAATAGGGACCCATTTTTCACCCTCTGATAACTGGAGGACCCCTTTTCAAAGCCATTTATAGGTCTAAAATCCTTAATTTTTGTTGTTGAACAAGGAAGCTTTCCAAGATTTTTTTCCCCGGATTGTAGTCAGATACCCCAATATTCCAGTTTGAGGCTCTCCTTGCAAAATGGCGGATCCGTGCAAAGAGTTATTATGGTGTCAATTTGTAGGCAGGTAATTTAACCCTAAAAATTCTCGTTTTCTGATATCAGTTTTCAGTTCAAGCAGCTTTCAATACACCACACCTGGGATACTGTTATTCTGTTTAACGCTTTCCACGCGGCAGGCGTCTGCAGACGACATTCCAAAATTTCAAAAAATGTTTCAAAAATGTCAAAATTATTGAAGTTAATTACCATATTTGGAATCACCATGAGAAAAGCATTAAAATAAGTACAAACATGCCTAGTATTGGTTCAGTAATCCTTGAGATAGACCGTGACATTTGGGAAAGGTTTTCTGAAAAAAATCTGTTTTGTATTTGGTAAAACAAATAGCCGGCGTGGAAAGTGTTAAGGCGTACATCATCACTGACACTAAAACTCAAATGGATGACGGACGTACAGGGAAAACGCTCCGCTATATAGCGAGCCCTACTTAAAAACCTCATGTCTGGCGTACAGGGAAAACTCTAATATAGGAAAAGTTTGGTCTTGGGGAAAAAGGCTCATCAAAATAGCTTACCGATATCTTCGAAAATTCCCAGAGAGAGCCCAATGAATAAACTAATATCCATTATGTCTTCATTTACCCGTCGTAGACCGAAACGCTATGTCTTCCCTTGGTAGATACCTCGCTTTGTTTTTTATGCTTAATTTTTTGTCCGTATATGCCATCAATTTCAAATGAAGCGCGTGTAAAGTGTCTCTCAGAAAAAGAATCCATTATTGTACCATTTACCTGTCATAGATTAGACTGTTGTTTCTTCCCACATGGTAGATACCTCGCTTTGTTTTTTTGTGCTTTGTTTTTTTCTGTAACTGCCATCAATTTGAAATGAAGTGTGGATAGTGTGTCTCACTAAAATAATCCATTATTTCTCCATTTACTTGTTGTAAATAAGACTGCTATCTCGTCGCTTTGTTTTTTTGTGCTTTAATTTTTTTTCCGCATCTGCCATCAATTTCAAATAAAGCGTTTGTTTGTCAGTTTGTAAAGTGTCTCTCACTCAAAGAATCCATTATTTCTCCATTTACTTGTTATAAATAAGACTGCTATCTCTTCTTAAGGTAGACACGTCACTTCTTCTTTCTTTTTTTGCTTTCTTTTTTTTGTATCTGCCATCAATTTGAAATGAAGCGTGTATAGTGTGTTTCACTAAAAGAATCCATTATTTCTCTATTTATACCTGTCGTAAATTAGACTGCTATCTCTTCCCTTGGTATAGACACGTCACTTTGTTTTTTGTGCTTTATTTTTTTTCCGCATCCGCCATCAATTTCAAATGAAGCGTGTGTAAAGTGTCTCTCAGAAAAAAAACCCATTATTTTACCATTTACCTGTCATAGATTAGACTGCTATCTCTTCCCCCATGGTAGACACATCGCTTTGTTTTTTTTGTGCTTTTTTGTTGTTGTTGTATATATCTGCCATCTTTTTTTACCTGCCATAAATAAGGCTGCTATCTTCTTCCCTGGTAGACACATCGCTTTGTTTTGCGGCCTTATATTTCCCTTTATCTGCCATCAATTTCAAATGGGACATGTAAAGTGTCTCAGAAAAAGAACCGTAAGTTATCTCTTTTTTTACCTGTCTTAAACTAGGCTGCCATCGCTTCTCCATAGTAGACACATTATTTTCATTTTCCTATACTTACCAACATTTGCAAATGGGTCATGTATAGTGTGTCTTAGACAAGAAAATATTAGCTCTCCATATACCTGTCGTAAATTAGGCTGCTATCTCCTCTCCTGTTAGACTTGTTGCATTGTTTTTCTGCCGGATATTTGCCCATGTATGTGCGTGCCATCAGTAATTTGCAATTGGGGCGTGTTACATTGTATTTTAGACGAAATATCTGGTTGACACATCGCTTTGTTTTTCTGCCTCTTCCTGTCATTTCTCCCTATACTTGCCATCAATTGCAAATGGGGCATGTATAGTGTGTATCAGAAAAATGAATCCATCATATCTTTATTTACCTGTCATATATTCAGCTGCTAATCTCTTCCCTTGGTAGATCAGTCACTCTTTTTCTGCCTGTATATACCCTATACATGACATCAGTTTTAAATGGTGCGTGTGTATAAGTGTGTCTCAGGAAAATAATAAGTTATCGGTGTTTTTACCTGTCTTATGAACTAGGCTACCATCGCTCGTCCCTATACTTGCCATCATTTGCAAATGGGTCATGTACAGTGTGTCTCACAAAAAGAATATATTATCTCTCCATAAGTCTGTCATAAATTAGGCTGCTATCCAGGCCCGTAACTAGGGCCCCCCCCCCCCATCTCAAAAGTATTTTTTTTTTGTGTACCAATGTACCTTTTTTTTGGTACCAATGTACCTTTTATTTTGTACCAATGTACCTTTTTTTTGTACCAATGTACCTTTTTTTGTTGTACCAATGTACCTTTTTTGGTACCAAAGTACCCCCCACCCACCCCAATTTTCCGAAAAATGCCCCATTTCCCATTGTGCAAAGCGTTTTTTCGTGCCGTTTTGGACTAAAACATGCCCTAACCCTCTTCCCTTTGTAGATCAGTCACTTTTTTCTGCCTTGTATATACCCTATATCTGACATCCATTTCAAATGGAGTGTGTATAGGGTGTCTCAGAAAATGAATCCATTATTTATTTATTTACCTGTCATAAAAATCTAGTCTGGTACATATTAGAAATAGATTTGCCTCACTCCGTAGTTGATTCTCCAACTCAGATGATTTTAAATCTAACATGACGTGACACATGCCGAATTGTTTAGATAAAATTCACAATTACTTTGAAACCAAAAAGAACATCAAAGTTTAGTCAAATATGTCTTAGTTAATTTCAATCCAAATCAATAGAGAACATGTGACAGAATATTATTTGCTTTAAATAAGCAATATTTTCATTCAAATCATAAAATACAAATATTGTGGCCAGTGAATCAATGTTTTGCTAGGGAAGGGAAAGCAATTCAAAGGTATTTTTCATTTGGACACATATAAATGAACACTTGGTACAGATCGCAAAAAAAAGCAGGCTTATTCATCACATCCCTTAGAGAGGAATCATTTTTGAGACCCCCCCCCCATTTGACTTATGTTGGTTAGCTCATCTCAATGCTGATTCAATTGTTTAACAAAAGTGTGATCCTCAGCAGATTCGAACCTGCAACCTTCGTATTCATAGACACCGACCGCTCTAATCGATTGAGCTAAGGAGGGAACTACCAGAGGAGCGCAAGATTATAATCTATGGGAATACAATTCTCAAAAATCTATTAAATATTTTTTACCAATGTCACTATACTATAATAGCCGATTTTAACGATCTGTACACCAAATAGTTTAGAAATCGATGAAGTTCAACGCTCGGGTAAACATTAAAATTAAATCTGATGAAGACAGTAAAACAATTACGGGAAAATTTTAAACAGCTTCTGTTTTTCTTCTGATGAGCAATTCTCCACGAAAATGTTTAGCGTTGAAGTTCAGTATTTTCTTTATCCAATCGTCGATGAGCTAAGCTCAAGGATTGGTGAACTCTCTAATTTAATGTCATTCCCTTTATTGTTTAAACGCCAATCATGCCAATTGCAAGCTATAGTTAGTTTATATGCCATGCATGAATTACGCCACCACTCAACAAAGCTGTACTTTTAGGAGATAAAAGAACAACAGAGGGGTCATATAATCAAAATCCATTGTTACATTGAACACAACGGAAATTCAAAATTAACAGCCGTTCGTGTCCACCGTCGTCTGCCGAATTTCTAGTTTCTAAGGGATGTGTGTGTCATGGGGACATCAAAGTTGGGCATGGTCAACTTTCCATGCAGCTATTAGTTTAACCATATATACAAAACAGATTTTTCAGAAACCTTTCTCAATTTCCGAATTACTCAACCAATACTAGGCATGTTTATACTTATTTCAATGAATTTCTCATGGTGATTCCAACTATGGTAATGAAATCCAATAATTTTTATATATTTTTTATTCATTTTGTGAAATTTTGTAATGTCGTATGGCAGATGCCTGCCTCGTGAAAAGTGTTAAAATAAAATAACAGTATTTTAAGAGTACCATTGTTGTGACCTTTATTTCAGAATAAACTAATAACTGTTAGGACATAAACAAATTGATAATTTCAAGAACCAATCTCAATTGGTATCCCAAGAGTTTAATTTTCACACTGTACATTTAAACAAAACACCTTAAATAAATGATTTATGGCCCAAAATCCAATCAAGTTTATTTTGGAAACCATTGTCCGCCCTCAAGCTTCGTAACCTGATCATCTGTGTCGCCGTTTATAGTCGACCAATTCATCACTTTTGTTTTTCATTTTTGAAAAGAAGTTCTTTGGCACTAATTCTATATACGTAACAGTTGCGGGGGGGGGGGGGGGGGGGGGGGGGGGGGAAAGGGAAGTGAAAAATTACCATGAACGAGGATTTTACAATGGCAAAGCACACCCTTTAACAAGAACAACCTTATATTACTACGGTTCAGAATACACCCCTTAGCAAGAAGTGGCACGAAGCATGCACCTGGATAAGGACATGATTGTCCTAAAGGCTTTAAAGGATGTGAATACATTTTCCTCGTAATTTTAATATTTATGCAATATTCCGGGGTGTTTTGTTCTCATTTTAAGCTGTTTTATTGTGATCATGAGTGATTGTCTCAAGCTACACTTGTGGATTCATTTTGGTAATAAAGACACACTTATTCTCGGAAATTGTTCGATTTTGATACCCTTAGCTAAGGGCCTGTGTGTCCCATGTTGTCCTCCAACTTCGTATCTGAATGCCAGATACGGAAATTGTTTGATTTTTATACCCTTAGCTAGGGCCTGTGTGTCGTTGTCCTCCAAAACAACACCCTTATTCCGCAGTTTCATACACGCTGATATTTACAACTTCGTATCTGACTGCCAACCCTCCTCCCCCCAACCCCAACCCCCGGAACAGTTGATAATCCAAGAGTGCCCTTTTAGAGGTTGCCAGTTTCTTATAACAGTCATTTCGTAAGGTAATAATAAATAATGAAGTTAACCAAAGATCACCCAAGTTTAACACTTTCCACAGGCACGGCTGTTTGACTGTCCGATTTATAATTAAAATTATGGGATAAAAAAAGATTACATAGTGGCACATTTATGCTTTGACCTGATTTAGGTAGCGCTAATGAATACGAGTATACGGTGAAAATTTCAAGAAAATTGTTCGAGCCCTTTTTAAATTATCAGCATTTTCTACTTGACACACATTTTACATGTAACTCTATGGGAAATGTGGCCGATGAGGGCGCTATTATAGTAAATAATAATATTTAAAGCTCTATATCTCAGAACTGGCACCAACAAATGTTCTGAAATTTCTACAAAAGATGGCCAGTATATTCAGGTACTTGAATAAGTTAAAACCAGATCCGGGCCAGCAAGTTACGGTGTTCTCAGAATAAATCGGACAAAGTATGTGGGATCAAACAGCCATGCAGGGCAGGCGTCTGCAGACGGCATTCCAAAATTCATTTTTTTGCTCGACAATCTCTCATGCCCCTTTAAGAAAAAGGACCGGCACCCTCCCTCAGATTTGAAAGAATTGATCAGAAATAAATCAAAAACATGCCACAGATTGTTGTTGTCGGGAATAACACCAAGTGGCTGCGTTATTGATGACTTGCTCAGCAAAAAATATATATCACCCGGAAATGTCAACAAACAACGTCAATAATAATATTTGATTCATTATTGATTGGACCCCTGTCACCGTACAATGGAGAACTAAGCACAACAAGTACTGAAGTGAATATATTTGAGCTATATATAGTATGACTGTTTTTGTCTCGCCTGATGTAATCAGAAAGAGACTATGTTATCACTATTTCTGTCCGGCGTATGGCGTATGCCGTATGCCGTCCGCCGTGTGCTAAGAAATACCTTTGTGACGCGATATCTGGAGATCCGTAAGGTCTATCGTGATGGGACTTGGTGGAGGGAAGGGGGATGGTGCGTTCTGTTGCTGATTGATTTTTCAAGGTCATCGGGGGTCATACAAGGTCATCGGGGTCAAATATGCTTAAAACTTTTGAGACGCGTTGTGACGCGATATCTAGAGATCCGTAAGGCCTATCTTGATGGGACTTGATGTCAGGGAAGGGGGTGGGGTGTTCTTTTGCTGATTAGATTTTCAAGGTCATTGGAGGTCATTCAAGGTCATCGGGGTCAAATATGCGGTCAAATAAGATCCGTAAGGCCGATCTTGATGGGATTTAGTGGAGGGAAGGGGGTGGTGTGTTCTTTTTGCTGATTAAATTTTCAAGGTCATCGGAGGTCATTCAAGGTCATCGGGGGTCAAATATGGGGTCAAATAGATCAGTAAGGCCTATCTTGATGGGATTTGGTGGAGGGAAGAGGGATGGTGTGTTCTTTTTGTTGATTATATTTTCAAGGTCACCAGAGGTCATCGGGGTCAAATATGGGGTCAAATAGATCAGTAAGGCCTATATTCATGAGTTTTGGTGGAGGGAAGGGGAGTGGTGTGTTCTTTTTGCTGAATAAATTTTCAAGGTCATCAGAGGTCATTCAAGGTCATCGGGGGTCAAATAAGATCCATAAGGCCTATCTTGATTGGATTTAGTGGAGGGAAGGGGGATGGTGTGTTCTTTTTGTTCTTAATTTTTCGGGGTCATCGGGGGTCAAATATGGGGTCAAATAGATCAGTAAGGCCTATCTTGATGGGATTTGGTGGACGGAAGTGGGATGGTGTGTTCTTTTTGTTGATTAATTTTTCGGGGTCATTGGGGGTCAAATATGGGGTCAAATAGATCAGTAAGGCCTATCTTGATGGGATTTGGTGGAGGAAAGGGGGGTGGTGTGTTCTTTTTGTTGATTAACTTTTCGGGGTCATTGGGGGTCAAATATGGGGTCAAATAGATCAGTAAGGCCTATCTTGATGGGATTTGGTGGAGGGAAGGGGGGTGGTGTGTTCTTTTTGTTGATTAATTTTTCGGGGTCATCGGGGTCAAATATGGGGTCAAATAGATCAGTAAGGCCTATCTTGATGGGATTTGGTGGACGGAAGAGGGATGGTGTGTGCTTTTTGTTGATTAATTTTTCGGGGTCATCGGGGTCAAATATGGGGTCAAATAGATCAGTAAGGCCTATCTTGATGGGATTTGGTGGACGGAAGAGGGATGGGGTGTTCTTTTTGTTGATTATTTTTTCGGGGTCATCGGGGGTCAAATATGGGGTCAAATAGATCAGTAAGGCCTATTTTGATGGGATTTGGTGGACGGAAGAGGGATGGTGTGTTCTTTTTGTTGATTAATTTTTCGGGGTCATCGGGGGTCAAATATGGGGTCAAATAGATCAGTAAGGCCTATCTTGATGGGATTTGGTGGACGGAAGAGGGATGGTGTGTTCTTTTTGTTGATTAATTTTTCGGGGTCATCGGGGTCAAATATGGGGTCAAATAGATCAGTAAGGCCTATCTTGATGGGATTTGGTGGACGGAAGAGGGATGGGGTGTTCTTTTTGTTGATTATTTTTTCGGGGTCATCGGGGGTCAAATATGGGGTCAAATAGATCAGTAAGGCCTATCTTGATGGGATTTGGTGGACGGAAGAGGGGTGGTGTGTTCTTTTTGTTGATTAATTTTTCGGGGTCATCAGGGGTCAAATATGGGGTCAAATAGATCAGTAAGGCCTATCTTGATGGGATTTGGTGGAGGGAAGGGGGGTGGTGTGTTCTTTTTGTTGATTCATTTTTCGGGGTCATCGGGGGTCAAATATGGGGTCAAATAGATCAGTAAGGCCTATCTTGATGGGATTTGGTGGATGGAAGAGGGATGGTGTGTTCTTTTTGTTGATTAATTTTTCGGGGTCATCGGGGGTCAAATATGGGGTCAAATAGATCAGTAAGGCCTATCTTGATGGGATTTGGTGGACGGAAGAGGGATGGTGTGTTCTTTTTGTTGATTAATTTTTCGGGGTCATCGGGGGTCAAATATGGGGTCAAATAGATCAGTAAGGCCTATTTTGATGGGATTTGGTGGACGGAAGAGGGATGGTGTGTTCTTTTTGTTGATTAATTTTTCGGGGTCATCGGGGGTCAAATATGGGGTCAAATAGATCAGTAAGGCCTATCTTGATGGGATTTGGTGGACGGAAGAGGGATGGTGTGTTCTTTTTGTTGATTAATTTTTCGGGGTCATCGGGGTCAAATATGGGGTCAAATAGATCAGTAAGGCCTATCTTGATGGGATTTGGTGGACGGAAGAGGGATGGGGTGTTCTTTTTGTTGATTATTTTTTCGGGGTCATCGGGGGTCAAATATGGGGTCAAATAGATCAGTAAGGCCTATCTTGATGGGATTTGGTGGACGGAAGAGGGGTGGTGTGTTCTTTTTGTTGATTAATTTTTCGGGGTCATCAGGGGTCAAATATGGGGTCAAATAGATCAGTAAGGCCTATCTTGATGGGATTTGGTGGAGGGAAGGGGGGTGGTGTGTTCTTTTTGTTGATTCATTTTTCGGGGTCATCGGGGGTCAAATATGGGGTCAAATAGATCAGTAAGGCCTATCTTGATGGGATTTGGTGGATGGAAGAGGGATGGTGTGTTCTTTTTGTTGATTAATTTTTCGGGGTCATCGGGGGTCAAATATGGGGTCAAATAGATCAGTAAGGCCTATCTTGATGGGATTTGGTGGACGGAAGAGGGATGGTGTGTTCTTTTTGTTGATTAATTTTTCGGGGTCATCGGGGGTCAAATATGGGGTCAAATAGATCAGTAAGGCCTATCTTGATGGGATTTGGTGGACGGAAGAGGGATGGTGTGTTCTTTTTGTTGATTAATTTTTCGGGGTCATCGGGGTCAAATAGATCAGTAAGGCCTATCTTGATGGGATTTGGTGGAGGGAAGGGGGGTGGTGTGTTCTCTTTGTTGATTAATTTTTCGGGGTCATCGGGGGTCAAATATGGGGTCAAATAGATCAGTAAGGCCTATCTTGATGGGATTTGGTGGACGGAAGAGGGATGGTGTGTTCTTTTTGTTGATTAATTTTTCGGGGTCATCGGGGGTCAAATAGATCAGTAAGGCCTATCTTGATGGGATTTGGTGGAGGGAGGGGGGTGGTGTGTTCTTTTGGTTGATTACTTTTTCGGGGTCATCAGGGGTCAAATATGGGGTCAAATAGATCAGTAAGGCCTATCTTGATGGGATTTGGTGGAGGGAAGGGGGTGGTGTGTTCTTTTTGTTGATTAATTTTTTGGGGTCATCGGGGGTCAAATAGATCAGTAAGGCCTATCTTGATTGGATTTGGTGGAGGGAAGGGGGGTGGTGTATTCTTTTTGCTGATTAAATTTTCAAGGTCATCGGAGGTCATTCAAGGTCATCTGGGGTCAAATAAGATCCGTAAGGCCTATCTTGATGGGATTTGGTGGACGGAAGAGGGATGGTGTGTTCTTTTTGTTGATTAATTTGTCGAGGTCATCAGAGGTCATCTGGGGTCAAATAAGATCCGTAAGGCCTATCTTGATGTGATTTGGTGGAGGGAAGGGGGTTGGTGTGTTCTTTTTGCTGATTAAATTTTCAAGGTCATCAGAGGTCATCTGGGGTCAAATAAGATCTGTAAGGCCTATCTTGATGTGATTTGGTGTAGGGAAGGGGGTTGGTGTGTTCTTTTTGTTGATTAAATTTTTCAAGGCATTACATCCCTTGCATTAACTACAATGCATACCTCTGTGACAGTGCTACATTGTATCATATGTTTCATCATCATTTCTTTCAAGTCACTTTTGATGAACAGGCGAGACGCGCCGTTCGAGAACCGCCTTGTTTGATATCATAATAAGTTATTAAAACTTACATGTGGCATATGTTTTTTTAAAGTGTATTAGGGGGTCCTTAAGGTCCCTAGATTTAGTATTTTGTATAGAAAGCAAAATTATTGTTGATTGAAATTCCTGTGTATTTGTCTAACTTTTTGTGACATTTGAACACTTAAAATGCCACACTTACATGTTCAATGATTTTTAAAATTGTATTAAGGGAAGTGTCAACCCTATTATTTTGATGATCAACTTTTGCTTCTAAGTTTGAGAATATTGAATAAAAGTACATAAAAGTATACATTTATAGAAAGGAAATTGGATAAGGAATCCGATGGTGATATCATTGTGATACCAAATAAACTAAATTTTGAGAAATGAACCTTTTTTTACCCCAAATTTTTCAGACAGCATAACTATAAAATAAAAAATGGTAATTTGTTCTAATATACATTTTTGTAAACAAAACAATTTTGTCTAGGAGGCAATTTTTTCTTTTTCCAAAATAAGGCTTAGTTTTTGGAAATATTGCTAAAAACATCGGAAAAGGGTAAAAGTCGTGTTTTTTTGCATACATTTCGCTAGAAATGGATGCATATCTCGAGTTTAAAATCCATAATCGAAAAAAATAAAAATTGCCTCCTAGTGCTGAAAGTCCTAGGAAAGTCCTAAAATTCCTTCAAATTTGAACTTCTAGAAAACATCGATTTAGTAAAAATATTGACCTTTTTCACCATTTAAAGCTAAATATTCTCGGAATACACGGGCGTGTGACCTAAAAGGCGAGTATACTATTATGAACAATCAAAATAAACTATCAGATTCAATTTATATTGTCACAATGTGAAGAAATTGGAAGAAAACTGAAATTTAAATGATCGTAAGATTGGCCTTTGTTTACATTTTTAGGCATTGTTTTGCGCTCTTTTGTTTTCGCGTCTTCGTCGCGGATACTAAGCGGCGCGTCTAGTATTACGCACGGGAAGATTCAGCGCGCGACGCAATGATCGAACAGCTGTCGCAGCACTTTGAAAAGCGCGGAACTCCGCTTAATTTCCCGCCAAATAAACATGCGCCTTTTCCTGACTCAAACTTACCAAAACAACAATTTTAAATCACCCAAAAGAACGGGAAATATTCGCTTCCGATTAGTAACTTATGATGGTAATGATAGAATACATATAAAAGTATAAATAATAGAGAAATATGAAATTCAATTTTTGAAACAAGTGCCGGGTTGACACTGCCCTTAAGGGAGTCCTGAAGGACCCTAGATTTGTACAGAACGCAAAATTATTTTTGATTTATTTATTTTTGTGTCTAACATTTAGTTGTGCCCATCTTTAGGTGAAAAAAATAGAAATCTGCCACCTTATTTTTGAAACAAATAGCTTATATATAGGTTGAACAGACCCCCTTATACATCAATGAGAGCTATACATGCATATTTCTGATAAATCTGTTTTGTATATGGTAAAACCAATAGCCTGGAAAGTCTTAACACTTTCCACGCGGCAGGCGTCTGCAGACGACATTCCAAAATGTCTCTAACTGTTTCAAAAATGTCAAAATTGTTAAATTTCATAACCATATTTGGAATCACCATGTGAAATGCATTGAAATAAGTACAAACATGCCTCGTATTGGTTCAGTAATCCTTGAGATAGACTCTGAAATTTGGGAAAGGTTTCTGAAAATCTGTTTTTTATATGGTTAAACTAATAGCCGCCCGTGGAAAGCGTTAAACAACCATACGTTATTGTAACAGTAACAGAGAAAAGCTTCGAATATTTTGATAAATAATTGTTTGCGCACACACACACAGGGGAACAATCGATGACAAGAACCAGCCAGCATATCTAGTATTGATCAGATAGCACAGACTAAATGTTTGTACAAGTAATCGTTATGCTATATGGTTCAAAGCAAACATTTTTTGTTAGATTTATTAAAGGCATATTATGTGATCTTTTCCAGGGAGCGACCTCTAGTCATTATTTATTTTAGAAAGTAGATTTTCTTGCAGATTTACATTTCTGATCATAAATCATAAATATATTCCGAGTAACAGAGCGATTTGATTCCTAATTACTTGAAAATCCTGGTTTAACGAGTGAAAATAAATTGTCAGGTCTGTGCGACAACTTTTTTTTCACTCTAAATTCACTCTAAGACCAGGATTTTGAAGTAATTAGGAATTGTATCGCTCTGTAACTCAGAATATATTTACGATTTATGATCAGAAATGTAAATCTGCAAGAAAATTTACTTTCTAAAAATAATCATGAATAGAGGGCGCCCCCTGGAAAAGATCACATGTTATGCCTTTAACTGGTGTTCTCTCCATCCAGTACAGTGATTTTTCGTGTGTTTTTTCTTGCAAAGGTCGGAAATTGGATAGCCTTTTAGTTTAAGTAGATAATTGTGAAAACAGTGTTTTCTAGTTTTGCTGTGACAATTTCTTAACACTTTCCACGCGGCTATTGGTTTTACCATAATACAAAACAGATATTTCAGAAACCTTCCTCAACTTCAAAGTCTATTTCAAGAATTACTGAACCAATGTTAGGCATGGTTATACTTATTGTAATGTATTTCTCATGGAGATTCCAAAATGGTAATAAATTTCAATAATGTTGACATATTTGAAACATTTTGTGACATTTTGGCCGCATGAAAAGTGTTAAGAGAAAATTTACTCTGTCTGAAAATATTACTCCCAGTGGTGTGGCAAAGTGGCGTACCAGCCTGGGGGAGGGGGTACTCAGATATTTTGTTGGTAGAGATGTGCCGCCAGCAAAATGAAAAGGGACCCAAACAATTTACCAATTTTTGGGAAAATGAACCCATAAATATATACCAGAGACCCATAATATTCCTACATATTTGACAGATTGTGCTAAAGCAGCAAATTTAATTATTTCAGACCCATAAATTTACCAAAAATGGCTATGAAAAGGAGTCATTCATTTACCAGAGGGGTGAAAAATGGGACCCTATTTGGCGGCTCTTCCGCGTGACCTCATATCCACAAAGTAACCCCCCCCCACTAGCATAGGTTATTAAAATGGTGGTGATTATCAGATAAAACGCAGGGGGGGGGGGGGGAATAGATGATGTGCTATCAGCAACACACAGTGTAACATAGATATGTAGTTATCAGGGGTAGATAGCAACCAGCATTCAATTGCCAGCATTTTTTTTTGTGTAGCAAAAAGTGCGATGCACTATTAGTGTTGTGTAGCAATTCACACATTTTGTATAGCACTTTTTTTTCTAGTAATAAAATTAATATTTCATCAACTTTGCACATTCTACATGATCTGGCATGCGCACGTAACACGGTTCAACCGTGTAATGCACGTATAACCTGTGTCTCGTAAGCAAAATACAGTATACGTAATGTGTACACTATCTAGATTTTACAATTTGAACTAACACATTTGAGTAATAAAACACAAGGAAACACATGTATTATTTCGCTTACGAGTCACGATGGATTTCATAATTGTTTACATCATCTTCTTACTAAGCGCCAATTTGTATGATTCCTTCAAGGAATTTCCTTGTGTCCGTGATGCACCACTAGTTTAATTTTTGTTGGTGCCTTTTCGATTCGCCTTTTCGTAACACTCGGCGGCATGGGAACAAGACTAGCATCAAAAGTGATGTCATGATTATAACTTTGCTCCGATGTGCGCAGAAACCGCCATTTTTTAAATTTAAAACCGACAGTAAGACTTCTGCGCACGTGCGTGTAAAGCAATACGGTTTTAACTCTAACAAAAACTGCCGATACTTAAGGATTTATCATACTTTTTTAGTTATTTGAAGATGAAACTCAATCTTTTTAGGTTTGGCTTTGATGGAACGTGATCAAATATCAAGTAGGGAATCTTCTCGCGTCGCACTTTTAGCTACACATTTGTGCAATTGAATCGCAATACTTCACAAGTGTGGCGCATTTCGCGATGCGACACCGGTTATCACGAACGCTGATAGCAACACACACTGTAATGTAGATATGTTGCTATCAGGAGTAGATAACAACACACACTGTTATGTAGATAGCAACACACTCTGTAACATAGACATGGTGCTATCTGGGGTAGATAGCAACACAAACATAGACATGGTGCTATCAGTGGTAGATAGCAACACACACTGTTATATAGATAAGGAGCTATCAGGGTAGATAGCAGCACACACTCACTGTAACATAGATATGGTGCTATCAGGGGTAGATAGCAACACACATTATATAGCAATATAGCTATCAGAGTAGATAAGAAACCTTTGTTATAGCACTGTTATTAATGGTATTGTTTGAAAAAAAGGTTGATAAAGAATTGATGGTCATTGGTATCTTGATCATCAGCATTTCATTGATGGTCATTGGTATTATCTTGATCATCAGCATATCGTTGCATATCATTTAGCCCTTCATCATGTATAATGTAATACTTCCCATGTATACCCTTTGGGCAGTCTGATCTAAAACATGTTCAAGGACCAAAAAACACATCTAATAAACCCTTAATTTTAAGTGCTCTTGACCCTGAACATGTATAAAGCATCACTTCCTTTGCATAACTATTGGACAGTTTTACTTTTTATTCATGCTAAAAAGCCAGAAAAACATACAAGGTGTTGACAGAACAGTGACGATATTTGATTGTAAAGTGCCTGAGAGAAAGAATTCCCCATGGTCAAAATGTGAGTACTTCAAACATTAAAAGGGTCCCAGAGAGAATTCGTAAAGAATGAAACAAGAAATAATTTCCTTTTTAAACAGAAAATACACTTAGAAAAACCCTCCCTTGAAAGATTTTTAACAAAAAGTCAATGTCAATAAAAAGTATAAGACATTTCCGATCTTCACATGATGCTTTCCACTTAAGACATGTGCTTGAATGACTTGCGATAAGGCCACATTTTTTTTGTAATGTTGTCCTCGACCGCCCACTTGTCAGATTTAGGGCCGCTCCGATTTTTTTCCTTTTTTTTCGAGATTTTTTTCGAGATTTTCTCCTTTTTTCAGATTTTTTTGTTAAACAATTTAAATGGCATTGAATATTAAATTAAGTGTTTGTAACATATATGTGAGACTCTAAGAGTTATTACAACTTCTTGTTGGCTGAACTTTGAGCTTCCGCTGGTATAAGAAAAAAGAAAGAAAATAATCCGCCCGCCCGGCCCTCCTCTCTGAAAGCGGCAGAGGACAACATACTTTCTTTTTTTTGGCCGCATCAAATTGCCTCGACTGGAATATATACAGGCGAGTCCAAATGATTTGGACCCGGGCACACAGATTTTTTGGGGGGCAACTAACACTTTCCACGCGGCTGTTAGTTTCACCATACACAAAACAGGTTTTTCAAAAACCGTTTCCAACTGTCAGAGTCTTATCTCATGAATTACTGAACCAATACTAGGCATGTTTGTACTTATTTTAATGCATATCGCATGGTGATTTCAAATATGGTGATGAGATTCAATACTTCTGACATTTTTGAATCTTTCAATGACCATTTGGAACTGTTAATGTCTGCAGACGACTGCCGCATGCACACAACCTAAAAAAAGGGTAACATTTCGGCTACTGTGCGTTACAATTGTACTCTATTTGTGGTCTGTGTGCACAATTTGATGCCGACCGTAGATAATTTTAGGCAACCACTTTTTAAGAGTGTATGTGGAATTGAATTATTTTAACGAATGAGCATATCCTTTCTGTTTCAAGCGGATGTTTACTCATGTTCATCATCAATTAAACATTGCCAAACGTGTATGTTGAATCATGAAAGTACTTTCACGGTTATATCTCACTTGCTAATTGACTAATAGGTCTCGTCGAATCGATCAAAATTGAGAGGCAATCAAGTGTCACGCTATCATCATATATGCTGGCAAATGCCAGCGTGGTGGTGTGGGGGGGGTGGGTGGAGGTGCTCAGTGGCGTAGCTAGGATTTTCGAAATTTTCGTAAAAGATTGCCCCAAAAATGTTTGCAGTCAGCTCAACAATTTGAAGGGGGGGGGGGGTTAGGCCAAAAACACAAAAAAAAGTTGACTTGCCCTTTCATGGTCAAAGTCAGGGTCGGACGGTCGGATTTTTTAAATTTTATTATTTTTTTATGACAATTTTTGAAAATTTACTGCACAAAAACACGTTTTAAAGATTTTTTTGTTGTTGATATTTTTGATTTGATTTTTTAAACAAGCAGATACTACTCAAAAAACACGTTTTCATCTTTCTTTATTGTTATGTGCTTCTTTCAATTTTTTTTTTTTTCCCCAATTTTTTCCCCCTTCAATTAAAAAAAAAATAGCGACCCTAGATTTCCGAAAATTCGGGTCGGTCAGAAAGGGCAAGTCAACTCTTTTTTTTGTTGGCCTTAGGGCATGTTTTAAACAAAAACGCACTCGAAAATGGTCCATGTAAGTTGTCTTGATGCCTTAACACACTACATCCGGAGAAAAGGCGGGGGCACAAAGGGTGTTTTAATGTTTTTTTAAGGATTTTGTTTCTGTCAGATTAAAGAAATTATAACACAATGCAAAACAGATTTTTCAACAACCTTTCTCAACTTTTAAGGCCTATCATAAGGATTACTGAACTGGGCATGTTTGTACTTATTTCAATGCATTTCTCATGGTGATTCCAATTATGGTAATGAAATTCAATAATATTGAAATTTTGTGAAATTTGGAATGTCGTCTGCAGACGACGCCTGCTACATGGAAAGTGTTGTAACATTCACAGCTAATTGACAATCTTAACGAATTCATTTTGGTCAGTGAAAAAAGTCCTCTTTCAGCGGGAAATCATATTTATAATTTATAATTTGGTCTGGTTTATACACAGTGATCACGTAGGAGTAGACTTGTCATGACTCGCCACATAAATTGAATTGCCTTTTATTTCAACACCGATTAAGCAGAATGAGTCTTTTGTACGCAATGCAACATTTTGCAGAAAACCCATTAAGAATCATTCTAAAGATACAAGCAATTGAAGGGTTTACAAAAACCAATAAAAAACAAAATAATTTTTATCCTTTGTTTTGGTTACCGTATTATCCCTATCAAGCACCCATGCCCTTATAAGCGCCCACCCCCGTTTTTCCCAATGACTACCAACAAACAATCCCTTATAAGCGCCCACCTTTTAAATTACCGTGGCACTGTCAACAACATTTTTCGCCACGGCGTCCTTCAGTAAAGCAGTACCCGAGTAAGCCTGGTTCGATCGCCGCCGACCCCCAGCAAACATTGAGATTTTTAGACCGATACCGATAAGCGCCCACCCAAAATGACTTTGCTTACCACCCTGGGCGCTTAATAGGGATAATACGGTATATCTCAAAATTAATATATTTGCGACTTCCAATCAATTTTGCTTGATCACATCACATTTCATTCAATTCAACTTTTGGAATTGGGCCTAATTTGGTGGTATATTACCATTAATGCCAAGGCCAAAATAAAAATTGCTATGTTGTCAAAAATCCGATTTTTGTTTTTTCAGATTTTTTTTTATATAGATTTTTGTTTTTTCAGATTTGTTTTTTCAGATTTTTTTTAAACAGTTTAAATGGCATTGAATATTAAATTAAGTGTTTATAACATATATGTGCGACTCTAAGAGTGCTTTCAACTTCTTGTTGGCTGGACTTTGAGCTTCCGCTGGTAAAAGTTTTTTTTTTTAAATCTGCCCGCCAGCCCCTCCGCTCTGAAAGCTGTGGAGGACAACATAACATTTTTTTTTTGCCCAACCTTGCTGTGCACTACAAATCACTATAGTAGATTCACAGACTTTGGCTGGTTTACCATTTCAGTGTAGGTATACAAATATCTTCCAATTGAGGGGGGAGGCAGTGATTTGAAATCTTGATCCGATCATTGGCGCATATGGTTCTATGCTTCTCTGTGTTTTGAATCACATCGAATTCAAATGGTGTTTTTTTTGAAAATTTCAAATATTTATGAAAATTCCCCCCTAAATTTCCAACATTTGGGGGAAAACAAACAAACAAAATGCCTGACTGATCTACCTGAGAGGTCCGTTTGCTCGTAGAACAGGGTGTTTTTTCATCACCTTAGGCTATATTTAAAAAATCTTTTGTTTCAAAGCTCTTCAGGTTTTTAAAACCTTATGCGGAATGCGGTTTTTTTTAGGTTTTTAAAAAAAATTTAAAAAAAATTTAAATTAAAATCCTTGTAAAAGTGACCTTTTGTATTTAAAATGATGTGATTAATGAAAATCTGAAAAATCCGTGAAACTTTGGGATTTTTTTAATTTTTTTTTTTTAAATACATTTTTATTTATTTTTCTTTCTTTTTCTAACGCGCATCAACTAACTAACGAACGCGCGCGGGAGCTTTGAGACAAACGATTTTTTTAACATTGCCTTATGGAAAATAAATAATTAATTTGACTGATTGAGCTTCTTCATCTATATTTGCTTTATAATGTCATCGTTAGACAATTTCTCATCGTGTCTCGAAGTGGAATTTCTCATCAAGTGTTTACAAAAATCTTTGCATAATTAATTACATGTGACAAAATATTTGCTTAAATAAAGTCGTACATCATGCCACTTGTCAAATTAACACTGTGTGTGGGCTTAATCCAACCAAATCTGACATGCGCAAGGTTATTTTCCAAAGAAGATTTCTTGATCAACACCAGCATGCTTCACTTTGGTCACATGATCAGTGATTTCTTTCACCAGTGTCCACTGGTTCCCATTGACTTTACAGTCCAAAGACAATCCTGCTGCAAGTAGTACAGTACAATTGATGTTACTTCAATCCAATCCTCTTATGTACATGTTTGACACTGCTAATTCAGTGGGAAAATCCTTTAGGGATAACCGTGAGGCCCAAAAAAAAAAAAAAATTGTGTTTGCCCTCAAGTGCCAAAAATTTAAAATCGGGTCGGAAATCCTTTTTTCTTTTTTCTTTTTCAAATTTTTTTTATTTACATTTTTTTTTTCAATTTCTTTTTTTCTTTGTTTTGGCTGAAAAATAAATGGTTTATGTCAAGACAAAATTGATATAGTCCCATATGTCAATTTAACTAATGTTTCTAGTAAATAGTCTAAAAACATTTATTTAAGCTTACTTATTCATTTCAAGCAAAAAATAGTAACATTTAGACTTTTTTAATAAAATTTATATCTAAAAAAACCAAAAAACTACTACTACCGATAGCACCATATCTACATGACAGTATGTGTTGCTATCTACCTCCGATAGCACCATATCTACATTACAGTTTGTGTTGCTATCTACTCCTGATAGCACCATATCTATGTCACAGTATGTGTTGCTATCTACTCCTGATAGCACCATATCTACATTACAGTGTCTGTTGCTATCTACCCCTGCTAGCACCATATCTATACTACAGTGGGTGTTGCTATCTACCCCTGATAGCACCATATCTACAGTACAGTGTGTGTTGCTATCTACCCCTGATAGCACCATATCTACATTACAATGTGTGTTGCTATCTACACCTGATAGCACCATATCTACATTACAATGTGTGTTGCAATCTAACCCTGATAGCACCATATCTACATTACAGTTTATGTTGCTATCTACCCCTGATAGTATACAAATACTACATGGTTAGAGGGGAAATAGTGCAATCTATTTTCCCGAGGTACTGGCTACAGGCCTACCACCCCGAACCCGGAGGGTGAGGGGTGGTAGGCCTGTAGCCAGTACCGAGGGAAAATAGTGTGCCCTATTGCCCCGATCATACCATGTAGTATTTGCTTTATTACACCTCACTGTGACTCTGGGGATGAGGTTGTAGGGAAGTAGCCAAAACTACCACACGGGAAATAGCTCAATTTCTTCAATAGCTCAATTTATTATCACTGTGGCCAGCTCAATTGACCAATGAAATTGCAGTATTTATGCCTATTATCTCATGAATATTTATGAGGTGTAATAACACCATATATACATTACAGTGTGTGTTGCTATATACCCCTGATAGCACCAAATCTACATTACGGTGTGTGTTGCTATCTACCCCTGATAGCAACATGTCTACAGTACAGTGTGTTTTGCTATATACTCCTTATAACACCACAATATGTATTCCCATCTACTCCATACAATTTTGTAGTATCTCCGACACCTTTTCCCCAAAGAAGGGAAGGGGACGAACATAATAATATGTACAACACTTAGTCTTTCTGACATATAGAAATGGAACCATATATTTGACCCCAGATAAATGTACATTTGAATGATTGGAAGATCAGCTAAGCGTATAAATGTCTCACGAGACATAATGTAATGACTGAGTGTCGTCGTTTACAGTGGTTGCCACGGTAATTGAGACGTCAACCGTGGATGTTTTCTGTAAATGCTGATTCTCTATGTATCATCACATAGTGCTACAACAACAGCGGTGCATTAGGCTTCTGTGGTCTTTAGATTTATGCACAACACCACTGTTCATTTTACACACCACTTTATGTAAGATTTAAAAATGTTGGGTTAACCTCAGCCTGACTGATGAGAGTTGCAAAAGTTGGGTCACACATTTCTATACAAAATCTGACCCAATGTAAATGAGTATGTTTATTATAGAATGCAATCATTGTGCATTTACTGTGAATTACCCTTTTGTTGCACACAATTATCTATGCAATTTTGTTTAAATTAACATATGTGACCCGTCACATCAAAATGGACATATTGGTGGCCCAAGTCAAATTTGAGTTATTGGTATGACTTGAAAGAGCACATTTAAAACTTTGAAATGATACCATGTTGACAGTGATCAGACTTTGTAGTCACAAGATATGATTTGAAGAAGCAACATTTGTTCTATTATTTTCTTTATATTTCACCAAATATATTGGCCTCTATCTCAAAACTGTGTTTGCAGACAACATGTCCTTTTTGACGCGACTGGTCACATATTATAAGATGACCAAAAAACGTTGTTCGACGAGCCTGACACACGCGTCACGCATATATATGCGCGCCCGCGTCATCCTGTATTCATTCGCAGCTGTGAATGAGGTTTTGCCAATTTGGAACTGATCAAACTATACTCTGTGATTCTTTCCCAATATTTTACACAAAGGCAGCTAGCTATGCATTCAAGTCTCTTTTGTTAATAACCCTTTTTTGCCGGCACGGTGTTGAGCTAAGAATTATCTTCATACTTCTAACTTTTCTCTTGAGGGTTTTCAGTACTGTAAACATGGACATTTTTCGCGCTTAATTTATTTTTACGCTTTTCAAAATTCAAAAATAGAAATGCCCAAATATATTCATTTAGTATGTTGATCTATGTAAGGAAGCTCAAATCGCGAAAATAACAACAAGCAAAATTGTCCAAAATGTGCAAAGCGCGAAAATTACCATACTTTGTTTTGTCTTCTTCTTCCAATCTTCACATTAGCAGGCACTTGTTCATTTATGGACCCCATTGGAAATACATTGGCATTTATATTTGACCAACTTTTAAATAAGCTATCCAAGCTCATTGACTTTGCTGTCTTATGTCTAGAATGATATTGCTACTTGTAATTAAAACATTGTCTGATTATTATACTGCATGTCTATTTTTAGAAGAACAAAAAATCTAAATCAAAAAGATATTGGATTTTTTCTGGCCTCTAAAACAGGTCCACCTTTCTCTCCCTCTCTGTTATTGATCGACCTCATTGGTAACAATTTGCAATTTGTTGCCAACTTTATAAGCTATCCAAGCTTATCGACTTTGTTGTCTTTATGTCTAGGATATTATTTCTTGTAATAAAAACATTGTTTGATTATTTTACTGTTGTCAATTTGTAGAAGAACAAAATTCAAATAAAATGATATTGGATTGGTCCCGCCTTTAGAGCAGGTCCCACAGCCTTAACCCTAACTCTACCCCCCACTTTTTTCAGAATTTTTTTCTTCAACGTGGAAAATCGACCAAAATATCCCCCGACCCCCGGGATTTGATCCAGGGACCTCTCGCACCAGAGGCGAAGAATTCCCCACTACACCACGGCTGTCAAGGTTAGTTTGCGCAGTGTATTGCGCAAACTATATGGGCTGGGTCCATTTTTTCATCCAAAAACTTCCACTCCGGGTGGTACCAACGATCCCAGTCGTGGTATATTGTGGTATATGGTAGGGTTAGGGTTAACAGTCACATTTTGTTTTATTCATGGACATCATTGGTAATAAGTAGGCATATTTTTACCAACTTTATTATTGTTGTCTAAACTTTTGACTATTTGTCGATTCATGTAAATATGAATTGAAAAAAGATATATTATAAACAATTCTACAATTGATGTCTTACCTTTCTTACTGTGTTGATTTTTACTTAGAAATCTACACAGCCTAACTTAGATATAACAGGCAGCAGCTATTGCATGCAAGGCCCTCCTTGTACTTAAACTAAAATGGCTGCCCCTTTGCAAATCTGTTAATACTGTAAAACCACTTGTTTTGGTAGGGATTTAATTTCGCAAATTTCGCGAGTGGTGTGGATTCGCGAAATTCGTGAAACTGATATTTTGCATAGAAAGTCTAGTAACATTTCCAAATTCGCAAAATTAAAATGCCCGCAAAAATAGCAGTCATTTCAAATTTGTGAAAAAAGTAATAAAGTAATAGTGTTTTACAGTATTTATTCAGAGCTCTACATAGAATTCTAAAGATAAGACATAAAGGAGCAATTTGAACGAAGGATTGTGGCTAAATCAGTTCCAAATTGGCAAGAAATATTTGGTTTTTATCTCTCCGCGCTCAAAATAGTCGAAGCGTATGCGCGCAATTATAGCCACACACACACGGTATTGGTCACACACACACCCCCACACGTCCCGTATATGATAGTGCGCTTGTTGCCTTTATGCGCTCCCACATCCTTCTGTATTCATGCGCTGCTGTAAGGAGGCTTCGCAAATTTGGAACTGATCAAACTATAGTATTATAGAAGGTGAAGGTATACCTTTTCTGGTGCAAATGTCACACAGGGCCTCCGGGGTATACGTGTTGCATGATATAGTTGCACGCAATTTGACCAATTACCGGGCGATTTCATAGTCCGATAACACCAGCGTGTGCTCGGTACTTGAGAGTTACCGTGGCAACGTGGATAGGAAATTGCAAGATATAGGTACTCTTGCTCGGATGTCTCTTACTCGGATGTCGTTGTCGAGTCACTGGAGATATGTAATGACACACCATTTGTAATGACACACCTGTATTGTCGTATTTGGCACAGAGGCTGGACTTTGAAAAGTACTGATTTTCAGTTTGTTAGAAATTTTACGCTTTACTCTAGTTTGATACAGTTTTTCTCACATTGCTACATGTCATTTTATAACAAATTGTTGACAAAATTAACCATGTACAGATTTAGTTATTATCCTTACTCCAAAGGTATCCGTTTGGGAATTCAACTCTTGAGGGAAAATTGGCCAAATAAAAAGGGAAACAAACCGCTCCCAGTGTGTCTGAATTGAGCTATTCCACGCACTGAAAATCCATTCACCCTCCACAGGGCGTGTCACTTTCAAATGGGGGTTACCTGCATGGGTGACTCCATTTAAATCTGCACCTCTCTGTGTGTGGAAGATTACGGACATGTCTTCCATGTGGGGTATATGGATTTGTGTTGATATATATTATGAATGAATGAATGAAATAGAATAACCCATTGACTCTGTGCCACTTCCTAGTTCCACAAAGCTATGCCACAGGAGTCATATTTGAAGAAGAAAAAATCCGTAAGTTTTTGAGCAGATTATATGACCCACTATGCTACCAGCAGCACGGCTCAAATTTTAATTTGTGAGGGCACCCAATTTCAAGGCCACTGGACAAATTTATGATGGGGCACTAAGGCCAACAATGGTCAGAATACCTTGAAAGTTAACAAAGATCTAGGGCACCAAGGCAAAACCTGAAAGGGGCAAGGCAATGACCTCGCTCGATGGCCTTAGTGAAAGTAGAGCCCTGGCTACCAGCACAGCATTGGAGAAATATCTGGAGCAATTTGGAGCTGTAAGGCAAAAAAAAAAAAGTAATGTTGTCCTCCACAGCTTTCAGAGAGGAGGGGCGGGCGGGCGGATTTTTTTCTTTTATTTGTCTTTATTTATTTTTTCGCACATAATATGTTACAAACACTTAATTTAATATTCAATGCCATTGTAAAAAAAAAAAAATCTGAAAGAAAAAAAAATCTGAAAAAGATCTGGACAAAATCTGGAAAAAAAGAAAAGAAATCGGAGCGGCCCTAAATCTGACGAGTGGGCGGTTGAGGACAACATTACAATTTTGTTGTTGTTGGCCTAAGGGTTAGAACAATAGTACCACCTGTTAGGGTTTCAAAACAAGAGAAACACCTGTTAGGAGCTCGTAGAACAAGAGAAACATCTGGCCAGGCAAACTGGTCAGACAATTATGGCCTGGTTACGAAAACAGCCCATAAAGACTTGTGAAATAAAGTGAGCATTTACCGAACAACGGCAGACAGTGCCCTTGATATTTATTCAGCCCTCCAAATCAAACCATATAAACCTTGTACATGAATGCCAAGGCACGTCAGCCGTGATTCTGTCTTAAAGAAAGGTAATTTAAATGCTCAACTGTCTTAATTACAGTTTGCTAGAAATCGATCATTTGTGTTTTATCACCGAGGCCAGCTGCACTGCGATAAATTAGCTTTTTATAGAGTTGAATATTATAAGTTGACAGTCTCATTATAAAATGAGATACTTTTTGAGGGGATTGAGCACCAATGACGTCAACCTTTTTTTTGGTGGTGATTTAGGCCTATGTTTTAGCGAATGACATATTTTCCCAGTGATTTTGACACAATATGTGGCATATACTCCCTAGAACATAGCATATTCAAATTGGTATAATGGCTTTTAAGCCATTTAAAAATGCTAAAGATTGGTATTTACTTGAAATCTATTAAATCATTTTCTACACATTTCATACAATCTTGAGCCATTTTGTTCTAAGGTAACATTCGTAAATGTTAAGAGTTAATTGTAGCTTTGCCACCAGCATGTAGTTTGATATCCTACGGCGTCCTCGTTTCTCTTAATTTATGCAGAAACATGGTTGGTATACACATACCGGAAATACCCTCTTTCAAATACCACATGGTTTAATTAAAAGCGTAACATTTTGACACAGTTCGTGTGATATCATACTATCCTTTCGTTATATTGCTTTTGTTGCCATGGTTACTATTATCTCATGGTGTGTAAACACTCTGTGAAGATGCTGTGACTAGAGATGGACAAAACTGACTATTATCTTGGAGGGACATTCAAAAAGTTCCACTATCTCTGACTCAACTCAACGTATGTAGATAACTTTAAATTTGGTATCAGCACCTTGTTCGATATTATGGCATTTATATAGTCTATGAAAATATAATTACTTGGCAGTGGACGCAGAGTGACTATTATCAATGAGGGTCATTTAAAAAGTTTCACCATCTCTCAGTAATAATTGGGGATAGGCCCAGAGGTAGACCAGCGAAGAGGTGGATGGATGATATTTGGTTAGACAGTAACAACCTTCGTAAAAAATCCTTATCAGAAGCAAGCAGGAACGAATGGCTGAAAGAAAGCCTTGTGGAGGAGGGCATCACTCAACCAAAAAAATGAAAAAATAAAATAAAATTTGCACATTGTATTATTAAATGAATAATTTTGTTTGTTTGTCTCCTTGTTTTCTATTTACATAGGCGGAGGGAGATGGAAGGGCAGCTCTTCTGTGAAGATCACACGCCTAAAGATAAACAGTCGGCTGTCAATGGAGAGGTAAGTGCAAAGGGGCAGCTATTTTAGTTTAAGTACAAGGCGGGCCTTGCATGCAATAGCTGCTGCATGTTCATCTGTAGTTTTCTTAGTAAAAATCAAACAGAAACAATTCAAAAGAGATAACTTATATAACCAGAAACTGTTGCTATGGCAATTTTAAGCGTTTACTAGCGTGTTACATAGTTGTTGTAGATGGTACGCACTTCTCAATGCATTAGGTCTGAAATTGACTTTTCCCTTGGGAAATTAAATCTTGCCGAGACATTTTCATGATCACAAATACTTGTGACGTTTTATTCAATCACACCTTTTCATACATGGTATGGATTGTTCTAGTGACAGACCCGGGGGGAGGGGGAGGGGGGGGGAGTCAGTTATAGTATTGTAGTCATCTGCGTGAACGAAAGCGCGGAATAAGGGTGCTTTTTTCCGACCACAACGTGGGCCTGTGCGGAAGGAAAAAGTTACCCTTAACAAGGATTATAGCTCAAAGAATCATACTCGTACAAAGGATAGGACCTCAACTGAAATGAATGTATGAAGTAAGTGTGTGATTCAGTTTAGTTAGTAAATTTATCTGATAGGCCAATCATTTTGGGGGCTATTTTAATGATGACACATGACTATCGTTCCAAGCAACCCTAGCGAGTAGAAAATGACACCCCAAATCTGTGAAATTGGTGATTTTGATACCCTTATAGCACAGGTCTTTGAGAATCTACGTTAAGGGTAGTTTTTGAGAGTGGATTCACACGGGGGTGATTACAACTTTTATACATGAGTGCCCCCTCTCCCCCCAGACGTCACTATCTCTTGGAAGTGAACTATATTAAACTAAATCTGGAAAATGGGAATGGCGGATCTGATAACAAAAGGTTTTGTGAAAAATTGAAACTGGCATCTCATTATGTGACCCATTGTAATGAAAATTGAGAGGAAAGCAGGTTACTTCAAAAAGGAGGGTGGTGTCAACTTGTCGCTTAGCGTTAAAATCATAATTGGGGAGGAATTGGGGAAGCAAAACCTATAATATATTATGGCCAGTTCTAGCTGTAGTAGAGCGTGTTTCTGCTGGGACACTGCAAAAAGTAAACGCTAATAAACGCTAAGTTTCAATCGGTCAGTTTTTAATCCCCCTGTTTCTACTCGCGAAAAAAAATCTGGTTTGTGAAGGTTTTTGGGATTACCAAAATACCGATTATTGCCTGTTTCTACTGGGCAAACTTAGTGTTTATTAGCGGTTTCTTCCCCAGCAGAAACACGCTCGTAGATTCACAGACTTTGGCCAGTTTACCATTGCAATATATTAGGGTAATATCCAATTGAGGGGTGCAGTGATTTGAAATCTTAATCTGACCATTGGCACATGTCAAAACTTGTGACCCCTTCCCCCTGGCTGGGAGATTCACCTTATGGGAGTAGTTAAGATTATCCATTTTGGATTTCAAAAAATATCTCGGCTGTAGTTGTACTTTACCAAAAACTCACGATTAACGCTTTCCACGCGGCTATTATTTTTACCATACACAAACAGATTTTTCAGAAACCTTTCATAATTTTCAAAGTCTATCTCAAAGATTACTGACCAAACACTAGGCATGTTTGTACTTATTTCAATGCATTTCTCATGGTAATTCCAAATATGGTAATGAAATACAGTAATTTTGACATTTTTGAAACATTTTGTGAAATTTTGGTATGTCGTCTGCGGCCGCCTGCCACGTGGAAAGCGTTAAACACCTATATCCCCATGTTAAATTATGCTTGTTGTTTCCCCTAAATCGGATCATGTGACTTTTCAGGTCACATGATACGTGGACTCCAGGTTTGCCCACAAGCAAGAATATGTAATCGCGCAATGCTTATAAACTCTCACCACAGCTACTCAATTTGAATCATGCATTTTTCTCAAACCTAAACCTATACTCACAATGCATTGAAATTAACAATGCATAGCAGTTCTGTCAAAACCCTGCATGTTCTTCCGGCTCTTCAAGGTGTATAAAAGTAAAACTGCCCAACAGTTATGCATAGGAAGTGTTACTTTATACATGTTCAGGGGCACTCAGCGAAAAAACCATGGTTCAACCATGGTTGACCATGGTCAAACCATGGTTGACCATGGCCAAACCATGGGATTTGACCATGGTCCAACCATGGTTGACCAGGCTTTGAGAAATGGCACCACGGTCAGAAACCATGGTCAACCATTTCTCAAAAGCATGGTCAACCATGGTTACGGTTACCATGGTCAACCATGGTTACGGTGACCATGGTCAACCATGGTTTGACCGTGGTGCCATTTCTCAAAGCCTGGTCAACCATGGTCAACGTGACCATGGTCAACCATTTCTTAAAAGCATGGTCAACCATGGTCACGGTGACCATGGTCAACCATGGTGCCATTTCTCAAAGCATGGTCAACCATGGTCACGTGACCATGGTCAACCATGGTTTGACCGTGGTGCCATTTCTCAAAGCCTGGTCAACCATGGTCACGGTGACCATGGTCAACGTGACCATGGTCAACCATTTCTTAAAAGCATGGTCAACCATGGTCACGTGACCATGGTCAACCATGGTTGACCGTGGTGCCATTTCTCAAAGCATGGTCAACCATGGTCACAGTGACCATGGTCATGACTGACGGTGCCATTTCTCAAAAGCATGGTCAACCATGGTCATGGTGACTATGGTCAACCATGGTTGACCATGGTTGACCGCCATGGCGCCATTTCTTAAAAGCTTGGTCAAGTGACTTTGACATTGTCAACCATGTTGTTTTAACTCACAACATATTCTTGAATACACATTTTGATGAAATGATTTGTGTGCACGTCACAAAAAGGTATAGGGTAAAGTCGCCTATTTTCGGTCAGCGCCTATTTACGGTCACTGGTCAAAATCGTGTAATTGCATCGGCCGTCGCCATTTTAAAAGCAATACCGTGCATCAGCTATGCGGGGGTTTTTTAGTCATCAGTTTATAACGACAAAGTCATTTTTATTACACGATTTGGGCGAAGTGACCGAAAATAGGCGACTTTACCTTACCTGATTTTGTTTTATTTGATGAATTCCAACTTCTTTGGCGCTTCATAGACAGCAAAAAGTAACTCATTCAAACAGGTATTTCCATAGTTGGATTTGCGGTACAGTATTTAACTTACATGTAGCTACATTCAAGGCTCAAGATAAGCGGGCGCTGGGCGATTTTTACCCCTCGGTCCTCCTGCCATAGCGCCCGGTAATGCTGAAAAATAAACAACCGAGCGCTGATATTTTGTCCAAACCAGCGCCCGTTGATGAACGGTAAGCTTGCCTAAGACATTGAATTTCGATTTGACAATATGATTTAATAAAAAGTTCGCTCCCGGTAGACTGAAAGTGGCTCCTGGTTCTCAATAAATCCATTTAACTTTTAACAATGTTTTGTGGTATTACCTTTTGACTCATTTGGAATATGCCTGCGCTGTATGGGACCCTCATGTAATATCTGACGTCAAACTACAACGACTACTAGACAATATATATCACCCAAAGAAATTCTGACTAGTCAAGCATCCAAAAATGTGTATAAATACAGCTTTTTTGCTAATACCATATCAGATTTGAACAACCTCCCTTCATAACGTAGATTATGTTAATTTGGTCTGTTTCATCATTCGCCATTTTGTTTTTCTCAATTAGATGTTGCTTTTAAAGCAATTTTATTGAGTATTGATTTAGATTTAGATTTAGACTACAGTCAGTACAGTGCAAAAGATTTTATAAATGCAATTTCAAGGAATATATTTTTTGAAGGTTACTTAATACTTTTTTAGTAATAATTCTACCTAAAAAACACTATTTTTGAGCAAATCATCAAAAACTCAATTAGTTCACCCTGTGAATGAAACTATTATTGTGGCTGGAAATAAAACTTCATGGTGCGCATTTTCGGTTGCTGCACCAACTCTCTGGAACTCACTACCTTATAATTTAAGATGCTGTGATTCACTTGACTCTTTTAAGAACTTGTTAAAAACAAGATTATTTGACTCAGTTTATAATTGATTTCTTTGTATTATACATATGTACATGTATATGCACATCATCCTTGTTTATGTATTTTTCATGTTAATTTGTATTTTTGTTTTATATGTTTGCGCCTCGGAATAGTTTTACCTAGATTGACGGCGCATTATAAATGCCATTATTAAAGGGGTAAAAACACAAACAATTAACAGGAGTCTGTAAACAACTGAAAACTGAAAAAGTTGGTGAAATGTGGTATGCAGTAATCAGTCCCACTATTACACATCAAATAGGCCTAAAATGCGCAAAAAGTATTTTTAGGCTCAAATTATTTTAATGACCAGTTCAAAATTGACAGAATTAACTGTTGTGAGACCTTTAAAAAGCCAAGAAATCATGGTTAAATTGGCGAGGCCATTTAAAAACTCATAGCTCCTTTAAATAGCAGATGTTGCTGTAAGGAAACGCTTATCATGACTGGACGAAATCTCAAATTTTTAACCCGCACTACATTCGGAAATCAGCAAAGGTGTTTACAAGAAAACCGTGTCACGCACTACGCGGGAAATACACCCGCAAAACTTGAAGCAGACAGATCAAAGGCGCAAGGAAGGTTGTGTTATATTCTTAGAATATAACACAACCTTCCTTGTGCCTTTGATCTGTCTGCTTCACTAATGCAGCCATCGAGAGTACTACAATAGTTCTATTGTTAACGCCAGATAAGTAGAGAGGTTTCTAGTTAATCACCGATCTTTTTCCGATGCTTTTAACAATAGAACGAAATACCGTTGGAAAAGCGCTTTTAAATCGCTAGAAAAATGCTTTAAAAGCACTGAGAGTTTGGATATGGACCCTAACGAGTTATCATACAGCGTGTTTTTACTGAAGAAAAAAAGCAGGCATATGACTGCTAACGGATTAAAATCCCCCAGTAAAAACACACCACCACCGGCATTTGCCCGCTCATACCGGTTTTTTTCTCCTGGATTTTAGATGCCTTTTATCCTTCGAAACCAAGGATAATAGCGGTTGAAACCGGTTAGGAAAAGCAGTCTTTCGTCAGTATAAACATGCACGGTTCCAGCTCAGCGCGTTTGCCGATGGTAAGCGGAAATGGGTACATCAGACTAGCGCACCTGCTTACGACCTTTCACTGGCATTTATTATAATGAGGTCAGCGGCAGCCGGCAAGTTTGTTTATCGTACTGCAATAAAAACACGTCTCTCACACGAGCAACCGGCTTTTATCCTGCTTTTTATAAGACGGGTAAAAGACGGTTTGCTTAATAAAAACACGCTGATAGTTAACATAATAACTCCTTGCTTTGACAGTGGTTTCAGCAGACGGACGCTGCACATGACGCGTACCAATGAATTGGAAACAGCAGCGTTTTACGGAACAAATCTGCATTCAGACTAGGGCAGTTCCGTAATTAGGTAACCCAAATTGAAGAAATTGAAAAAATTAAAAATCATCGATATAACCTAATTTATGTATCATATCAAAGGTTATGGGTTGTAGTTTCATGATATAATTTGGAATTTGATCTAACATTCTCGGTTTGGCTGATTTTGAGGTTGTCGCGGACGTACAGGGCATTTTTTAGTAGAAATCGCACCATGGAAGTGCAATTATTTCCATGAATGAACTAAGGCAAGTATTACAAATTGATACAATCAATACAACAATGAACATGTGTTATGTATCATATAAAAAGTTACTTAAAATGACCAAAATATTTAAGAATTATGCTTTTTGGATTAAATTTGGTACCTTCTGTTGCGGACGTACACTTCCCAAAAGCTGCTACTTTTAACCACTCTGTTCAATACTTTGGTAATGTTGGAAACCAATGAAGTAAGTATTTTTCTAAAGCTGATGATTCATACTTAATGTTTAAAACTTATTTTGTTCTGTATCTGTTAACATGTTTAATACATGGTCTTTTGTTAGTGTCGCGGACGTACATCTGTGTTGGACGTACATCTGTGTTCACAGATGTACGTCCGCAACACTAATATGTACGTCCGCGACGGATAAACATCAGTCAATTTTAACTTAAAGATAAAGGTTCTGATAATTTTCTCTGTTTGTTTTCTTTAGGTTTGTCCCTCTTACAAACAAAACAATATTAGTTTTCATTACAGACCTGAACACTTCAGAGAACTTTTGATAGGAATACAGGTGTACTGAAAAAATCACTTTCTCTGCGTACGTCCGCGACGGAGGGTTTTCACGCCATATCTCATTAACCGAAAATGGTACAGCAAAGGAATTTTCAGGTTTTATACTCCTACTAGAGATACTTGAAACCCAGGTGTTAATAATCAAGCAACTGGTATAGTTTAGATTTTGCAAGCCCTCAAAGTGTCTGAAATGTACGTCCGTAACTACGGAACTGCCCACTAATCAACGCAAGTTGTTTACCACTATCTTCTTGAGTTCGAACGAGTGGCCTATCTCTTATAAATTTCAATATTTTTAACAGAAAAAACCCCCGATGTCTGTGCATTAATCACGAAAAGAGCCCACACAGTTGCAAAATAATTAAAAATCTATGTAATCTACAAAGGTAGGAATCATCGATAAAATCATGTTAATATGTACACTATGTTATCTGGACTTCAAGTTCAATGTAGGCCTACACTACAGTACAAGTTGGGCTATAAATAATTGACGTCTACTAGCGTTTCCTTACACTTTTTACAGCAACATCTAGGGCAGGCCTAGGCCTAGGCCTATCTACTATTCAATGAGCTCAAAAACAATAATGTGGTGCAAATTGTGGTGCTAATTTTTTTAATTTTATAAACCTACCTGCAGGTTAAAAAAACATTTTTTTCAAGTTAATGAAATTTTCAATCTGCATTTAGACTTTAGTATTTTAATTTGACCTGCGAAATTTTATTTTTATTTTGTGAAGCTTTTTTACCTCCAATTTTGATGAGCGAGTGAAGCTTGAACACATAGTTTGTATATTTTGGTGAAGCCACATCAAATAATCTAGTATGCCAAGTCGAAGTAGTATTGAATTTCTGTCTTGCAAGTTCAAAATCAAAACAGAATAGGGCTAGGGCCTACCGCGATTTCCCGGATAGTATCAAAATTCGGAACCAAAAACCTAAGTAAAAATAAAAGGCCGTTTTCAACGAACTTGATCTACAATTTCACATTCTTCATAATTCTGCAACACCAATTTCCTTCAAACATTAGCATATGATACAGGCCTGTGATACACAACTTACTGTTCTATCATAATTTATTTTCATTTTAAAAACTTATAGTAAAGTATTCTATTATTCATCAAAGTCACGGCAAATTTTCAAAAAATGACACAGAACCAAAACATGATTGACCCTTGATCTCAGTGATTATTACCTGGCCTTGTTCCATGTGGTGACATATTTTTCACTGTAAAATTACTTTATTTATTGTTTGATCAGTCTAATATCATCATTAAAATTATAAATATATTACTTGATATTTTTTAAAGGTATTTTCCCAACTATAAGGAATCAAAAAGAAGTAAAACTTTCATTTATGTCAATAAATAAATAATGGTTTTGGTATAAAATATTTGACTAAATTTGGAATTTCTCAAGTTAGATGAAATGGTCCATCGTGATTCGTATGTTTAAATTAATAAATAAATAGGTGAATGAATAAATAAATAATTAATTAATTATTAATTAATTAATTAATTAATTAATTCAATAAATAAATTTATAAATAAATAAAACACTTTAAAAAATAAAAACTTAAAAAACAAAAACTTTAAAAATGTTAATTTGTTAAATAAGAACTTTAACAAATTAAAACTTTAACAAATAAAAACTTTAAACACTTCAATTTGTTAAATAAGAACTTTAACAAATTAAAACTTTAACAAATAAAAACTTGAAAATAGAACTTTAACAAAAAGACTTTAAAAAAAAGACTTTAAAAAACTTTATAAATTGAAAACATTAAAAAATTAAAACTTTAAATAATTAAACTTTAAAAAATTAAAAATTAAACAAATTAAAACTTTAAAAACTCTAATTTGTTAAATAAGAACTAACAAATTAAAACGTTAACAAATGAAAACTATACAAAAACTTAAAACAAAAACTGATTGAAAAAATATAAATTGAAAACTTTAAAAAATGAAAATTATTAAAACTTTAAAATATTAAAAATTAAAAAAAAATTAAAAATTAAAAAAAAATTAAAACTTTTAAAACTTTAATTTGTTAAATAAAAACTTTAACAAATAAAAACGTGAAAAAAGAACTTTAACAAATATAAACTTTAACAAAAAGACTTTAAAAAAATTATAAAACTTTATAATTGAAAACTTTAAAAAAATTAAAATTAAAAATTAAAAAAATTAAAAGAACTTTAACAAATTAAAACTTTAACAAATAAAAACTATAAAAAAACTTAAACAAAAACTGATTGAAAACTTCAAATTGAAAACTTTAAAAAATGAAAACTTTAAAATATAAAAACTTTAACAAATAAAAACTATAAAAAAACTTAAACAAAAACTGATTGAAAACTTCAAATTGAAAACTTTAAAAAATGAAAACTTTAAAATATAAAAACTTTAACAAATAAAAACTATAAAAAAACTTAAACAAAAACTGATTGAAAACTTCAAATTGAAAACTTTAAAAAATGAAAACTTAAAAAAATGAAAAAACTTTAAGAAATATAAACTTTTGAGAGTCGAAACACCTGTGCTTGCACACCCACCTCTGCCTGGAGGTCATCAACCTTTGACCTGTGTTGTCTAGATGGCAAAGTTCCCTTAGCCTCAGCACATGGTATTCAACTAATTTTGCCCATTCACATCACAATTTGTAGGTTGTCCCCCAAAACTTTTCTGGGTTATATGCAGGAATGTGGATTTTTTAAATACTTTTTTTTAAATCAAAGTCAAAAGCTACACTGAATAATAGCCTCTTAAAACTCCAAATGAAGGTGCAAATAGGTCTATTTTGAAATAGTATTTTACTAATAAATCGCTTTTTACAACTTTTAAACCAGTTTAAAGCTAGATGCAAAAATAAAATTGATAAATGAAACTTCTAATTAAAGATATATTTAAAATCTGAAAATTCTCAAAAAAAATTTAAAAACCTTGTTTTGAAGTCCGACATGGGCAAACTTTAGTGGTCAAAAATGGACAAGTCTGCAGTCTCAGGACAACGTCCATGACTGACCAGGGCTAACCATGCTGAAAGATGTCCATGAACATTTAGACTATGGCCAACCATGGACAGACATGGTCAACTATGCTTAAAGATGTCCACTAACTTTTTACTATGGTTGACCATGGTCAGACATGGACAAGTAAAGGACCATGGCTGACCATGGTCAACCATGCTTAACAATGTCCACTAACCTTTTGGCTATGGTTGACCATGGTCAGACATAGACAGTTAGTTCAGGACCATGGCTGACCATGGTCAACCATGCTTAAAAATGTCCACTAACCTTTTGACTATGGTTGACCATAGTCAGACATGGACAGTAAGCTCAGGACCATGGCTGACCATGGTCAACCATGCTTAAAAAGGTCCACTAACCTTTTGACTATGGTTGATCATGGTTGACCATAGTCAGACATGGACAGTAAGCTCTGGACCATGGCTGACCATGGTCAACCATGCTTAAAGATGTCCAGTAACTTTTGACCATGGTTGACCATGGTCAGACATGCTCAGGACCATGGCTGACCATGGCTGATCATGGTCAACCATGGTCAACCATGGTTGACAATGGTGACCATGGTGACCATGGTTGACCGTGGTCAGTACACCATGGTTGACCATTGCTGACCATGGTCGACCATGGTTGACCATGGTACCATGGTTGACATTTCGCCTAGGTAAGGTTATTAAGGGGGGGGCAGGGGCGGGGAAGACCACATCTATTATTAAAATAGATGTGTTTTATGGCCCTTGAACATGTTTAGAGCAGACTAGCCCAAAGTTAATACATAGGAAGTACTACGTTATACATGCTTAAGGGCCAGATGTAGATACAAGATTCGGACAGAACAACAACGATTGAGTATATTCGAAGAAGATTGTCATATTATTTTTGCCGAAGTCGCACAGATTAATTGGGTATTACGCTTGTCTACGGAGTAGATCTTCCGAGATGAAATAGATTAAAGTATTGTTTATTTATACGAAAATGAATATGGATAACAAGAGCTTAAGATGTCCGTCGCTTCCTGCATATTCCATCCCACGGGCTGTACGGCCGTGCGTCTTGCGGTATCAATGGACCTTTGAACATATCCCATAATTCATAGCACATATGAAAAATTGTTGTGTTGCCCTCAAGTGCTGTCGGTCGATTTCCCTTTTTTCCTTTTTTTTTAAAATTCTAATGCCAACAAATATTACTGACAGACCGTTCATGATATAAGACAAAATTGGTAAATGTCTCTTTTGGTAATTGGTAATGTTAATGTAATCGCACACTATGCCGGTGGAATAAATGAGTTTTTTACATCTTCTTAAATTGAGTCAGTGTTGAGGCATGCCTGATGTGACGCGGTAAATTGTTCCACAAAAATGGACCGGAGGCATAAAACCCTTTCTTGGCGGTAGTGAGACAAGTTCTAGGTTTAGTGAGAATCCGAGTGTCAAGAGGCAGAATGAAGACCACTTCTTTTGGGTACATATATGTAATAGTAAGGTCCTTAAAGGTATATTATGTGATCTTTTCCAGGGAACACCCTCAACATCGAAAAAAATTGAAAGCAGATTTTCTTGCAGATTTACATTTCTGATCATATATCGTACATACATTCCAAGTTACAGGGCGATATAATTCTTAATTACTTCAAAATCATGGTTTTAGAGTGTCCGACAACTTATTTTACTCTAGTCTAAATTCACTCTAAAACCATGATTTTGAGGTAATAATCGTATCGCTCTGTAACTTGGAATGTATGTACGATTTATGATAAGAAATGTAAATCTGCAAGAAAATCTACTTTCTAAAAAAAAATCATGAATAGAGGGCGCTCCCTGGAAAAAAATCACATGATATGCCTTGGCGCGCCATTGGAACAAACGCCCCCATTGTTAACAAATATTGTATGATACGTAATCAATAATCACGATAACAAGCATACAGGCTATGAATTGTGGGATATGTTAAAAATTTGAATTCAAAGAAAGCCGAGACGCAATCTCACCGAGGACAAGCTATTGTCCAGACGAATCTCGGAGGTAATAATATTTCTCAATAATCAGTGGGGAAATCCCCGGCTGTATGTTGGACATCTCTGTTTGACAGATAAGATCTTGAGTTGTAATGCTTTTGTAATCACCAAGGCTATTGTGAAAGCTTGACTTGGGAGGATATTATATGTATGTAATTATAGCGATGTTTTGCTTACTGGATATGTTAAAAATAAACAGTGTTTCTAGATAAAAAATTATTTATCTTTATTATTGAAAAAAATGTTGATTTTTTTTGTCTGTTTATTTGTTTAAAATCATTTGTGTGCCATTGTTAAAGGCATATTATGTGATCTTTTCCAAGTTAACGCCCTCTATCATTGATTTTTTCTATGAAAGCAGATTTTCTTGCAGATTTGCATTTTTGATCATAAATCATAAAGATCTTCTAAGTTACAGATCATTACGATTCCTAATTACTTCAAAATCATGGTTTTAAAATAGATTGTACCGAGCAGTACAATCTATTTTTTCAAATTTTACTCTAAATTCACTCGTAAAACTATGATTGTGAGGTTATTAGGAATCGTATCGCTCTGTAACTTGGAATATATTTATGATTTATGATCAGAAAGTAAATCTGCAAGAAAATCTGCTTCCAATTATTTTCGAGGATTGAGGGTGTCCCCTGGAAAAGATCACATAATATACCTTTAAAGCAAGAAGGGGGGGGGGGGGGGGAAGAAATAAATGTCATTATGATGTTTATGATGTTGTGCTTTCTAAATGCAAAGTGTTTTTACAGCCTACAAAAAAAAATTGGCACATTTCAGTCATTTTACAATATAATTCGCCATGTCAAAAGTATGCTCATGAAAAAGAAAAAAAAGTGTACATATAAAGAATAGCGGAAACCTTCCCCTTTATCTGTCCCCATGACGAATATTCCTAAATGCAATTTACTTATCTTTATTTTGATAGCAATTTTGATATTGTATCTGATGGATGTATTGTTTATATTTCTATATTTCAGGCTGCTCAAAGTGAGTTAGACTTCTTCGAACTTCTACATAAAATACAGGTAAGGGTTAAATTAGTGAATTTCATCACCATATTTAAATCACCATGAGAGAAATTAGAAATGCATTAAAATAAGTACAAACATGTCTAGTATTGGTTCAGTAATTCTTGCGATAAGACTTTGAAAGGTGAGAAAGGTTTCTGAAAAAACACCCTGTTTTGTATATTTATGGTAAAACTAATAGCCACATGGAAAGTGTTAAGAAATTTCCAAGAATAACACTTTTGCCAAAATCTTTAAAATGATGAATATAAATGATGCAATTACTCACACATTAAATTTAATCAATCATTTAAATAGAGAAATTCACACATATTATGCTTTAACACCAGGCATATCATTTGGAGTGCAATTAAGACTATTTTCAATATACTGAAAAACCAGAAATATTTGTGTGTATTTAAATTTCGCTTAGTTCGCGAGGAGCACTAAGTCGCGAAAATGTTTTGGCCGCGAATATTTCCAATCTACCTTGTAGCTGTGCATCGCAAAGTTACACGATGTAACTCTAAAGTTTCCATTCACGAAATGTTCATGCCACGAATTAGGCCAGTATTGCTGATTCGTGAAATTTTAAACTCTTGAAAACATTTCTGTTTTTTACAGTAATTAAAACTGCAATTAGCTCTTTTGATCCCAATTATGAATTCTATTATCTGGATACAAAGATATTTATTTATACAGGGTGTCTCAAAAAAATTAGGATTCTGTTTCATGACGCTGTAAAAATTGTTATGATCATTGGACCATGACGAAAACTGTGCTAGTTTTCTTATTTTTCATCGAATTGATCTCACACTTTCAGGATATCATAATAACTAATTGAGCTTAACATTACTAAATTGGTCATGGTCCAATGATTATAACAAGTTTTACAGCACCATGAAACAGAGTCCTATTGTTTTTGAGACACCCTGTAGATAGTGAAAGATAATAATGACATGACTTTACATTTAATTAGTTCTGGCAACTAATTTTGTATGTCATGATATGGTTGATTAAAATTGCCTATACACCAAATCAATTTAATTGTTTGATTAGCCCTGATGCACTTACCAGGAAAGTGTTTGATGATGTTGGTATTCAGTATTGGCTTGCTATTGGAGAGCATTAGTTACTCCAATTTTTATTTTGACCGGGATAAGGCCCCCAATTTTTTTTTGTTATGTTGTCCTTGACCGCCCGCTCATCAGATTTAGGGCCGCTCCAATTTTGTTTCAGATTTTATTTTAACAAAATCAGATTTATTTTTTTTTCAGATTTTTTTTTTTTTTTTCAGATTTTTTTTTTTTTTTTCAGATTTTTTTAAAAACAGTTTAAATGGCATTGAATATTAAATAAAGTGTTTATAACATATATGTGTGACTCATAGAGTGATTTGAACTTCTTGTTGGCTAAACTTTGAGCTTCCGCTGGTAAAAGAAAATTTAAAAAAATCCGCCCGCCCGCCCCTCCTCTCTGAAAGTTGTGGAGGACAACATAACAACAACAAAATTTGCCTAATCAAATCAAGATTAAAGACCCATATCCATTTTAAGGGTCATTTGCATTCATAAAAGGTTAAAAATACATTACAAATTGTCTTCAAGAATGAAAATAACATGTAGATGATAGATTTTTTTCACATATGGCGTGTCTCGTGACTATCAATGATATGATAGCCATTATAAGTGTTCTAATATAATTGTCAACACAAACCACAATGCTTCGGAAGCGTTGCATTAACTGATGTTACAAAGCAAAAGTGCAATAGCGTGCATAATAATAATAATAATAATGGAAACTTAAAAAAGCGCCGGTATCCGCCATAAATGGCACTCATGGCGCTTATGCAATTTGTACAAATCTGTTACTATTTTTAGAAAACTATTTATCGCTATACAATATACTAGATGAGTTTGTTTCTAGGACATTTGTTGATTAACGTACGAATAGTAACAGGAGATTCCATTTTTCTTAATAGTTTTACAAATCTGTTATTTAACACTATTTAACACTTTCCATGCGGCAGGCGTATTCAGACGACATTTCAAAATTTCACAAAATGTTTCAAAAAATGTCAAAATTATTGAATTTGATTATCATTACATATTTGGAATCACCATGTGAAATGCATCGAAATAGTACAAACATGCCTAGTATTGGTTCAGTAATCCTTAAGATAGACAGGGATAAAATTGGGAAACTTTTCTGAAAATCTGTTTTGTATATGGCAAAACTATAGCCGCGTGGAAAGCGTTAACTGATTTTGTATGAAATGAAGATATATAAGGAAGATTTGAAATGCAATTTTGCTTAACCTACATAGCTATACCACGGAGACTAAAATTATGATTTTGGGAATAAGTCATTTCATAATGTCACTGTTCAAAACCTAGTATGTTTTTCCGGCCCTCCAGCATGTATATATAAAATAAAACTGCACAACAGTTATGCAAAGTGCTTTATACATGTTCAGGGGCAAGAGCACTTACAAGGCGTTAATAGACGTGTTTTTGCCCCTTGAACATGTTTAGAGCTTGATTGCCCAAGGTTATACATAGGAAGTATTACTTAATACATGCTGAAGGGCCATATGGAGAAACCAGGTTTTGACAGAACAGCGAATATAAGAATGTGAAGAAGATTTTCTACTATAGTTTAATCAGTTCCAAATTGGCAAGAAATATTTGGTTTATATCTCTCCGCGCGTAAAAGTAATCCAAGCGTACATGCAAGATTATGGCCATAATATGCACGCGGTTGTGGTGGCATACACGCATCACGCATGATGCACAGTGCGCTTGATGCCTTCATGCGTGCCCGCGTCCTTCTGTATTCATTCGCTGCTTTAAGGAGGCTTCGCAAATTTGGAACTGATCAAACTATGCTATTCTCTAGCTGTACCGAGAGACTGAAGTAACTGTCGGGATACATTTGTGTATGAAGCTGTTTGTTTTCATTTTTAGATCACAAAAGCCACGTAAAACTCTGAAAGAATTACGCATCTTTCGTAAACAGCGGGTTCTTATACAGAACTATTACATTGATTCCATATGAATGAAATCAGCGATGGCATACAATTTTTCAGAGTTTAATTAAAGTTCCAATTTGAAAAATGCAAAGCATTGTGGGTTATGTCAAACACGTCAATGGAAACTATTTTAAGGGTTATATTTCGATCTGGCAATATTTCTTGGAAAATATTAATAAAAGATTTGATTGAAAACTAGATACCCCGCATAATATCATTGAAGTTTTTTTTTTATTTGGCAATGCAAATATGTATTATCAAGGTATTAGTATATGTTCCGATCACTTTTTTGGGCTGTGGTTTTTTTCTTCACATCATGATATTTTGATATCAGAAGAACCCCCATATTTTTATCATTATGTCTGTAAAATCTTACGGGCCAGAAATACTCCATTGAGAAATTATAGGCTAAAATATGGTGAATTACTGCCAAAGGTGGTTAACCACCAAACAGTCTGTGTGCTACTCAATGGGCAACATTCATGTGACCTTGTGCTTCTAAAATAAAAACCATTCGAGTTATGCAACTCAAACTTTAGAATGTGACAATTTTAAGGATGATCTTTCATGTAAAATAGAAAACATCGAGTTGAAAATTTGACCAGCAAACAGAACATCTACCTTTAAATGACATAAAATAAGATAAGAGAAAGAAGCAACGACATCAACAAAATAAATGAAGTAAAAGGGAAAAAAATAAAAAATATAAACAGATACCAAAAAAAAAAATGCTTCATGAATTTTAACAAAAATGGTTGTAAGTCAATAACGTGAGACAAACCTCTTTTTTTTTGGCCTAAAGATTTGAACTGAGATTGTACACATGGGCTGTTTTTGTTTGTGGTTGAAATCATATCTTATGCGGCCATTGAATATATCCGGCACGTCAGGTCTTAATCTTATTTCCTGTATCGTTACAATAGCATCGTATTTCAGTTTTTCCATAATACATAATGATATTTGTGTCCAATTTTATGCCCGACAATATCATTTTCAAAACTAATCTCTGTAAATCTAGGCCTGGGTTATTGACTCGGTCACTATCTTTTGTTAAGACTATATTAAAAAAAAAATTGTCTCAAAGCTCCTGCGCGCGTTAGTTAATTGGTGCGCGTAAGAAGAAGAAGAAAAGAGAAGATTTTTTATTTCTTCAAAAGAATACAAAGAAAATACCACAGATTTTTCAGATTTTCATTGATCACATCATTTTAGATACAAATGGTCACTTTTACCAGGATTTCAATATTTTGTATTTATAGAAAATAGAAAAAACCTGCATTCCGCATTAGGTTTTGAAAAACTGAAGAGCTTTGAGACAAGAGATTTTTTAATATAGCCTTATATACAAGGGTTTGTCATTTCAATAGGGGGGGGGTCAAGACTTTTTGCAGGGGGCGCATTTAGATAATTTTATTATATGTTGAATATTTAGAGTTTTGCATCTCAAATACTGTAGTACTTAAGTCGTATATCTAACATGTCTAATTCGATCACTGTATTCACACGTAAGGCTAAATTGAAATAATAATTTGTCTCAAAGCTCCAGCGTGCTTTAGTTTATTGATGCGCATTAGAAAAACTTTTTTTAATTTTTTAATTTTTTTTTTTTCAAAATAAAAAAAAAATCCCCAAAAATCCCAAAATGTCACCGATTTTTCAGATTGTCATTGATCACACCATTTTAAATACAAAAAGTCACTTTTACAAGGATTTCAATATTTTATATTTAAAAAAACCAAAAAACCTTAAAAAAACCCGCATTCCGCATTAGGTTTTGAAAAACTGAAGAGTTTTGAGACAAAAGATTTTTAAAATTTAGCCTAAGCTGTTTCACATAGTGTCGTATCTGTGTCATATCAGCGAAGTCGGGGCAAGATTACATACTGTCGATCTTTAATGCGAATGTCAAATAGTGTCGTATCTCTAAAACGATCACCATACTCTAGGGAAATATGGGAGCAGATGTGGAAGTACTGTGTTTCACATGGATTTTTTTTGTGCAGCGTTTATATCTTATAGCTCATAACCTATAATATTGCTGGTAAATTTGAATACGATATATTTTACAATGTTATCTTCTGTTTGTTAATTTCTTACAGAGCGATCGTCTTGACGAGCAAAGATGTTCACTACCACTAGTTTTACAGGTAAGTTCAAGGCTATAAATGTCACGCCATTATACATTATATCGGGGCGGGGGATGGGGGGGGGGGACTGACATTGGAAAGGGTATAGGTATGTGCCCCCTGAAGACACGTTTTCACCCTCTTCTGCTAGCTCTCAAGACCCCCTTTTTGAGCCTGCATCAGCCCTTAAGACCCCCATTTTATTGAAAATTCAAAAATCGCGAAAACTCTGTGTTCTTACAAATCGAACTTGAAAAACAAACCAGTTCTTAAGACCTACTTTTTCTAGAAAAACAGTTCTTAAGACCTTATTTTTCTTCATAAAATTATCTCAGTCCAGTTCCGAAGCCCCCTCCCCTTTTTGAGACCCTGGTCGGCATACCCCTACCAAAAAAAAAGAGGTTGAATTCCCCCTAGGGATGGAGGTGGGGGAGAATGCAAATTAGGGTAAGGATGATTTAAACAAATCTTTGTGGCTTGCTTTTTACAAATAATACCAAGGCTTTGCACTTCTGTATGAACTCTGCTTAATTTGTTTCCGTCCATTGATAGGTTGATTTTCTGATTGATTTTAAAAACCTTTCGATCCGTTAACTGAATATCACACTTCCCCTGGGGTTTTAGCAGTGAATTTTAAATTACAGGGATGGCTAAGCTGGTATTTTCTGTTGAAGCTATGTGTGTGTCTCGGATTAAAGTTGATCATAAGGAAGCATCATAAAAGGCCACCGTAGTCTTAAGCGCTGTCATGAAATAACTCGTCAACAGTAATAAATAACCTGACACTCTCACTCCCAGAAACCATCATCGATCTGAAAAGATGCGCTCATTGTCCTGAGTGCTTGTGGGTTCGAGTTTAGGTGTAATAAAACACCAGGTGAAATACTTTTAAATATTGTTACGTAAATCGTGTCAGTGAATTCATGCAAAAATTTCAGTTGTTCAAAATGTTTGAAGGATTCAAATTTCCACCAACGCATTTTTTCTAAAGATAGTTTAATATCATGATATAAGGCTATATTTTAACAAATCGGTTGTCTCAAAGCTCTTCTTATAAATGTAACCATCCATCCATTGTCGATGTCCTTTCTTAATTCCATTTCACAATCTTGTTTAACATACATGCAGATATAGCGTGCATCACATAGTTAAATGTCCATGCTATCTTCAGTAGATAGCATGTTAGTGCTATCTTCAGTAGATAGCATGTTAGTGCTATCTTCAGTAGATAGCATGTTGTGCTATCTTCAGTAGATAGCAAGTTAGTGCTATCTTTAGTAGATAACACTAACATGCTATCTACTAAAGATAGCACTAACTTGCTATCTTCAGTAGATAGCAAGTTAGTGTTATCTTCAGTAGATATTGTGTTAGTGCTATCTTCAGTAGATAGCATGTTAGTGCTAACTTCATTAGATAGCATGTTAAGGCAGTGAATATGGTGCATTGCATCAAGCATGCCAAACCACGCACAATGAACAATTCTGTTTATGCAAAAAAACACCCACAAAACTGTTCTGTGAGCCCGACCAATCCCTTATTTCTTCTCAAATTTATAATTTCATTCAATTTTTTTATAGAAAATTGTTGGAACATTTTTTGATTTTGTTGTTGACATTTTTCAACATTTCGAACAATTTCGAGAAAAAAATTGGAAAATTAAAAAATTAAAATAAAAAAACCTGCCAGACCTACCCTACCATTTGTAAGTAGAACAGGGGAGTTTTGCGTCTCCTTAGCTAAAAGATATCCATAAACCATTAGACAGTGGTCTGCATATTATGCTGGTCTTTAAAAAAAAGCCTTCAGCAGAGGGATTGGGTGGAAAAATTGAAACACTCCTAGATACTTATGTTATAAATAGCGTTGCTATATTTCCATTTAGCACCTCCGCACCTAGCATTACACTAAGATAAGGTCAGAAGCCTGGTTGGTTACGTACTGTTTTTATTTTATGTGTACTATATAAGTGCTATGGATAAAAGCTTTGTATTTAGAATGATAGCCTATATATTTCCGAACAATTTAAATGTCAATGTATTATTTTACGTAGGTAATCACCGTCAATCGCAGAACCTTAGTTTGAATACACAACTTCCATCTGTGGACACACCTGCAACCGTGGACGTTCCTCGGTTTCCTGATAATTATGTGCAAAATGTTGTAAACAGTGTGAAAACGCTATCCAAATGAGTTCCTCCCATGTGACACCCCCTGACATACCTCTGTTGGATAGTGCACTGTCTGATTGGCAGTATGATACAACAACAAAAATCACCATTTTGTCCTCATGTTGCTGGTGTGTATCCAGGTCGGTGTGTCCTCGTTTGGATAGTACCACTTCATGGTCCTCGTTTGCCGGTGATTACTGATAACCGGTAGGGGTGTGTGTGCGTATGTTTAGGGTGGGAATCGGGGATACACACACACTCTCTACCGCCCAATCGGGGATACACCCGCAATAGGGGATATCCCCAATCTCTAGATAGGTGCAAATTACTGCAAATCATGTTATAGTGCTATCCAATAGGGGACCCCTATTAGCATGCACCATGTGCACCCCTGTTAGATAGTACGATGTCCTATACACAAAAACATACACACAAAATGGCGGAAAATGTCCACAATCCGCCCGGTGAGCGTGTATACACAATATCCCCTATTGCATAGTGTGGAACCCATATCCCCTATTCACACGTCTTACGCACAGGGGTGTGTGTGTTATTTATTTATTCTTTTTTATTGTTCTTACTTATACCAGAATGTGACCAACTCACCAGCCACAAAGGCAAGGAAACAAGCCAAAACTACAAATACTTCAAGAATAAAAGAGGTAAACTATAAATGTTGTCACATGGATTTAAAATAATGTAGCTTTCTTTGATATTAGGTCAACATTTTGCTTTCTTTTTTTCTCCCTTGCCCCTTTTTCAGGTACCAAAAGTAAAATGAGATGTACTTGGTGTGGTAACCAAAACAGAAAATCTGGAAAATTTTGATGAGTATTTTTATTTTCTTAACACTTAAAAAAAGAAAAAGATTTTTTTTTTTTTAATTATTGACCAAAATGTATATAAAAAATGATATTTAAAAAAAAAAAAATTATGTATATAAAAAATGATATTTTCGACCAAAAAAAATGAAATTTTCAAAAAAATAAAAACAAATTGGGTCGGAAGGATTTCTAGGGTCGGGCGGACAAGGACAATCAAACAATTTAAAAATTCTTTTTGGTCTTACTATTAACCCCCATTACCTCAGTGTCACCCTCATAACCCCAATGTCAACCGGGGGGGGGGGGGGGGGGCACTCATGTATAAAAGATGTAATCATCCGTGTGAATCCACTCTAAAAAACTACCCTTTATGCGGATTCTCAAGAAACGAAAAAGTGACCCGTAACAAGGATTTAGCAGCTCGACGAATCATACTCAGAGGATATAGGTCTTCAAGACGAAGTTTATAGACTAAAATTAATGTATGAAGTAATTGTATGGTTCAGTTTTGTTAATCAATTTGTCTTAAAAAGTAACCATTTTGGGCTATTTTTACAATGATGACATGAGACTATCGGCACAAGCAATCCCAAAGCGCGGATTCAGGTTGAATAGACACCCTTATTCTCTGAAATTGGTGATTTTGATATCTTAGCGAGGGCCTGCGTGGTCCCGCATTGTGGTTGGTAAATAAGCACCCTTAATCCACATTTTCGTTGACATGGATGATTACAAAATTATTTCTGACTGACCGCCCCCCCCCCATGTCGACATGATCTCTTAACCACATGGTTATCATTGTGAACCCAGAATCACTCTATTGATTTAAGGATTTAGGTTCATTCATATAATATCTCATATATGATATGACCTTAGGGTCTTCCTTACGACCTCAGGATTTCATAATGAACTCAGGGTCACCATTAAGGATCACAGGATCACCTTATGCTGGTTCCCTACACCTACACCCTGGATCCCCGTGCCAACTCATCCATAGGTGCAGGTACGGTCAAATCCATCCCAACGGATAATCGACTCTACACCACATTACGTTGACGCTCTGTTATGACATATGGAAAATAACGATCAACACAAGTTGTGGTTAACGTGACGCATACTGAATGCATTGTCAAGCTGTCATTGCTACGGCACAATGGGGGAACGGCTAACACAATGCGCATGAAGTCTGACACTTGTCGTGGGCGCATACACAGTGCATTTTGTGCCAATTAGTGAATTTTTCATCATTTTGTTGTTGTTGTTGCTTGAAATGAATTGGTTTGCTTGAATTGATTGCTTTAAACTATTATCACACTAGAAACATTAGTCAAATTAACATTTACCAATTTTGTCTTGTCATGAACAACGGTATGTCAGTAATATTTGTCAGCCAAAAAAAAGGAAAAGAAGGATAATCGACCGACCAACCCGGCTTTAGGAATTTTGGCACCTGAGGGTAACACAACAGGTTTTTTTTGCCTTAGGCCTAAAAAAAAAAGAGGTTTGATTGGCGTAACCCGACCGACCCTAAATACATCGCCGACCCTGAATATTTTTTATTATTTTGAGGGGGAAAAAAAAAAATATATATATATATATATATATATTTTTATATATATATAAAATTATTATTGACAACCATTTCTGGTTAGACTACGACATTTGAATAGAGTGCTCAATACCGTAAACGGTAGAGCGTATAAAAATTCAGAGGTATAGACCTTCCGGAATATTATCGCTACTCTGAGTTCATTCGCCTGATGATTGGACAAAATGACCGTATGGGATTGTCCATGAAACTCAGAGTAGCGATAATATTCCGGAAGGTCTATACCTCTGAATTTTTTTATATATATATATATATATATGATGAAAACAAGCAGTAAATTAAGAATTATTTATACATAGTAACTGGCAGTTTCATGCACACCAACCACACAGGGTGGTGGCAATCTTCAGACTGAATTTAAGTACATCTAATTATAAAAATAGTCAACAGTAATAATATGGTAATACAGCATATCCAAGTTATTGACATACATAAGTGGAATATCAATAATCCATAATAGGTGTGAAAGTCATTCTCCAGATAGGATAATCCATTATGAGTTGTATAGGTGAAAAGTAAATCACAAGATAGGTATAGGTAATCCCTGGGGTAATCACTAATCAGTCATAAAGATGGATCATAATAATGAAAAATGAAAAACAATAGTCAATAGAAAACAGGATGTGTGAGCTGGTAGTCTGGTAAATATGGCCATCCAGGAAAAAACATTACGTTACGCCAAAAGCATAAATATATATATATTTATTTATAAAAATTGAACAAAGTATTAAAGTTTGACTGTTTGCTTTCAATTTCGGCTATTTTAAGTCCCCATCGAAATGATTTATTGTTGAACACAACAATACATTTTTGCCCGGCAATTAAATACGCTAGAGCTATGATTTGTGTGTACTGCTGTCTTTCAAGTGTTCAAAAGTAGGTGATTTGAAAAATTTAAAAAAAAAATTTAAAAAAAAAAAAATCCCGACCGACCTACCCTATTTGTTTTGGTCATGTTACGCCAATCAAACCTTTTTTTTTTAGGCCTTATCGCCCAAAGGAATCCAAAAGCCAAAAGCAAACAACATACTTATTTGTTCCCTGTGTTTTCTATCACCAGATACTAAAGAAGAATGGGCCTCACCCAAACATAGTACAGGCACACGACGGCGGTTACTGGATAGACGGTCTGGACATAGATCCGCCGGACAACGACAACTATGTCATCAGCGATATACCGGAATGTACCGGCGAATCTAGACTAGAGTTTGACGATACCAATCAAATGTACAGGAGACACTTTTATGGAAAGGTAATATTGAAAGCAACACGGTGGCGCTTTCTACAATGGTTGCCATTTTAAGATGGCTTTGCCGCTTATAGAACAGTTTTGTTTTTGTTTTGTTTTTATTTCTTTGTTTGTGTGTGGGGGTGCATCTGTAATTACCTGCAAACGAGGACGCACACTAACTTTTTCATTCCAACTGCGGACACACCGCCAAATGCGGACGTCCTCGTTTCCCTGATACGTGCAAAGTATTGCATACAACATAAAAACGCTATCTAAACGAGGTCCTCTTTGGTGATACTCCCCCCATACACCCATAAGGCCTCTGTTGGATAGTGTCACCGTATGGTGCAGGGGATACTCAGAATGGACACTATATGGGACATTCAAGACAAATTAGTTTACAATAACAATGTATTTATTTCTCGGACTTTCCTCGAAGAACATAATATATATAACAAAAATTAGTTGCAACGTAGATGATTAACTAAGAGCTCGACACGCGGAACCAGTTTTATTATAAAGTTATGTTGTATTCCTCCGCAAATGTTCGTAGCACAACGATGATGAAATTATACGCGGACGACGGTTGAATTCTCTGATGATAGGATTCCCTTCGAAAAATGTTCCATTTCGGGAATTATTACTGACGTACCTGGATATACTGCTCAGTCAGAGTTCATGGGTTTTTATCATATCACCTTGATTCTACCAAAGTAGTGTTATACGCCTATGTGTCGGTCCATGCGTCATAAAGCATATGTTCGTGATTTATCCCACACACAACAGGTATCCGTTTCAGCCCAAAGTAAATAATCCCAACACCAACCAAGTAGTTCAGACCAAGAAAGCTACAGATAAATAGATAAGATACCGAAATGTCTAATAACATCTGTAATATCTTAATCCATTTGATTATTATGCACATAATTTCTAGGATGTTATCATGCCAAAATGTATTTAAAATACCACCCTTTTTAATACCAAATCTTTTTGGGTTATCCCATTTACTAACATTGAACAACTTATCAATATCAAAATCATGTATTCCGTTTATATCAAAATGTTTCCAATAGCATGGCTCATTGTATTGAAAATTTGATTGTTGCTCAAAACATACTATTTGCCTTAGCATTAAAATATCGGAACCCACAATCTTCTGCTTTCTTTTCAGCATAGATTAAAATAAAATATGTCATATTTAATACCTGGCTGTTGTATTAAACATTATTATTAACATGGAATTTGGTTTCTGAACTGCATTGCGAATTGGACATGTTCAAAGCTGCCACGCCCATTTTCTGACATGGTCACATGGACATGTAGTATTTCTTTAAATTCCATAAACATACATTTATAATATCATCATTATTCTCCAAATCACCCAATTATACTCTAATGACAAAGGAATTGAAAAGTTTAACTCACGTCATTTATCCATGAAAAATTGACTGCAGGATGGTTTCCACAACAGGTAATGTCTCGGCATTCTCCTCCAAGAACAACGACGTCACCATGGGTACATTTACACTACCACCGCAACACTGGCCTTCCAAAATGCATAGCAGGCGCATGCTAAATTCTAGCCCCCATACTCATGCCTTTTATAAACTATGTTTATAAAATTATAAGGCCCAGTAAGTTGAATTGGTCGCACCCATTCGTGTGTCTCAAGAACACTCCCTATACCATCGATGTCATGAACTGCAATACCTCAAAACCCCAGAACAAAATTATATCTTGTATAAAATTGGATCAATAAAATACTCAGCTGCACACTGCATTGATAACCAAAGTAGGATTATGAATCTATCATAATAGCCACTAGACTTTGGCAAGTCTTAATACTATACATAGAGGTCCTAGTCTTGACAAAATGACAAAATAATATTTTGGAATTTAAAACTTCATGGACTTCTTGGACTTAACCCAAGTCTCAATAATTAATAAACTGAAACATTGGGTATTCCAAACTGCCGTGACAGATAGCACACAGTCTAGTTGGCGGTTTGACACCATACACAACCACCATTTTGGTCCTCGGTGTGACGGTGTGTGTCCAGGTTGGTGGGTCCTCATTTAGATAGTCCTCGTTTGCAGGTCATTACAAGTAGGGGTGTGTGTGTGTGTTGTTTTTTGATGCTGTTTTTTTTTAATGGGGGGGGGGGGGGGGGGGGGGGGGGGAGTGACAAAAAAAAAGTGTTAAAAGGAAAAAAAAGACCCCTCCCCCCACACACACACTAAACCCAGAAAAACCCAAAACAAACAAACAAATACAAGTAACAAAACAACAAAATATTTGAAACCAACAACAACAAAAAGGAAACTCAAAATAAAAAATAGATATAGGCCAATTGATCAATTGTTAGTATAGGTAGGAATTCCCACTGATGATTCTAGTCCCAGTTAATATTCCTTGTAGTGGCTCATATGCCTATCTGTCCATTTCAGATTCAGGTCGGGTAGAGCTACTGGGAAATGAACTGTTATTAGGCCCCCAAAAAAAGAAGTTGACTTGCCCTTTCCGACCGACCGGGATATTTGGAAATCTAGAGTCGCTATTTTTATTTTATTTTTTTCAACAAAAAAATATATATATATATTTTTTTTTAAGTTGAAAGAAGCACATAACAATAAAGAGAGAAGAAAACATGTTTTAGAGTAGTATCTGCTTGTTTAAAAATAAAATAAAATAATAATAATAAAATTTAAAATAAAATTTAAAAATTTAAAATTTAAAAAAATCAACAGAATAAATTTAAAAATCTGACCGTCCAACCCAGACTCTGGCCCTGAAAGGTCAACTTTTTTTTGTTGGCCTTAGTTTGGTTAAAGACCCACTCTGCCATTAAATTGCATTCAAACTCAATCCCTCTAACCGATGTTTGTCATTTTAAAGACATTTCTTGTTTCAAAGAGGTTCAGATTTGTATTCTTCAAATTTGACTACTTATAGCCAAGGACACTTTCATGATTTTTATTCTCTATTCAACAAGGAATTTTTGAGATCTTGAACGCCGCTATTAATTTCAAGTCTATACAAAGTCAACCGATTCGAGGGTTGTTTTAGTGATAAATCCAACGAACAAATCACTTGGAATTAAACCAAACTCACTTGAAAGTCCCTTTAGCATTCAAAATTGTGATTAAAACCCCGGAAATTGTGTCCATTAGTAGCAAAACCGACTACATAAGACTACTGTAAATGTGGAAATTTTCGCGCATGTAATTTTTCACGCTTAGCACATTTTGAACAATTTTGCTTGTTTTTATTTTTGCGATTTTGACCTTCCTTACATAGACCTACATACAAAATTAATATATTTGCGTAATTTTATTTTCGTGCTTGCTGATTTTAGAGAAAAAGCATGAAAGTAATTGTAGCGCGAAAATTACTGCTTTTACAGTACCTTTCAATTTGACATATAATCTGAGGAAGCTTTCTCAGGTAGGATGGGATAAAAAAAAACACTCGTTGTTGTAAAGTTCATTAGGGCGTGGGTGTAATCCAAGGATAGCGTTTTAACTTGAAACGTTAGATTTACATTTTGACCACATATGTACACGACATAGTTTATATAGCGCTAAAAAGATGGGGCAGAGATAGAAGAAACAGAAACATAAAAATTATTAAAAATAAAAAAAAGTACCGATACTGAGTTGGGAGTAACACCTGTTACGTAGTAACGCGTCATCTGTATACAGTTCATCCCACACTAAAAAAGAAACACTGGCAATTATGATTGATTTTATGTATATCTTTTTCCCTGGACAATATTTAAAGAAATTCTTTTTTGCATTATATTCTTCTAAACCAGTGGTTCCCAACCTCTGGGTCGCGGACGCACTTTTTATGGGGTCGCAGGCTAGCCTAATTTAACAAAAATAAAATGAATTATAATGTTGTATCATAGCAACACACGTGACTTTGTTCTGTGAGGGGTTGAGCTCTGATGCTGGTTTCTGGAATGGGGTCACCACCAGAAAAAGGTTGGGAACCACTGTTCTAAACATACGCCATCAAATAAAATGTTCAGCTTTAAAGCAATATTATGTGATCTTTTTCAACAAAATTGCACAAATTATTTTCTCTCTTATACTGAAATTATATCAGAAAAGACTTTTCTGGTCTATAAATCTATCTTGACTGTATTTTCCATGAAAAACCATCACAGAACTGGAAATGGAAATCTGCTTCTAATTTAAGGAATTTTTCAACATATTTGTTTTCATCATAAAGCATTCCATATTATAGTGTTCACTTGTTGCGCAGTTGCGATCATAGCCGGAATAACTGTAAACGGCGTCAACACAGTGTCAAACCATGGAATTATATTTACGAAGAAAAAACAACACTCAAAATAAGTTGTCGGAGCAGACCCCAACAGTTTATTTCAACATATTCAAACCATGATATTTATGATTTCGCTCTGGAAGATATTTACGATTTATGATAAGAAATGCAAATCTGTAATAAGATCAACTTTCAAAGTAAAAATCAAGGATAGAGGGCGTCATATATCCATCGCTATGCATTATCAATAAACAACCTTTTAAGTTTGATATGAAGAAACAGTGATACTGAAATGAGTCGCGGTATCCGAACCTGCAACCAAAAGAGCTTACACTTCCGGCACAGCCTGGAAGTGGTGCGCAACGGAGAATCGGTATCCCTTTGACAAATAGCAATACTTTATATAATCAACGATAGAATGAATCGCGGCATGACCTGCTACAAACTTGGCTTACGCCTACACATCCGGCATTACTTATCAAAGGCCTGGAGGCGAAACATAACGGGAAATCAGTATCCCATTTTGACAAATTATTGTAATTATTGTAATTTATACTCAACGCACGGTTGCATGACATACCGCAGACATCTCCTGGCATTAGCACAAACCTAGAAGAAAGAGCATCGGAATTCATATATGAATTAATCTATTCCATACACAGGACACAACTTTTGAATGAATATTTGAAATAACATTATCTAAACAACACAAATCTGAATTTATGGTAGAATTTGCTTGACATGTCATACTTTGAGAGTAAAACCCATGCCCGCTGTAAAACCCACTGCGACTAATGTTACGATGCAATCTCATGACAAAACATACGACAGAGGCGGGCGGGAACATTTAAATGAATCAGCTCTTCCACTGGAAGAACGTAGTTACCTTTCACGTTGGAAGAATGGAGACATATGACTGAGAATAGAAGCCGATCAGCCCAACAAAATGTAATGGGGGAGCAATGACCGAGGAATAGACAGCATCCACTGTGAGCTGATTGGCTGGGGAAAACACCACTTGCGAAAGCGCGCGAAATTAAAATGAACATATCACTCCGCCATGGACACAACGTGAGGGCACGACCATTAAAGGGAACAGCCTAAGATAGTGAATGGCATGACGAGAAATAGGCGCGACGTGGGTGTGGCCGGAGCATAACAACTGGCAACTGCAGGTGGTAAACTCAAGTTTGTTTTAGACTTGGGCTAAACAAATCGTTATTATATCAAACTCATACACCAACTGTATGCCTTGAATGATTACTCAACCGTGCCCTGTGCAAGCTGTCTCGCGGATCGTGTAGTCTTGAAAATACCTGTGCAGTTGAGGAATTCAGTCGATACCTATAGTAACCCATTTGGGCCACACTAAATTGAATACCTTTACAGTGAACGCACGACCACTCTAGGGATGAGATTCGGAGAGTTTAAAGGCAGGTTTTGTTAAACATGTTGCCAGTTTAAAAGATAAACTCTTGTTTAATTTAGACACAAGTTTAGTTAGTCACGGTTTAAAGCTAAACCATGTTTAGTATGAAAATAAGGCCCAAAGGAATTTACATTTGTACACTTATTGCAATCTTTTTTCTTTTTCTTTTGTTTTATCCAGGAACATTTTAATTATTTTGCCATTGATGACGCCATGGGACCTGTGGTGCTGTCCGTCAGAAACGAAAACGTCCCGTCAGAAGAACACATCAGAATATTACTCAGGTAAGTGTAATGAAGGTCTGGGGTTCAAATCAAGAAAGGATACAGGTTCCAATCCTTCAACGTTGTAAATGAATGGGGGTGGGTCACAAGTTCACATCATACAAGAACAAATCAAACTACAGCATCAAAATGTTATACTTATGTGAATGATTGGAAGCTTAGGGGTTAAAATCAAGAAAATAGGTTCCAATCCAATTGTATAGGTCACCAGTTCAAATCATACAAAACCAATTCAAACTACTATAACATCAAAATGTTATAAATATGTGAATAATTGGAAGGTTAGGTGTTAATTAAAATCAAGAAATAACACATGATCAAATGTGATAGGGTTGTAAAGGAATAGTGATAGGTCACAGGTTCAAATCCTAGAGATTCAAGCCAAAACGTATCTATCGGAATAAAACTCAGGGGTGAGTTCATGGAAATGTTGAGATTTTAACCAAGAAAGGACACGGGTTCAAATATTCCAGCATTGAAAAGGAATGGTGATAGGTCACAGGTTCAAATCATACAAGACCAAACCAAAAATGCACTCATCAGAATGTTACTCATACTCAGATGAAAAATAAGAATTGTTAGGGGTTAAATTCAAGAAAAAACAAAGGTTCAAATCCTCCAACAAAGTAAAAGAATGATGATAGGTCCCAGGTTCAAATCATACAAGACAAGATCAAAGCAAGCATGTACCCATATGTACCCATAAGAATATTACTCAAAGAGTAATTGGAACCGTCAAGGGTTCTAATCATGCATGACCACAAACTTAATTGTTCTAATTTGAATCAAAATATTACCCTGGTAAATAAATGGAAGTTCAAGAGTTTAAATCAAGAAAGGGTACAGGTTAGAATCCTCCAGTATTATAAATGAATAGTGTTAGGTAGGGCGCAGGTTCGAATCAAACCAAACCAAACTATGTTCATCAGATTATGACTCGGATGAGTGGATATGGACAGTCAGGGGTCCGAATCCTGCAGCATTATAAAAGAATTGTAATATAGGCCACAGGTTCAGGAAGTGAAATTTTAAAACTGAAGTTTCATAACATTCTTAACAGTTACACATATCTTGATAGAGTATTTTAATAGCTAAAGGGATAATATATTTCAAAAGTGCTAGAGTTTATGTATGAAGAGCTGTATGACTGACTGCTGAGTGATTTTAATGTTAATTTTTCCTATTTATTTATTTCCAGGTCAAAAGCGGTTATGGTCCATGACATTGTCCCCATATCATGTTTTCCCGATTCACTTGTGCCGTCCCGATTGGCTAAGGTAAGACTATAATATCAGATATATAGGACCTTGCAAAATTTAAAGTGCTGTAAATTTACTTTACACCTCAAGTAGGAGGGACACATCACCAAATTGCCTTTTTGATGGTATAAAGTCACTGTCATAATTCTATGGACGAACTTCAAGGTTTTTCACACGAGCATGTTTTGTTGTTGTTCGCAAAGCTGCGTCTAGATGCATGAAATGCGTGAACGTGAACAAACCAATCAGAACATATTTTTGAAAGCATCCGGTACGCATTTACGGGTTTACGCACGTATGCACGCATTGTTGGAATTATGTCCATAGCATTATGACGCTGACTATAGCTAGGTCGATGGCTCCCAGAACAAGGATAGATTCTGGCACCACCTTTTCAAAAATTAGATAAAGAAGAAGAAAAATATGTTTTTGCTACCCAAGAGAGAATCTAAAGAAATGCTTTACACATTTTGTATCCATGATTTGATCAAATGGGGTGTCTTGGTGCCTCTGTATAAGTGAATTCCAGGGCACTGACCCCCTGTCCCCTTAGCTATGCCATTGACCTTCGACAAATGTCCAGCTAGACCTAAAACCGAAATGTGAACAGCCGCAGCAAAAAGGCACAGTTGTCCTATGAAATTCAGTCTAAGATTTCAGCCTATGTAATTCAGTCTAAGATATCAGCCTAGGTAATTCAGTCTAAGATTTTAGCCTATGTAATTCAGTCTAAGATATCAGTCTACATAATTCAGTCTAAGATTTCAGCCCATGTTATTCAGTCTACGTTTTCAGCCTGTGTAATTCAGTCTAAGATTTCAGCCTTTGTAATTCAGTCTAAGATGTCAGCCTATGTAATTCAGTCTTAGATTACCGTCTATGTTATACAGTCTAAGATTTCAGCCTTTGTAATTCCGTCTAAGAATTCAGGCTATGTAATTCAGTCTAAGATTAATCCCATTCATTATCTTTGTCACCCTTTCTTCCAGTTTGTGTGTGATTCTGTAACGTCAGATAGATTTCAGCCCGTCCTATTTCCTAAGGTGAGTGTATCCCAAAGAAGAAAGATTTGTTTGTGCAGTTCAGCATGCTTATATAGCACCACTACAGTGCCAACAGGGCTTTCCCTCAAGACAAACAGTTCAAAACATTACAATGCATGGTACAGATAGGCATCACTTTAAAAGAAGTTAAATCCCAACTAAAATGTGCATATGTGTTATTCAAAACAATAAAGGGTCTTTAAGAAAAACAAGAGAATTCTGAATTGAAGTCATATCAATTGTACTACTTGCAGCAGGAGTTTCTTAAAGACCCTCGTTTAACATCATCATATGCGTTTCATCGCAATGTAGTGCCACTATAAGACACTGGTGATAGAAACAGTGGTGGTGTAATGAAAGTGAATCATGCTTGACTGCACAAGAAATCGTCTTGGAGTGTATGAAGACTGAAAGGTCTGGTACAACAAAACTCTTCAACAATCGTGACAGCTTATTCTCAGTGTAGGCACAATACATGTATGTACCTCACACATCTGTGTAAGAGATAATAGTAATATTGGAACGATAACCAATTTGAGAATTTAATGGTTGGTTGAATTTTTTTGTGATAAAAAATTGTAACTGTAATAAGTTACATTATTGAAAAATAAGGCAGTAAAGGGTTTATATCATCGCTGTTCTGTCAAAACCTTGTATCTCCACCTGGCCCTTCAGCATGTATTAAGTAATACTTTCTTTGTAGAACCATTGGGCACTCTGCTTTAAACATGTTCAAGGGCTGAAAATACATCTGTCAAAACCATATAAGTGTTCTTGCCCTCTAAACATGTCTAAAGCAACACTTCCTATGTATAACCATTGGGCAGTTTTACTTTATACATGCTAAAGGGCCTGAAAAACATACAAGGTTTTGACAGAACAGCAATGATATGACGTAGAATGTATGTAGGTCTAATCCAAATTAAAATCACCAAATTTCATTTTCTTTTAAAACTTGAGATACATGGTTTTGTCACCATGGTCGCGCAATATGGGTTTGGGATAAATAAATAAACCCAACAGTTGTGATTGAGTGTATGTAAACTGGACTCAAAATAGGAGGGCTCAAATGCTGTTGAGTTTACTGACAGTCCTAAGGTTTACTACGAGGGCCCACACTTTTCTATACACAATAGTCACTATCGGCTTCAAGGAAATGACCCTGATTTGCCTCACTGCACATAAGAGTTTTAGCTCATATGGCCGTGTGTTTTGAACTCGCCACCCTTACCGTTGCATGTCCAGATTTTTACATTTTACACCATCTGAGATTCGAATTAGCATATCGCAATAACTATTTGTTCTACCCATAAAAAGTATATATTTTCTGAACGGTAATCTCACAAGGAATCCAAATATGCTATTGGAATTTAGATAAGACCTAATGGTAACATGTTGTGATTAGGAATGTTAAAAAAATATCGATTTTTTTTTCATATTTGATTTAAGCTCAATAATATTTTTATACCAATCCCAATCATAATTTTACTGTGCATATTTAAGTTCCTCATGCAATTACCCATCAGAACATAATAGTTGTCAACATGGTCAATGGTAAACATGTTGAAATACACTATATCGAGAAGTAAATGAGCACAAACGTTTAAATTTCATATTTATTAGAGTTTACAAGTATATTTCTTTGGGTATACACCCTTTCCTGATTTAAACGGCATTTTTGAATCCCCCTATTTGAGAGCTTTCCAAAAATGTATAATTTTGCTATCATCGGTTAAATATTTCTTTTGTTATAGTCATGTATGTAAAACCGCTAAATTAGGGCAAGTTCACTGTGTAGTGAATAGGGAAAAAGCCAAGGACAATGCAATCGATTCGTGATTACAATTGTTACGTAATGGTTGACTCGTTTGTTGAAACAGAAACTTATAGAATATAAAACAATCTATAAAATGAGAGCAAAATCATGTTTGTACCATACAGAGAAGAGAAGTTATTGTAATTTGAACGTAGAATTGGGAACATTTTCTATATTCCCCATAGAGATTGTACACAACGCCACCGCCACCGCCACCGCCACCACCCCTGACTTTCACAACATAATCAATCATATCTCAGCCAAACATTTATAGAAATACCTGATTTATTCACACAATGTAGCTAAATAAATAGGCTTTCACATGACACCTCAACCATACCTCTACCACATTTAGTTGTTGAGTTAATAGAGAGAGATGGATGATTCGTCACCAAAAATGCAACGCCACCACCCTTTTTGGGTGGTGAGTTCAAAACACATGGCCATATACCTTAATATAAACTTCAAGTGTATGTAACATGGGAGGAGCCCTAGTGTACATATCTTATAGTTGCAGTCATGCTTTGAAAGAAATATTGCCAGCTTCATGCATGGCGCAGGTGGCTTGTTGTTCCCATGCCCTTTAAACGATTATTTAACACTTTCCACGCGATAGGCGTCCGTCCGCAGACGGCATTCCAAAATTTCACAAAATGTTTCAAAAATGTCAACATTATTGAATTTCATTACCATATTTGGAATCACCATGAGAAATGCATTGAAATAAGTACAAACATGCCTAATATTGGTTCAGTAATCCTTGAGATAGACTTTGAAAATTGGGAAAGATTTCTGAAAAATCTGTTTTGTATATAGTAAAACTATTATAGCCGCATGGAAAGTATCAATGCATATAAAAATATGCATTGGAAACCACTTTGGGGCTGTGAGCCTACGCATGCCCTTTTTAGAATTATGTCGAAAGCTTTAAGTTGGTGACCATAAAAGGTTACCTAGGGCAAAATATGCATCATGATAGCCACTGTGTGCTACATGACCTCAAACATTGTACGAAACAATAATCAGCCGATCTGTATCTCCATATTACTATTAGGGGTGGGTGCGAGTCCCAGGAAATTGAGTCTCGCCCCCAAAAATTTAAATCCCGGGAACAAAAATCCCCTTTCGATTCCCAATCCCTGAAAATAAACCATATCGACAAAATAACAATGAGCTTACTGAAAAATACTTAAATTTTCTTCTTAATCAAAGTCACTTGAAATGTGTTTATTTTGCCAAATCAGTGCCTTTTTTATACTCTTATTCTCTCTAAATGTGATTTTTGCCACAGAGTTTTACTTCTGTATTTACCGTGATACAATTTTGACAAAAGATGGCGCCTCAACAATCGACCCAAATTTCCATTTGGAGAAATTCAGGAATCCTGAGACCCTGCCCGAAAAATTAAAATCGCGTTCCTGGAGCATGATTTTTCCAAAAATGATTAACACCCCCTAATCCACATCACTCTCATCCGCAGGGTTCCGACATGATACTGGACTACGATGAACACTCCATCGTAAACAACTACAAGTTTGGCATCATTTATCAGAGGTATGGACAGACGACGGAGGAGGAATTGTTCAGCAACATGAACTCAAGTTCGGCGCTGGATGAGTTTCTGGAGCTTATCGCCGACAAGGTGGAGCTGCAAGACTTTGAGGGGTGAGTTCAAATCTCGGTTGGGGGGAGGTGGGGGTACTCACCTAATACGGTATATGGGGATGCCGCTCTTAATGGGTCACTTTTTTGCAAAAAATCTCTGAACATGGGGTATGATTTGGTGCTGGAAAATCCCTAATAATGGGGTCACGTTTTACAAATTGGTCTTATTTTCGCGAACATTTGGTATATTTTTTGCGAACAGTGGGTCCATTTTCCCGATTATTTGCAAAAATTGGGTCTATACTGAAGCATAATCCTTAGAAATGGGTACCTTTTTCCAGGGGTTTGGATCTCCAGCCGCAGACCCTGGACCAAACCAAATCCAAGTACCCCTCTGGAGTTCAAATGTCACCAAATGCAAATGTCACCAAATGCATCACAAAGGTGTCTGTCACAGGCAGAACATAACGGACTTTGACCGTGGTCACCATAAGATCTGGAGGTTTTTGGCATATTTTTTGTTCAATTAATACGGCGCGTCTCATATTAACATTTTCACATAACGTTTTAACACACATGGGGAACCCGATTTGTCTCTTGTTGATGGCGCACATCTGTTGCATCGCTGAATATGTTCAATTGGCGCAGCCCACTCCCAAGCGCAAAACACATGTCACAATAATAAATCGTGTCAGATTTTGGATTCGGGGGCCTGTGTAACTTCTAGAGTTTAGTATTCTTTGGTGCCAGCCAAAAAGTGTTCAGGTATAATAAGGCCAAACAAAGAAGATTGTCTGTTTCAGAAGCCTGCCCACATTGGTATGTGAAATGAGCTACGGCGCGTAGGTCTACGCGCTGAGGCCTTACATTTTTTTATTCATTTTGTTGGATTTTTTTTTTTTTTAATTTTTTTTTAAAAATTAATTAATTTTTTTTTTTGGGGGGGGGGATTTTTTACAATTTTTTTTAAAGGTCTCTGTAAGCTTATATTAGCAACACAAAAAAAATAATCGCATACCTCCTTTTTTCTAAAAAATTAAAAAACCGCACACTACTTAGCTTTTTTGCCAAATGTTTCCGAGACAGACCTTCTTCTTTGTTTGGCCTAAGCAAATAAAGTTTTGGAAATATAAGGAAATAATAGGAAAAATTATATTTCTTGTTATCTTTTCTTATGAAATAAGTCTGACAACCTTCAACTTTAGGGAATTCTGATATGCTGTCTTCATTTTTCGAAATGTTACACTTTTTTATTTTTACTCTTTTATGCGTAATCAGTAAGCCTACTTGTTAATGAGCTTACATGGCTTAAATTACTCACAAATTTGTAGTTTTGGCACTATATTGCCATTTGTTGAAAATGTCATCTATCAACTTTAACACACAGATTAGTATATCCATCCTTATTTGCATATTTAATTAGCCATTATGCAAATGAGCTTGGTACTAAACAAGAAAAGCATTAGTATAATACATACATCATTGCTTATTGAAAGGGCCGATTTAGCCTACTTAACGCTTTCCACGTGGCAGGCAGCTGCAGACGACACTCCAAAATTTAACAAAATGTTCCAAAAATGTCAACATTTTTAAATTTCATAACCATATTTGGAACCACCATGTGAAATGCATTGAAATAAGTACAAACATGCCTAGTATTGGTTCAGTAATCCTTGAGATAGACTTTGAAAATTGAGAAAGGTTTCTGAAAAATCTGCTCTGTAAATGGTAAATCTAATAGCCGCGTGGAAAGTGTTAAAAAGATTGTGTTAATTTATGAACAATAACATTCATAGTTTTATTTTCTATTTTGAGTAAATTGCACATTTCATAGTGAATGTTGAAACCTTTCGTTTGAATAATGTCTTTTCAATCTGTCGGCAAACTAGTTTGAAACCTTACTATTTTAATTATCTCTTTCCTATTTTACAATTTAATTCTAAACCTTTCACATTTGAATTGCATTTTTTTCTCTCAATAGTTTCCGCGGTGGTCTGGACGTACAGCATGGTCAAACCGGAACGCATTCCACCTACACCAAATTCCATAACCATGAGATCATGTTCCATGTGTCGACGTTACTTCCATATACAGATGGCGACCCCCAGCAGGTATGTATCGAAGCTGTTCTTCCAAATCCTTGTATTTCATTCCGGCCCTTCAGCATGTATAAAGTAAAACTGCCCAACGGTTATGCATAGAAAGAATTACTTTAAACATGTTCAGGGGCAAGAACATTGATAGAAGGTTTTATAATAAATGTGTTTTTGGCCCTTGAACATGTTTAGAGCAGACGGCCCAAAGGATATCCATATGAAGTATTACTTTATACATGCTGAAGGGCCGGATGGTGATGCAAGGTTTTGACAGATGCCTTCTCTACCTGTGTTTCTTGCATATATTGGCAATGCCACTAAACAGGTATTCCCCACAATTTAGAAGGCACACAACTTCCATAGCATTATTGCTTCCATCTCATGAATATATGACAATGATAATATAATTATCTGCATAAATATATGACATAATAATAAACATGAACGCTTGTAAAGCGCGCAAATCTGCAAGAAACGCTCATGGTGCATACAGAGCTACAAACACCAGCAGGAAACAAGAAAAGGAACTAGAGACAAACAAGTAATGTCTTTAAAAAAGACAACGCCTCAGCTTAAACAAACAAAGATTTCTGTTTCAATGGGGTTGGGTGTATTCGCATAAAGACCGCCTTCGGCGGAAAAACATAAAATATTCATAAAATTTCATAATCCTGTCATCCGGCCTGCTCCCATAGCCTACACCCCTTGTAGTACTTCCCTATACTAAAATGGTGACACACAAAGTATTTGAGTATTTGAGTAAGGCCAGTATTTCCAGTAGTGCAGCGCGCATTTTACTGAGACGCTTGATTCTTGCGCACATTTATTTTTGTTCTAGAAAAAACGGAAACAATTATTAGGACGCCATCTTTTGTCGCAATTGTGTCGAACATGTTTCAAGATGGCAATTGGCCACATACGGCAAATACGAAAGTGAAAATCTGTGGCGAAAATCACATTTTAGCGAGCATTAGAGCAACAAAAATGCACAGAGTTGACTGAATAAAACACATTTCAATTTGAGCAAAAAAAGAAGAAGAAAAAGAACCGCATTTTGCATTTGACTTTTCAGACTTGCTACTGGAAACAAACTTGTTTATTTTTTTGGCCTAATATTCAACCCAGGGATGTAGCTATAAAATGTTGAGTGCCGGCTAATTTAACTGACGGCGAACGGAGGAAGTGTAGAGAACAAAGTACAGTGGATCATGGCATGGGGTCCAGAGGCCTTCTTCATGTGTTTTTTCAGGTTTTTTAATGCACTTTGAGGGTTCCTGCATGCCACCTAATTTATTGTTTTATGAGGCTCAACCTTTTTCTATTCCTGTCACAGCTTCAGAGAAAGAGACATATAGGGAACGACATCATCGCAATCGTCTTTCAGGAGGAAAACACGCCATTTATCCCCAACATGATAGCATCCAACTTCCTTCATTCGTACATCGTAGTGCAAGCCATTGAACCAAATACAGAGAACACAAGATATAAGGTAGGTTGTATTAGTTTAAAACAGTGGTAGTACATTGGCATCGAAAAAGAAGAAACAGGAGCCACTTGTCAGCATCTCATTTAGGCATAAAAAAAAGGAACCCTGTTCTACGGCCAAATGGACCTCTCATTCTGGGTCGGTCGATCGGGCATTTTCCCCTTTCAAAATGACACCAAAATTACAAAAATCTGTAAAAATGTTGCCTTTTTTTTACAAATTAAAACATTTTTGGGGTTCATATTCATGCCTGTGTGAATTCCTACCCCCTCCCCAATTAATAAAAAAGGATTGGTGAGACCCGTAGAATAGGGTTTCTTTTTTTTGTCACTTGGTAACTTGGTAACTTTTAAGTTTTAAAAGCTTTTGTGTAAGTTTCAAATGGTGTAAACTATTCGAATGGTATACTGCCCCCTTAATTTCATTATGGCACATTGCATCCTTACTTAATCTAATACGGTACGCCATCCCCTTCATTTCAAATTGTACTCAATCCACTCGACATCATGGCACACTGTCAACCAGATTTATTGGTCAATGTGCATTGCCCCAGTTTCATATAGGTTACATGGTGTCCTCAATTCCAGTTGGCAACTGAACTGTCACTGTAATTGCAAATTGAACAAAAATACAGGGACGTCCTTCCAATATAACATACATTAATTTGTTCTTTTCCACTATTGATACATCTTACATAATATACAGCCAACAACAAAAATAACTAACCAGGTAATAAATATTCTCATAGCTTTAAAGATATGGTTCCAACAAAACAATATTAATTTACAAAATTATGGAAAACTTTCCCCTCATCAATTAGAGACATTTAACCTTTTCACACAGGCCCGACGATCGATTGTTAGATGATCGATCGTCCTTTCGTAGATGCAATAACAGTCGCTTTGACGATCGATCGTCAACAAAGGGTCACTTCTCTGTGTGAATCCAATGACCGATGATCGATCGAAGTTCTTGCACGTTTTGAAACGGCTGAATTAGTCTCAATTTAGCGATGATCTATCGTCCAAAGGTCGGGCCAGTGTGAAAAAGTTCGTGAAGATCGGTCAACAGTTGAGACCGCGACACACCGAAAAGATTGAACCAAAGTGCAGTTTTCATTTTTGCACCTGGGTTTTGAACACATGTGAGGTATATGTATGGGCTGCGTTGATCAATTGAAGCATCCGCAATCCTCATCTTACTATCAACCTGTGAGTGGCTTTGCACGTTAATCAATAATCCGCCTATTGCTACATGGAGGCTGCGTGTAGAAGAACAAAATGCTAAAATGAAACTTTGGTTTTGGTTTTGGACACACAGCTGTTTTAATATATGCAGTCAATCTTCATGTGTAATATCTCAAATTAAAGGGAAGAAATGTCTTTACAAGTTTACATAGGAGCTATAGTTTTAGAGTTAAGAGCATATTTATTACCCGGTAAGTAACTTATTTTGAGGACTGTACATCAATACAAGTTTTACCACCCGTGTTTCCCTGGATAATATCACAACATTTGTTCAAAAGTTTTTGTTATTTTGTTATTTTTTAAATATTTTTTTTAGGTGTGTGTAACCTCGAGAGATGACGTACCATTCTTTGGGCCCGCCTTACCACAGCACTCTATCTTCAAAAAAGGACCAGAATTCAGAGATTTTATTCTTTCAAAGTTAATCAACGGAGAACATGCGTGCTACAAGGCAGACAAGTTTGCTAGCATACAGGTAAGGTATAGGCCTGAACAGGCTTCCCGTTAAGATTTGAAAAAATTGCGCGTCCACATGGACGCAAAATTGTAAAACAAATAGCTATGTGGAAAGTCTTTAAAACAGCGCACAGCGCTATGATCCTTTTGCAAAGTGATGATGTCATGGGTGAAAAAGAAGCATGTAATGCCAGTTAGTTTGCCCGACACCCTTGTTCCAATTCAGAGGAAGAACTTTGGTCTGTTTGTGTGGGGGAAGAAGGTGGGGGAGGTGTCAGATTTCCGTTAAATTATCACACTAATTAGTTTCCCAGATACAGTTGGTTAGCAGGAGGTGCGTGGGTAGAAGTGGCTCAGTAGGGGATTGGTCAATTGGTTGACTTGACTGTGGGTAGCTCAATCGGTCAGTCAGTCGGTCGGTCAAGAATTTTACATAATACATCTCTTGTCAACTTTTCTATTTTTAAAGATCCTGACCCATATGTTCCAAATTCCAGTTCATCGATGTGTTGCTCTGGTGGCCAATGCAACATATTTGATTACTGTAAAACGCTATAATTTCACGGATACTTTATTTTGCGAATTTAAAATAACTACTATTTTAGCAGGCATTTCATTTTGCGAATCTGGAAATGTTACTGTTACTTTCAATGCAAAATTATCAGTTTCGGGGGCATTTAATTTTGCGAATCTGCATCCCTCATGAAATTTGCGAAATTAAATCCCTCGCGAAACGAAGTGGTTTTACAGTATTTTATTTCTCATGTTTTAACATAGTTGGCAAATGCAACATATATCTAATTGAAGGCCTGGATTCCCTTTTTGTTTTCTTTTTAATTAGGAGAGGACGAGAACAGCGCTACTGGATTCACTTTTCACAGAACTTCACACCAAAAATGAAGAAATATTTACAGCTATAGCAGGTATGTCGAATGTTGAATGCCCGGGAAGGGGGTGGGGTGGTAGTGTATTGGCCTATTCCTACATTATGTGTAAAACTGATGCCAAAAATTGTCACTTGCAATCTACAACCAACAAGTATGTGTCCTTGGGCAAGGCACTTATTCTACATTGCCTACGATAGCGGTTAGCAGGGGTTAGGAATGTTTGTTCATTGTTTGTTTGCAACAATGCAAGATCCAGGCAGCAGCTAATTCAGCACCATGATCTAAATGAAATAGTACTTTATAATATCTCATGTGTAATGCGATGCAATGTGATGCGATGCAATGGCCAATGGCTTGATACTGACACTATCAAATTGAATGGTGAATGTTTGTTCATTGTTTGTTTGTATGCCACAACTTGGCGCTGAATGAGCTGCTGCCTGGATGTTGGATTATTTCAGCGCTGTCAATCTAAATGAAATAGCACTTTATAAAATCTCGATGCAATGGAATTCAACGCGATTGAATGCTATGCAATGTGATGTGATGCGATTCAATGCAATGCGATGCAATGCAATGCGATGCAATGCGATGCGATGCAATGCGATGCAATGCAATGCGATGCAATGGCTTGATACTGACAATATCAAATTGAATTATGGTGAATGTTTGTTCATTGTTTGTTTGTATGCTGCAACTTGGCGCTGAATTAACTGCTGCAAGGACGTTGGATTGTTTCAGCGCCATGATCTAAATGAAATAGCACTTTATGATATAAAATTTCATATGCAATGTGATGCAATCTAAATGCAATGGAATGCATTGCGATGTAATGCAAAGTGATGCGATGCAATTGAATGCGATGTGACGCAATGGAATGTGATGGAATGTGATGCAATGCAATGTAGTGCGATGCGATGTGATAGAATGCGATGCAATGGAATGTGATGCGATGCAATTGAATGCGATGTGACGCAATGGAATGTGATGCAATGCAATGTAGTGCGATGTGATGTGATAGAATGCGATGCAATGGAATGTGATGCGGTGGAATGCAATGCGATACAATGCGATGTGATAAAATGGAATACGATGCGATGCAATACGATGCAATGGCTTTATACTGATACTATGAAATTGAATTATCCTTCCAGGTTGCCATCCATCAGTAAGTCCCACGATATCGAGTAATCAGTTGAAGCAAGATGGCAGTAATTCCAGCCTGCTGACGTCCTTCAAGAAAGCCTTCCGTGGCCGCAGCCAATCAGAGGCCTCCAGTCCGTTACACAGGGTCAACGGTAACATACCGTACGCTGATGAGATACCGGAGGAAGGGGAGGATATGAGCCCTGTGGTAAGTTGTGAGATATGAATGCTGATATACTTTCAAAGTTGCTTCCGAGATGGTTATAAATTGAAATTTAGATTCTACGAAGCATGAACATTATCTTTTAGTAAGTGTAAATACTTCAATCTCATTGGTTAACACGTATGAAATCTGATCCATATCGTGTAAACAAGAAAGTCAAATCACACGATATATTCCATATCGTCGATTAACTGCGTTCCCAGGACCGCGTTACCAGTTAACCGTGTAAAGCGATTGCTTTGTGTCTGTGGAAGAGTTGCTTAAAATATGAGACGTGAATAATAAACAAATAAAATGGCGGCTGATTTAAACGCAAGTGACTCGATTTCTGTCTGAGACTAGTCTCAGATTTCTGTTACATTCTGAGGCCGAAATAGAACGCGAAAAGGTATAATCCACGCCGAAAAATAAATGATCTGCATATAACATAACCAGACATATTTTTCGCGATGATTCTATGGACAGAGGTGCGGCGCAGAGCCTGTTAAAGGGTGGTTTACTTCGGGGGATTTTACGGAGGTAGGAAGGGAAGAGAATTCAGCGCCTTGTTTGTTGAAGGGAGTTTCGTTTTCCGGGAGTGTTTTAAAAATACTTTTTGTTTGTGTGCCATATCACATGAGGCCGCAGGCCGAATGTGATATGACATGCCAAACCATAGGTATTTTTCCGTATTGTGTGAACATGCAGGGGATAACGAATAATATTATATGTTTGTATGATTCTGACATTCTAGCCCCATGCATATATTCTCTTAAATCAAAATATTGAATTTTCAAGAATAATATAGACCAGGCATTCTCGACTGGTTGCGCGTGCGCCACTTGTGGCGCATCAAGGCATCCTAAGTGGCGCAAGAGTGGTTAAAATTTGTTTTAAAAAAAAATCATATCATGATATAGCCAGATTTCATAGGCCTATGACGGTCAGATGTATAAATACAGCAATTTTTCTCGCGCTAACCGCGCATGTGCCCTCATAAGAGTAATATTAGTTATTATATATGCTGCCTACATATTAAAATATTTTGAAATTAATGTCATAAAGGAATTTTGGCATTGTAAATTCTAAAAAATAATATGACCAAGTGAAGCTTCAACAAGTTGGTTACTAAAATGTTGCGCATCAGTAAATCTAGTTGAGAAAGCCTGATATATAGACATTGCAAGACCTATAACTTTTGATGTCTTGTTAGTCAGATAGATATACAATCAAAATAATCTGAAATACAATGTAGTTGAATCATTCATGCTGACATTGGAAATGGTAGAATGATGCACCGAACACTTTCAACGCGGCCATTGGTTTTACCATATATTTAAAAGATTTTTCAGAAACCTTCCCAACTTTTAAAGGTCTATATCTCAAGAATTACTGAACCAATACTAGGCATGTTTGTACTTATTGCAATGCATTTTTCATGGTGATTCCAAATATGTGATGCGACCTGTGAAAACCCGCCACATGTCGGGATTTTTCATATTGGAGATATTTATATCATAATAAAGCTGAGTCTGTGCTGATTACAGAACTGTTTCGATCATTTTTCTACGATCATTACAACAAAAGTTATGAGTGAATGATGATTGTGATGTCATAAAACGCTACAAAACAAGAAATCATGAAAACAGGCTATAAAAGATACATAGTTCAATAGAATAACATTATAAGGCTACTTAGAAAAGTGACTTAAGTAAGTTTTTGAAGGTGAAATTTCATAAAGGTGATGACACAAAGTAATAGAAATTAATTTTCTAAACAAAATCTTAAAAAAAAATAAAAAAAGGTTTTTTAATTTTTTAATTTTTAATTTTACCCACAACCCCTATTTCACATTTTGCGACATCCGAGGGGTTTTCACAGATCGCATCACATATGGTGATGAAAATCAATAAATTTGACATTTTTGAAACACTTTGTGAACTTTTGGAACTGTCGTCTGCAGACGTCTGCCGAGTGGAAGGTGTTAAGACTATGAGTAAGGATATAATCAAAATGGCAGACAACACACATTTTGTTTTTGAAACTCTTTATTTCAACACGTGTTACTTTCAGTATTTTTCTTTGCATATATACTCAACCTAAGACTAGGAATGTTGATTTGTACGGATTTGAACAAAAATGGCAGAAAACACACATTTTGTGTTGAAACTCTTTATTTCGACTAATGTAACTTTCCTCATTTTTCTTTGCATATAGGCTCAACCTAAGAACAGAACCAATAGGATAACAAGAAGTTCAACATCCAGCTTTGGGAGTGCAGACAAAAAAGACCCCAAAAGGAAAAGGTAAAGCATTAGGCCAACAAAAAAAAGAGTTGTGTTGCCCTCAGCGACCGACCCTAAAAACACCAAAATTAGGGTCAGCTTTTTAATTTTTTTTATATATTTTTATTTTTAGATTTAAGTTTGTCTTTACAGTGTCTAAACGTTACTTTTCCTTGCTTGAAATGAATAAGTTAGCTGTACTAATTTGTTTTAGACTATTATCACACTAGAAACATTAGTTAAATTGACATATGGCCCTATACCAATTTTGTCTTGACATAAACCATATATTTTTCATCCATGTCCGACTGACCGACCCGGTTTTAAATTTTTAGCATTTGAGGGCAACACAATTTTTTTTTTGTGCCTTAAGGGGGCTGTGCACCTTCAGGTACAGCCTCCATAAAACTGCCGTAACTTCTTTATTATTCATTAAATCTATATAAAAGTATACATTTTCTTGCAGAAAAGGGTTCAATGAATCCAACCATGATCATGAAATTGACCATTTTGGGAGAAAATTATAAAAACACGTTTTTTGACCCATTTTAGGTTTGGAAAAGATAACTCAAAATATATTTTGTTAAATGTTATCATACTAGTTTAATTATATTCCTCATGCAATTCCCTAGGAATCTTTTTTTTAATTTTTATTTTTACTTTATTATTTTTTGAATTATCGAACAAAAAGTGCCAAAAAATATGATTTTTTACCAAAAAACGATTCCTAGGGAATTGCATGAGGAATATAATAAAACTAGTATGACAAAATTTAACAAAATATATTTTGAGTTATCTTTTCCAAACCTAAAATGGGTCAAAAAACATGTTTTTTATAATTTTCTCCAAAATGGTCAATTTCATGATCATAGTTGGATTCATTGAACCCTTTCCTGCAAAAAAATGTATACTTTTATTAAGATTAAATGAATAATGAAGAAGTTACGGCAGTTTTACGGAGGCTATGTGAAGGTGCACAGCCCCTTAATTCAAAGAAGAGTCAAGCATGCTTAGCACCACTACGGTGCCAACAGGGCTTTTCCCAAAAACTATAATACATAGTAGGTACAAATAGGCATAAGTTTTAAAGACATGAAGTTGAATCCCAACTAAAACTGCATAATTATTGTCAGCTTAATAAGACAATTGCCTAAGTCATTTTTTTACCAATTTGAGATTTTTGCCTAAATTAGCTCTTTACCATTAGAGGCACCTATAATGGTTAAAGTGCTTTAATCATTATTCAACTCTAAAGTGTGCTACCAAATCAAAAGGATAATTGACTAAGTCAAGCATGTGACTTAGGCAGATTTATTTATATAAAAATGACTGTATTTTATTTTTATTTTATTAAGCTGACGAAACTAAATTTTGTTTTTGAAATTTCTCAAAAGTAGTAAATATGACTTAGGCAATTATTTTATTAAGCTGGCAATATTATGTGTTATCCAAAATCTAAGAGGCTCTAAGACAAAAAACAAGAGAGGACTGAATTGAGTCACATCAATTGTACTGCTTACAGCAAGGTTTTCTTAAAGACCTTCGTTTAACAACATTATATGCCTTTCATTGGAATGTAATGTCAATGGGAACCAGTAGACACTGGTGACAGAAATGAGTGGTCATGTGATGAAAGTGAAGCATGCTGGACGGCACAAGAAATCCTCTTTGGCATTTAATAAAAAGAAATACCATTTCATAGCAATAATAGTATACAATTATGCACTTATCAATTGCAAGCCCAGTCCCCGGGGACCCGGGCATGGGGGGGACCGTACACGAGTGTACAAAAAATGATGCCCGGCTATGCGGGGACCGTACACGATTGTACCCGGGACGTCACATGGGCAATTTGTACGTCCCGGCCCTAATCCCTACTATCCCCGGGTCCCCTGGGGCCGGGGATGCAACTGATAAGTGCATTATAAGTACGAACCATGTGTTGGATATTGAATTTATTGAAAATGTTCGGACGTACAAACTGTGCCCCCGCTAGCCGGGGCGTGTAGCGGGGACATACGCTAAGGTACACAAATGTACACCCCGGGCGCTTGCTATAAATAAGCTAGAGATGCGATGCGATTGACAAAAATGGTGCCCGGCCCTGCGGGGACCGTACACGATTGTACCTGGGACGTCACATGGGCAATTTGTACGTCCCGGCCCTATCCCCGCTATCCCCGGGTCCCCCGGGGCCAGGGATGGAACTGATAAGTGCATTATAAGTACGAACCATGTGTTGGATATTGAATTTATTGAAAATGTTTGGACTCTTTTTGAAAAATAAAATTTGAAAGTTTTGAGAGATCTTTAAATCACTGCAATGTGAATCTCTGAATACTGGCCTTTGCTTGGATGTCCATGGCAATGAAGTTATGCATGTTTTGGATTAGCTGCCATCTTGTCGGGAATAATAACTATATTCAAGATACTGTAAAACACTATATTTTCGCGGATACTTTATTTCGCGAATTTAGAGTTACTGCTATTTTAGTGGGCATTTAATTTCACAAATCTGGACATTTAACTGTTACTTTCAATGGAAAAGGTCAATTTTGAGGGTATTTAATTTCGAGAATCCACATCCCTCGCGAAATTCGCGGAAATAAATCCCTCGCGAAATTAAGTGGTTTTACAGTATTCAGGAAAAAACTGCACCTGTTTCATGATATGTAGGCCAATTTGGTAACATGGTTCATGCAATGAATTGGACGTCATGCACTGATTCAATTGAATGTAGAATAGGCTGGGGTGCGATTCCCCATCCGTTGCACATGGCTACATGCCTAATCTCTAATAATAATCTCTAATAAGTCCATTGCACATGGCTATTAAACATGGCTAACCTCTAGCATGCTAATAATACGCCTATTTTACATGTCTTACACAGAGATAGTATGCTAAGTCGGTCGTCACAATCATCAGAGAGTATAAATGGTAGTCAAGGATCACACAAGTCTTCTTCAAATTCATTAAATAGTTCACCGGATGTGGCCAGGGGTAGAACAAGGTACAGTAATTAACACTATTAAGGCCAAACAAAGAAAAAGGTTTGTCATAGAAACTGTTTGCAAAAAAGCTAAGTGCCATGCATTTTTTTTTTATAAACATTTTTTGCTAGCTAATCCAAGCTTACAGAGAACTTTTTTAATTAAAAAAAAAAAAACACCCAAAAATCAAGAACAAAAAATCAAAACAAAAAAAAATCAAAAAAAAATCAAAGAAAAACCAAAAACAATTTAGGCCTCAGTGCGTAGAGCTACGCGCCGTAGCTCATATCACATGCCAATGTGGGCAGGCTTCTGGGACTAACATTCTTCTTTGTGTGGCCTAAGCCTTTTCACAATGACTCGAAGATTGATCTTTGGACGATCGATTGTGCTGTTGTAGGCGCAATAATAGGTCAATTTAACAATCCTTTTACTTAAAAATGGTTGATTTACAGAGGCTTAACGTGATACATGTTGATTCCCAAACCATGAAATCATGTTTCAGTGTATAAAATATCTCTTATCGTTCACCAAGGTTGTTTTCTTTGTTTTTCCATGCCTAATTCCACCAATATCTCAAAATGCATTTGACCAACAACTGGACCCTTTTGCCGCGACAATACACATATTGTTTGATCACCTACGGGCATAAGTTTACTCTGTGTTTCTCTTTCTCTTTTTTTTGCTTACAAAATCCTAGCAGATATTATACCTGCAGAGTGTCGCCCAGTAATTCATTAGACAGCTTCAACAGCGACGAAGAACAACAACAGCAACAACATCATCATCATCAACATCATGAACACGAAGACTCGGATACCGGAATGGTGAGTTGGCAAATTGTTAACGAGAGGGAGGTGGTTGTCAGTCCCATATCATCAGCCTGCTTCGATAATTGCCTAACTCACTTTTCAGCGAAATTGAGCTTTTTGCATAAATTATGACTTCATTACATTATGCACATGCTGTAAAAATACCTTAGTCATTGACCAATCAAAAGTGTTGATAAATGCACAATTTCAATTCTCCCTAAGTCAGCATTGTGAGTTAGGCAGATTGTAATAATTATGTAAAATGTTTAAAATGGGTCATATTAACTCGTATTAGGCCTATAACAAAGCCACATTTCACTTAAAGGTATATCCCCAACCTAATTCTATCCAACAGTTACTGCTCCTGTTGGAAATTACCTGCACTTTTCATGGTGCTATTCAACATATCATCAGCCTGCTTCGATAACTGCCTAACTCACTTTTCATATTTTGTTATTTTCTTAAAACTAGAAAAAATGAGTTAGGCAATTATCGAAGCAGGCTGACGATATGTTGCTCTCACCCAGTGACCACATATGTTTTGTGAAAATGAAATTACTCTCACCCAGTGACCCTATAATTTGTTGGAACATTTTTAAATGTTCAAAAACACTTTCTCACCCAGAGTTTTTCTGGAACATTTTGCAAATTTCCCACCAATACCTCTTTCCTTAGACAGTTTTGCAAATTTCCAAAGACTCTTTTCTTAGAAAAAACTTTCTCATCCCTCCTTTTTTTTGTGTGCTGCAAGTTTAGAAATAAATGTATGCTCAGTTTTTAAAAAAGAAAGAAGCTTTACCACTAATTTATTCTGTTTGGGTTTTCATTTCTTTTCCCTACAGGGAAGCATGTCGTCTGGCTGTATTCCGAGTAACAAACCAAGTCCCATGAACCCATGCCTATGTCAAGGAGGAAAATGTTCACTAGCAGTTGAAGTTGAAAGTAAGTGCAAGAAGTACCTAAGTCAGAATCATTATAGCCTGACAAGAACCAAAGTCAGATATGTACATTTTGTCATTTATACATGTACAGCCAAAGCAAATGGGTGCAGTTGTCTGTATCAAAAAAGATGAGATCTTAATACCAACAAAAGGAGCTTTTTGAATGCTTCAAAATGACACCTTTGTGATCGGATAGTGCTTTCTGATTTTATGAAGAAAAATTACTGTAGAATTGTCTTTATTTTCTTTCTTTTCCTATGCCTAATTCCATCAATATTTCAAAATACATTTTACAGACAACTGCACCCTTTTGTCGGGACAGTACACAAATATTGACTTGACCATGCCCCAGCAGTTTGCACCTACACAAAGAGCAACCTGTGTGATTATAACAAGAATAATGTTAGATCTGTAACGTTTTCTTTATTTATTGTTATTTTATCTAGTGCACAGTCCTTTTCATTAATTGTCCAGATGCATTTATATTTGTTTGCAGCCTACTGGTCTATTATTTATTGTTCAACAACTTCCCCGTTATTAATTTGAGATAAACCATGCTGCTATAGAATTCAGTACACCGATCGAACCGCACCACAGGAATAATGTGTTTACACGCTATTCGATCACGGCCGCAGTGTGTCTTGTGTCGTATGATCGCTGTTAATATCAACTTTTGAAACTAAAAGAAGCTTGATTGTTATTTTTATTGGTCATTTTAGTGTTAAGGTAATCCATGATTACGACATGTTTCGTGACTAAAGCTGGTTCAGCTTGCTTATATATTTTACATATTTTTAAGGTATTTTCTATTTTCCCTCTTTTTTGTCATATTTTCCCGTGTGATCTTTTGCATACATTTACATTGCCACTATGACGAAAAAAACAATGAACTAATGTTTCAATTTATTGTCTATTTTCCACAGCCCACCTATTAATGCAGTTAGAAAACATGAAAGCAGAAGTACAGAAGCTGAAATCAGACAAATTAGAATTAATTAGGCAGAATGTGGTGAGTGAATTTGATTTGATTTTTTGAATGAAATTCAAATATACGAGCGTATGTGGTCTTTGTAACACCAGACAGAAAGAGGTCAAACAAAGGTCATTACAAATAAGCTTGGTGACAATAAACTTATGGGTAACATGGGGTGTACACACATTGACCTCTAATGACCCCTACATGACCTTTGACCCTTTCTGTCAACACTTTAAACTATTTATTGCTGTTTTGGGAATAACACAATCTGAGGCAATCTGAGAATCCAATCTGAGAATCAATCGATGGCGGTCAATCTGAGGATCTCTACAATGGCGGTCTGTGGACAGGTAATAAAAAGTAGGAGAAATGTGTAACTTTGCACAGGGACTTAGTAAAGATGTCTGAAGGATCACATAACAAAATTAAGTTTCTGGCTCCTTCACTTCTGGGTGTTTTCTAAAACTTTATGATACCCCCTCGTATATTTGTTTTTTTGAATATTTAGGCCTAACATTTCTGTGGCGCCTTCACCAAAAAAGTGCCCGTTCTTTCTGACTCACCCTGTATAGGCCTAGACTATGCTTTTAGAGTTCATTCTGTGTTAGGCCAAACAGATAAATTGTTGCGGTGCCCTGACGTGCCAAAAATCATGATGTAGGGTGGGGGGATGCGACCCTGATTTTTGAGATTTTAGGGTCGATCGCTGAGGGCATCACAACAAAAATTGTTATCTCATCAGGGACAATATCTCATCAGGGACAATACATGTAAGTGATGTATTATGCTCATTAGGTGACTCTCAATTTTACTTTTGGATTTTGGTAGGGAGTATATATGAGGGATATGATAGAATAAGATGGTCCTTCCACCGGGTGGTTAAAAAAAAGTTGACCCAAGTTCAAAGTAATTTTTCAACCACATTTTAAAGTTTCAGAGAATTTGTGTTTACTTTGTCTTAATCAGCAGTAAGTTTTGAAATTATCCTGAAAAGATGGCACGTTTAGCTTGTTTGGTTCTTCAGATATAGTTCATTACAGAGAACATGTACAAAACTAAACTTGCCGATGGGAGCGTCATTTAGCTTTTGTCTTTAACAAAACAGCATGCTCTAGTTTCAGAATTGAAAACCCTGCCCTGACAAAGTATCAATGTATCAATGAAAATCTAAACAATCGGTGAAACTTCATGATTTTTTTTTGTTGAAAAAAAAAAATTAAAAAAATTAAAAAAAATTATAAAAAAAAAAAAATTCTCGAATGCGCAGCAATTAACTAACGCGCGCGGGAGCTTTGAGACAAAAGGTTTTTTTAATATAGCCTAACCTATGTTTTTACACCAATAACACCTTTCTTTCTCCATCCATACTTGTTATCCAATCATCACAGACTTGTCAACAGGACATCAAAAAACTAAAGGAGAAGGAGTTACGGCACATGGCGGATCTCAACCAAGCCAACAAAGAAATCATAAGGTTACGGCAAAACAGAAACGAAAATGACACGACGTACGTGGAAGCGTTGTCTTCGGTATGATAGCGCCATCTATATATGTGGAATTGTAAAAGTATGATGTCAGTTGGCTGTAAGACTAAGAGATTGTATGGACAAAACTATAGACTTCACTTCCATGTTTAAAGTTGTTAACACTTTCCACGCGTCTATTGGTTTTACCATACAAATCAGATTTGTCAGAAACCTTTCTCAACTTTCAAGGTCAATCTCAAGGATTACTGAACCAATAGTAGGCATGTTTGTACTTATTTTAATGCATTTGTCATGGTGATTCCAAATATGGTAATGGAATTCAATAATGTTGACATATTTGAAACATTTTGTGAAATGTTGGGATGTAGTCTGCAGATGCCTGCCGCGTGGAAAGTGTTAACATAAAAACACTTGGAGATGCTTCACTGCCTTGTATGCCATAGCAGCACAGCTGGTTGACGATATCGTGGAATTTAACATCGGAACTAGACGCAGGCCCATTTTATCATTGTTCGTGGTGTTAAATTTAACATCGCAAACTCGATCTGGGCTAAATTGATAATTTACCCACCCTGACAATCTGTAATAGTGGACATTTTCACGCCGTGAAATATATTTTTTGCGCTCTCAAAGCATCGTAACAGTTTCATGAAATTCAAAATATGTGACATGATCAAGCGAAATGAGTCACATGTCGGCAGTTTTGAATTTTGATATTTGTCCATCATTTTAAGAGCAGGTGAATAATGCTACAGTATGGTCCAAACCCCTCTAAAATTGAACTTTTAATATTTTAGTTGCAAACAATTTACCAACTGAGAAAACAAAGTAAAACATAAGAATTAGTCCTTCTTTTTACCTATAACTCAAAATCAATATTCCCGACATCCGACTCATTCCGCTTGATCGTATCACATATGTGTATAAATTTCTCAACTTATAAATTTATGTCAAACCGCAAATTGAATAACATGTGAAATAGTTGAAATTTGGGGTAAATTGTGAAAAATGTATTCACATGTGAAAATTACTTCTTTTGCAGTTGATTGTAAACGTGGACAATCTGACTCTACATTTATTTTGACAATTCAAGTATAAAAACACATATACATTTCTATTACGTATAAATCTATTACGTAGCGAATCAAAAACAAGCAAAATGGTTCCTATCCACATAGAGCGTGAACATTAATTGGCTGAAAATGTCCACTTTACAGGTATCCAGTAACTAACGTGCTCAACTTATAAAAATGTATCATTTTCAATAGATTTTATTTATGACTAATAAAATCATTTGCCCTAATTAGGCAAAAAAAAAAAAGTTGTGTTGCCCTCACAAGCCTAAAATCGGGAAGGACGGCCGGCCGGATTTTTATTATTTTATTTATTTATTTATTTTTTTAAATTTTACCAAATCAACGATTTTATACCTATTATTTCAGTCAACATGTGTGAAGATACTAAGGAAAACGCTTACTGGATGTATTTTCAACCCAATGGTGAATATTTTGGTTTCTTGCCCATCTCTTTTCACAGATTGGAAGATCTTGAGAAAAAAAATCTTGAAAAAAAATCTTGAAAAAAAAAAATTCTTGGAAAAAGAGAGAGAGAAAAAATCTTGAAAAAAAAAAATACCCGGCCCACATTCTAAGAATTTTGACCCGGCCGGATGAGGGCAACACAACTAATTTTTTTTTTGCCTTATCATAAGATGTTGGTCATCACGTACATATTGTCAGCCATGATAATTTTATAAAACAACTTGTTGTAATTTGTTTTATCTAAGATGAGAAAGAATGCGAGAGAGAGATTGTCCCTTTTTCATCAGTTCTGAAGAATTATTTGTTATAGGCCCAATTTCTTGTTAAACTTGTTTCATGTCTCGTAATATTTAGTCATCATCTCATCCTTTTTATCAAGTCTAGACATGATGATGTGTGTTCTGTCGTGGCAAAAGGGTTCAGTTGTCTCCCGAAGAAAATGTTAACACTTTCCACGCGGCTATTAATTTTACCATACACAAAACAGATTTTTCAGAAACCTTTCACAATTTTCAAAGTCTATCTCAAGGATTACTGAACCAATACTAGGCATGTTTGTACTTATGTCGATGCATTTCTCATGGTCATTCCAAATATGGTAATAAACTTCAATAATTTTGACTTTTTTAAAACATTTTGTGAAATTTTGGGATGTCGTCTGCAGCCGCCTGCCGCGTGGAAAGCGTTAATATCTTAATACCAACAAAAGGAGCTTTTTAAACGCTTCAAAACTTGACACCTTTGTGGGTAAGATTGGATACTGCTTTCTGATTTTATGCGGAAAAATTTACTGTCAAATTGTCTTTGTCGTCGTTGTTTTTCCATGCCTAATTTCATTCATATCTCAAAATGCATTTTACCCTTATGCTGCGAAAGTACACATATATGACGGATGCATCACATAGCAATCGATCCATTAAACGTCGACATAAATGGTCGTTCTAATATCCCTGCGCCGGACCTTATATCGCCTGTTATGATCAACTGTTTGTAAAATTGTATATATACGACCGTGTTTACCTTGCCATGTATATAAGAAATTGTTAACATTATTGTGTGCTCCCCTGAAAGGAGGGAAATCCACAATGGAGGTATTCTGCTTTCATGATGAAAAGTGAAAAAAAAAAAAAAAAAAAAATTGCAATATCGCCCTTGGTATGATATCATAGCATTTTAAGGAACTAGATAAATTGATTTTTTTTAATGGAACGCTACAAATTTTTGATTGGATTTCATATCATCAGTCATGATGAGACTCAAATTTTGTCTCAAAAAAACCCCAAAATCAGCTGTTTTTCCTAAAATAAACCCAGTTTCCCAACCCTACTTTAGAAAAAATGATTTTCCCACTACTACCAAAAAAGTTGTGGGACCCCCCCCCCCTAAAAAGAAAAATTGAATAGTAAAAAAAACCTGCCACCTTTCATAATGGAAGAATTCCATTGTAGATTTCCCCCCAATCTCCAACCCAATGCTCTACCCCAAGAAACATGACCGACTAGTTCATTGTAATCAACTATATATCTACATTTGCTGCACACAGAAATACATGTATATTTATATATATTTAATGCCACGCCTCCAGATGAAGAACTATATTGTGTGATACGTACAGCGAAAGAAACAAGTGATTTTAAGGCTACATAAACGTTTGGTTTGTTTTGTTTGTTTGTAACGATGTCTAAGGTGTTGGGCCATATGTAGGACTCCTGACTACATGTATGACTACCCAGGCATTAAATTGTATGGTGCAGTAGAGGCCGAGTAAGATCGAGTCATGTTTCTCGTCAATACTGTTGTAAAAAAGGAAGTAGAAGTCATTTCTATTTTTTTTTAATTGAAAAGAAGAGTTTAAAAACCTTTTTACCCATTATTTGACAATCAATAATAAATAAATTTGAAAGAAAACCCCAACTTTTTTCGCCTGAACATTCATCACAATAAGTGTGAAGGATAAAGAAACAATTAATTAAAACAAAACGTAACCGCCCAGTCGGAGTTAACAGAGTATTTGTTTCTATTCCATCACCACCAATAACCGTTTTTTGATGATTATTAGTGGTGATAATCATAACCATCAATAACCACCAATAACCGGTTATTGGTGGTTATTAGTGGTGATAATCATAACCATCAATAACCACCAATAACCAGTTATTGGGGGTTATCAGTGGTGATAATCATAACCATCAATAATCACCAATAATTATTTATTGGTGGTTATTAGTGGTGATAATCATAACCACCAATAACCACTAAATTAACGTTTCTATTCAGCACCAAAAAAAGGTGGTGACACAGCAAATGGTGTTGATGCCAGAAGTTCACCAAAATACGCACAAGGCCAACCAGCATATGTAAAAAAAAACGTCACACTATGCGCCTATCTTAGTAACCCATGCACCGCAAAAAATACAATACAATGCATGGCACGCAGGTCAAAGGCGGCGCGTGGAATCTCATCACCACTAAAATAATCGTCGTCTGTTTCTATTCAAGATCCACCACCGATAACCCAGAAATACCGCGTTATTTGGGTGGTCATGGAAGTGGTGAAAAAAGTGGTGATCGGGTGTTTCTTTTCAGGCTCATCACCACTATTCATTACCAATCACCAACAATAACCACCTTGTGCATTCGTATAGAAACATGCTTTATGTGAACATTACATATATAGATGAGTTCATCAATCACAGAAACATTATCAATGAGTTTGTGTATCAAGTTTGTAAGACCTTCCCCCCCCCCCCCCCCCTCCCCCATTTTTTCGCAACATTTTGAAATCACAAGCCCTCTGGGCCGTATTCTCGTACGAGGTTAAACAGGATTTAAAGCTAAACACGCGTCTAACTTTGACTTTAGACACAGCGTTCAACTAAACACGATTCTCGTACATTTTACTTAAGCACACATTTAACTCACTGAAAAGTGTTAAACTTTAAACATAGGTATGGGGTAGTTTAAGGCGCGTTTAACTAAACAAATACACAAACTGTATGCATTGAATGATTACTCAACCGAGTCCGATGTACACTACCGAGCAGATCGTGTAGTATTAAAAATGCACATGGGTTTGATGTATTCAGTTGATATCTATTGTAATCCATTAGGGCCACAACAAAAATAAGTACCTGTATACAGTAACGCACAACCACCCTGGGGACGAGATTGCACAGAGTTCAAAATCGTGTTTAGTTAAACACGTTGTTTAAAAGATAAACTCATGTTTTAGTTAGACACAGGTTAAGTTAGACATGGTTTTAAGCTAAAACCGTGTTTAGTACGAGAATACGGCCCTATATGTTTCACCCAAAGCCAATTCACAATTGCTGGCATCAGCAACAAAATATATGTCTTATGTAGCAAAATTTGGTTTGGCAGGAAAAGATTCTTTATGTTTGGGCCCCTGAATATGTTTATGCAAATCTTCCAATGAAATATCAAGGTATGTTTTACTTTTAAGCACGTTCAAGGGCCAAAGCGCATACAGAGTTTTTCTGCCCAATGATGAAAAGGAAGTAGTTTTACAGAGAAAAATGTACAAAATGTAACTATATTGTATATTATTTTATTATTAAGATAAAAACAAAAAACTATTATCCTAAAACCTGTATTATAGAAACCATTTTAAACTTAGATTGACAATTATATTTCAAGAATATAGAGAGAGAAAAAAAAGTCACGGAAATATCCAAGATACTATAGAAATACAGTGGGCTTCAGTACTACCGATCACTGTAGCAAAAATGTGTACAGAATAAAAAAGAGTGCTATTATTATATTGTTACAAAAACGCCATGTTTTTCTTCTGTTTTGTAATTTTATGAAAATATGTGACAAGAATTGAAGATTTTTACTAGCGCAGAATAATAATGTATTGTATATAGATGTGATGAGATGAATAGAGATATAAATTATGAAGAATTACGAAGGCTTTCTTTTCTTATTATTTTTGTTTTTGTCGAGATAATTATGTCTTTGCTGTAATTTGTTAAGTTGTACTGCAAACAACAATAGTCTCATTAGTTATTTGTGGGTGCTTAATTAAATGACCCAAACACAATTTTCATTTCATGAGATGTAGCCAAATTACTTAAAGGTAGATGTTCTGATTGCTGGCCCGATTGTCAAATTAATGTTTTCTATTTTACATAAAAGATCATCCTTAAAATTGTCACATTCCAAAGTTTGAGTTGCATAACTCCAATGGTTCTAATTTTAAAAGCACAAGGTCACAATAATTTTGCCCATTGAATAGTACACAAACTGGCTGGTGGTTAACCACCTTTGGCAGTAATTCACCACATTGTAGCCTATAATTTCTAAATGGAACGTTTCTGGCTCCTAAGATTTTACAGACATAATGAGAAAAATATGGGGATTCTTCTGATATCAAAATATCATGATGTGAAAAAAAAATCATAGCCAAAAAACTGATCAGAACATACACCTTTAAACATCGAGCAATATTGAAATTACATTTTTTATTTTACTTGCATCAAAAATTCAATTACATCTGTCACTTTGAATACCAACAAAATTGTTGAAATAACAAAAATTAATCCACAAAACCTATTCCTGAGACTTAACAGCCCCCTTAATGAAATTAGCCCAAAATATTAATTATTATGTAGAATCTACAAATGAGATTGTTGTTGTTTGCACAGTGATATAAATATTTGACCAACAGTATTTAAAAAAATATATGTTTATTAAAGGTCAAAGTTGAATTTTAATTCTAAGAAACCCATTTGCACTCTTAGACAGGTCTATCATGTGCATGTATTGTAGAACCATAGTATCATATTTAGGAGTCAAAGACTCACTGTATACATATGTCACATCTTATAACAAGGTCAAATGTCAATAATTGAACATATTTAGAGGTCAAAGTCTCACTGTATTGAACAACATATTATAAGGTCATATATTTTGCAGGTTCAAAAAGTCCAATTTTTGGAATAATTATAATCCAAGGTCAAAGCTTTGATGTACTTTAATTTGCGAAATGGGTGAGGGGGATTAGCATCTGTGAACAAAATAAAATTGATTGTGGGGGAAAGATAAATGAGAGGGAGACAAACCCCCTCCCCTACATCACCAATGCATTTCAATGCCCGGGGGGTCACTCAGATACCATTTTGGTAGGGATGTGCCGCCAGCAAAATGAAAATTGACCCAAACATTGACCAATTTTGGAGGGGGAAATAGACCCATATATTTAACAGAGACCATAATTTTCCTACATATTTGATAGATTTTACTAAAATTTCTGTGAAAAATAGAAAATTTAAGGATTTTAGTCCAGACCCATAAATGTACCAAAAATGGCTATGAAAAGGGGTCATTCATTTACCAGACGGGTGAAAAGTGGGACCCTATTTGACGGCACATCTCTGTGACCTAATATCCACTAAGTTACCCCTCCCCGGGTTTCAATGACACGTAGCTACTGTATATGCATTTTGTAAACCATTTGGAATTCTGACAGTCAAGGCTCAAGATAAGCGGGCGCTGGGCGATTTTTACCCCTCGGTCCTTCTGCCATAGCGCCCGGTAATGCTGAAAAATAAACAACCGAGCGCTGATATTTTGTCCAAACCAGCGCCCATTGACGATCGGGAAGCTCGCCCAAGACATCAAATTTCGAGTTGACAAGGCTGCCATGCTGGATTTAATAAAAAAAAGTTAGCTCCCGGTAGACTGAAAGTAGCTCCCGGTTCTCAATAAATCTCATGATCCGGGTGCTACTTTTGATAAAAAGTAGCTCCCGGTAAAAAAAATATTATCTTGAGCCTTGCTGACAGTGTTATTATGTTGAAATGGCTGCCTTAAATAACAAGAGTAAAATATCGTTAAACGAAGGAGGAAAATATCTTTTGACGTTATCTTTTTATGTTATTTGACATAATTTGTATCAACAGTTTTATCGTGCGCTATTTTATGCCTTAAGTTTTTCATGTACATTTTGTTCTTTCAATTTATTTAAAATGGTGACTTTCAACATCGGGACAGCTGTTAACACCTCCCACGCAGCTATTGGTTTTTCAGACACATTTCCCAACTTTCATGGTCTATCTCAAGGATTACTGAACCAATACTGAGGCATGTTTGTACTTGTTATAATGCATTTCTCATGGTGATTCCAAATATGGTATTGAAATTCAATAATGTTGACATTTTTTAAACTTTTTGTGAAGTTTTGGAATGTAGTCTGCAGACGCCTGCCGCGTGGAAACCATTCCAAACTGTATAGGTATATCCAAAGGATTACTGAATCAATACTAGGCATGTTTGTACTTATTTCAATGCATTTCACATGGTAATTCCAAATATGGTAATGAAATTCAATAATGTTGACATTTTTTAAACTTTTTGTGAAATTTTGGAATGTAGTCTGCAGACGCCTGCCGCGTGGAAAGTGTTAATGGAGGAAAACAACAGGGAGAGAATACCAGATATCTTTCTTTGAAAATTGATCGTTTTTATGATTTTGAAAATATGAAATTTGTTTGTTTTGTATGAGAGGGTATACTATGTTCATCTGTGGTTTTTGCCAATGGACCCCCGGGGGGGGTACTCGAATTTGGTTTGGTCGGGGGTGTGCCGCTGGAGATTCAAAACCCCTACCCATTTTTAGGGGTGATTTTGGAAAAGACGGTACCCATTTCTAGGGGTTTTGCTTCATTTTTGACCCAATTTTCGCAAATTATCGGGAAAATTGACCTAATTTTTGCAAATTTTCGCGAAAATAGACACAAATTTCGGCAAAATAGACCCATTTGAAAAAAGTGACCCCATTATTAGGGATTTCCAGCACAAAATCATACCCCATGTTTAGGGATTTTTAGCCAAAAAAGCTACCCATTAGAGCGGCACACTCCCGTATACCGTCTTAGGCGAGTACCCCTCCCGGGAATGGACCCACGTCACATGAGGTTGATCTCGCGTAAAGTATGCGAGCTCAACCTCATTTCAAAACGGTGCAACAGTCATTCGTGGTGCGCACTAAGTAATCTCGACCTCACGGCTCTGATTGGTTGGTGCTCAAACGTGAGAACTGAAAAACTTGTGATTAAACATGAGCTTATTCACGCCCCACTGCGTCGGTGGTTACGGCGCAGCGGGACCACTGCGTTGGTGGGTACGGCGCAGCGTGACGATTGTTAAAAAGGCTTCAGTTTAAATTTGACCAATCGGGCGTGTTGGTGTTGTTGGTTGGCAGTATTTTGTGAGTTCAAGCATGCGTGCGCAGCCTGATCGAAGTGCGCCCACGTACGTCGAACTGTGGCAGGAGATTATGTGCGGTAGATCCATTGGCATCAATGTGTTCAAGTGATTGGCATTAACACTATCCATGCGGCTATTGGTTTTACCATATACAAAACAGATTTTTCAGAAACCATTCCCAAATTTCAAGGTCTATCTCAAGGATTACTCAACCAATACCAGGCATGTTTGTACTTATTTTAATGCAGCATTTGTCAAGGCGATTGCAAATATGGCAAACAAATTCAGTGGTTTTGATATTTTTTGAAACATTTGTAAAATTTTGGAACTGTCGTCTGTAGACACCTGCGGCATGGAAAGTGTTAAAGCCGAAGTGCCAGGATTTTTCTTTGATTGCGTTCATTGGAACACACACTAACATCACTGCATTATTGTTTATTTGTTGACAATCTAAATATCTTATTTGTTGATAATCTGTGTTGGATTTAGTGGATTGTTTTTTGAAAACAATTTCATTTTTACATGTATAATGACTCTAACAAACCAGTTCTATTCTAATTTGGCCTTAAATGAAAACAGTTTTTAAATTCATATGGTTGTCACCTTTTACCCTCTCAATTTTCAAAACAGGACCTGTATTTAGAATTTCTTTTTAAACTTGTTCACGTCTCGTAATATTTGGTCATCATCTCATACTTTTTATTAAAGGCATATTATGTGATCTTTTCCAGGGAGCGCCCTCTATTCATGATTGTTTTTAGAAAGTAGATTTTTTTGCAGATTTACATTTCTGATCATAAATCGTACATACATTCCAAGTTACAGAGCTATACGATTCCTAATTACCTCAAAATCAGGGTTTTAGAGTGAATTTAGACTAGAGTAAAATAAGTTGTCGGTAATCCGACAGTTTATTTTCACTCTAAAACCATGATTTTGAAGTAATTAAGAATCGTATCGCCCTGTAACTTGGAATGTATGTACGATTTATGATCAGAAATGTAAATCTGCAAGAAAATCTGCTTTCAATTTTTTTTTTGATGTTGAGGGCGTTCCCTGGAAAGATCACATAATATACCTTTAAGTCTAGACATGATGATATGTGTTCTGTCGTGGCAAAAGGGTGCAGTTATCTCCTAAAGAAAATGTTAATAGAAAGAAACATGTTCTTTGTAGAGTTTGACACAGTCGTATTCCGGGGGGGGGGGCACTGACATTGGAAAAGGGTATAGGTATGTGCCGCGCTGAAGACCCCTTTTTTCACCCTCTGCTGCTAGCTCTTATGAGCCCCTTTTTCAAAAAGTGCGAAATTTTGCGTTCCAAAACCCCAATTCTTTGAAAATTCTTCGAAAATCAAAAATTTGCGTTCTTGCTTATCAAAATTGAACTATAGGCCAGTTCTCAAGACCTACTTTTTGAAAAAATCAGTTCCTAAGACCCTATTTTTTGTCATAAAATCCACTCAGTTCAGTTCTATAGCCCCCCTTTTTGAGACCCTGTGCGGCACACCCCTACCCAACAAAAAAGTTGAGTGCCCCCCCCCCCCCCCCCCCCGGTCGTATTATTTAAAATATTTGTTTACTTGGATTTGTCCGCACCCACAAACATTTTATGAAATATTCATCATGAGAGCTACAAGCACTGAACCACCAAGCAAATGGATCTAAGGCCCTAAAAAATAAAATGTTTTGTTGCCCTCAGCGACCGACCCTAAAATTGCAAAAATTAGAGTCGGCTTTTTTTCTTCTTTTTTTTCTTCTTTTTTAGTTTTAAATTTTTCCTTTAAAAAGTGTCTAAATGTAATTATTTCTTGCTTGAAATGTATAAGTTAGCTTTAATGAATATTTTTAGACTATTGTCACGCTAGAAACATAGTTAAATTGACATATGGGATATAGGCTCATACCAATTTTGTCTTGACATAAACCATATCTTTTTCAGCAAAATAAAAGAAAGAAAAGATTAACGACCGACCGACCCAATTTTAAATTTTAAGCACATTTTTTTTTGTTGGCCCAAAGCAAAGATATTCCTGCCATTAAAACCCTGCCATTACAGAATCAGCTAACCATATCCAATACAAAAGACTGGGACTTCAGACATAAAACGGTATAAGCTTGATAAATTGTTTGAAATGTTGTTATCGTCGCTATTCTTTCAAAACCTTGTATGTTTTCCGGCCCTTCATCATGTATAAAGTAAAACTGCCAACGGTTATGCATAGGAAGAGTTGCTTTATACATGTTCTGGGACAATAGAACTTACAAGGTTTTTATAGATGTGATTTTGTCACTTAAAAATGTTTAGAGCAGACCGCCTAAAGGTCATACAAAGGAAGTATTACTTTATACATGTTGAAGGGCTGGATTAAATTTATTGCAAATTTCAATTTGCTGTCAGTGTCTGAAACTGAACTAGGAATGTTGCAGGAACTTCAAATGGTTTTCAAAACCAGTCAACCAAATTGAAAATAAAATCGGTCAAATTCGTATACGACAGTTGGGTTTGATGAATATAGACATTTTACTACCTACATGTATTTGAAATGAATTAAATGTTGAACTATAAATGACTCTATGTATGGAGTACTGTAAAACAACGTAATTTCGCTAGCAATTTAATTTCGCTAGGAGATCTGATACGCAAAATTAAATTGCTGCCAACTATATTATTCATAATGGTTATATATAGGAAGATGATTCAAATTAGTGAAATTAAACTGCCGCAAAAAGTTGACTAAAATGTTAATTTGCTAAATTAAGTTGCTGTAAAATTAAGTTGTTTTACAGTATGATTGAATTTGTGTGGAAGAACCATGTATTAAACAGTATCACATTTTTGTTGCTCATATTTTTTTGTTCATTATTAAAATAATCATGATTTTTAATCTAAAGACTGAGTATGTTGTTTTTTATTGTCTTGAATGTCGGGGTTTTCTTTGAGAAAAATCCTGAGATATGAGACCTTGATTTTCCAAGAAATCCGTAGATATGAGGCATGAGTCTTGGTTTCAGGGGTGTGACTATAGAGAGGGGGAAGGGGGCATCCCCTGCCAGAAGGCCTGCGCCCCCTACCCTCCAAGACCAAACACAATCCAAGTGCGCCGTCTTTATACCGTCCTCAAACCGGGCTCTCACCTTTCGCCGCCGCTTTTACTCACCCGGCAGGAGTTTTGAGCATGCTCAAAACTCCTGCCGGCCGCGGATGGCCGGCAATGTCCCCGGCAACGTGTTCAACGGACAGGAAACAGCACACCGTGTGTCCTCACCGTGTGCCGCCGTCTGCACCAATTTGTCACACGGTAAGGGGCCGGCCAGCTCACACAGATACATGTGACTAATACAGAGATTCCCGGAATGTGAGTGAAGCGGCGAGCTTGAGCGCTCAGCTTATAAAGGGCGGTTTGATGACGTTATCAAGGCGTTCTGGCCGGTGAGGAGATGGTATGAGCCAGGTTCCAGGCCGATGAGGACCGGTATAGAACGGTATGAACCTGGTGATAAAAATCAATGCGGCCGTTGACATTTTTTGCTGATTGTTCACCGTGTTGGACTCTGTTGTTTTTCTATAAGACGGTAAGGGGCCGCCCAGCTCACACGGATACATGTGAGAGGCCCATAAGAGAGAAAAAAAATATGTGTAAAAGTTTGAAAAAGATTACAAAATATTATTTTAATACCCAGTTAATCTTCTTAAATATTACGCTAGAGCAGGCATTCTCAAATGGTGGCGTGCGCGCCACTTGCGGCGCATCAAGGCATCCTAAGTGGCGCGAGAGTGATTACAATTTGTTTTAAAAATAAATCATATCATGATATAGCCAGATTTCATAGGCCTATGACTGTCAGATGTATAAAGACAGCAATTTTTCGCGCGCTATGCGTGCATATGCCCTCAAAAGAGTATTATTAGTTATTATGTTGCCTACATAATATATGTCAAAATATTTTGTAAGGGGAATTGCCATTGTAAATTCTAAAAAATATGACCAAGTGGATCGCTTCAACAAGTTGGTTACTAAAATGTGGCGCATCAGCAAATCTAGTTGAGAAAGCCTGCGCTAGAGTAACCAATGATCAATACCTCTTTCTGAAAGATAAAAGCTCAGAAGAATAATCAGAATGGGGGTGGGGGGACATAAGGAAGTTTTTTTGGAATTTTGTGAGTGCTGTAATTATTGAACTATGACTCAAATGTATACAAAAGTATATATTTTTGTAAAGGAAATGGATCAGAGAATCCAAATTTGGCATTAATTTTCACCAAAAATGTTGATTATTTGAGAAAATCACAACAAATTTAATTTTTTGACCCAAAAAAGTTCAACAAAAATAATATTGAGTAAAAAATTCCCAAATTGCTAGATTATGATGTAAAGACACTAACTTGAAACGATTTTGTTTTTGCAATATTGACAAAAAGGTGAAAAATGAAAATATCACTTTTTTGGCGCTTTTGGGTCAAAATTTCAAAAAATATAATATTATTATATTAAAAACAAAAATAGTCCCTAAGTTAGTAACATCATAATCTTAACATCATAATCTAGCAATTTGGATTTCATTTTTTTTTACTCAAAATTATTCTTGTTAGATTTGTTGAACTTTTTTGGGTCAAAAAAGTGATTTTTTTTTTGTTGATTTTCTTTAAAAAAATTGACGAAAAATTTGGATTCTCTGATCCATTTCCTTTCCAAAATTGTATACTTTTATATGCATTTGATTATTAGTTCAATAATTACAGCACTCACAAAATTCAAAAAATCAAGTAAAAATCTTCCTTGAGTCCCCCCCCTTATCATGCTTAACAGGTGGTGAGTATTAGACCAAATAATACAGTTTGGTGTGTTACTTTATGGAAAGAGGCACCCAAGTTGATGTTATTCCCTTGTAGGTTTATGTACACAAAACACATGGATTTTTTTACGTGATTGAAAGAAGCTCAATTTAATTTAATACATTTGGACTTATCACTCAGTACAAAAACACCTGTTTGTCTCATCTTTTGTATCATCATTTGTATCATTGTTAGTGTACATTGAACACACTTCCTCAATCATGGCGCCCGACGTGCAGAGTATTAACCCTGAAACATTTTTTGAGAGAGAAAAGACTGAAGGAAAGCCGATCCTACTTCAAAACATCTTGGAAAGGATGGGAATTGCTACGGGAATGCCAAAGCTGACGATATGCCGACTACTGAAACCAAAATCAGGTAGTAAAAGATCTGCTGCAAATAAAATCAATGTTGACGATTTTGACATGAAAGCAATAATGCGTATAAGATTCACCAGTTCTACCAGAGAGAAATGAATTCTCCACTCTTTACAAACTTTTGTGTGTATTACGTGAAGATATCAATTTTCAAGGTGGTAAATCAACGCTTTGGAGACTTTTAAAAACTTCGGAAGTATATTGAACGACCAGAGATAGTTTTATTGCGTCACCAATACCTAAGGAAAATGAAAAAGCCAAGAGAAATAAACCTTCCTCTAAAATCATATATATTGACGAGACATGGATTAATGGCAATGTTACACTCAGAAAGTGTTGGGTTGATAAAAACGGGAAGGGAGGTAGGTGTTAAGACACCACTGGGCAAAGGAAAACGGCTGGTTATAGTGCAGGGTTTCGTTCCTACGCAAAACTGAGTTTTATCACCAAGGCATCTATTGAAGACTATCACCATAAGATGAATTCAAAGAACTTTACCCTTAGAAGAGTGGATGGAAACAAAGGTCTTTCCAAATATACCACAAGGCTCTACGATTGTCATGGACAATGCGAGCTATCACAGTGTAAAAAGCATCCAACAGCCGGAGTGTGATATGCAGGAATATATGGCTGAAAAGAAATAATATTATTACCTTTTCAGAAAACCTTAAGCAACCAGAGCTTTTCGTTTCAATCATTAAACGATATAAACCACGTTTCCAATGGTTTAGACGAAATGGCCAAAAAGTTTGGTCATGACATTTTGCGTCTGCCACCGGTGCACGTGCACCCTATCATTGTGATTTAAACCCGGAAGAACTAATCTGGGCTCAAATTAAACATCATGTTGCAAAGCACAACAATACTTTTAACATCAATGACATTCAAAAACTATTCGATAAGGCATTGGAAAAAGTGTCCCCATCAGACTGGAAAATGTGTGTCGTCACGTCCAGAAATTGAAAATTCGTACTGGGAAAAAGATCGCAAATTATCTGAGGATTCAGACCACGACGCAGATTCATCGGACTCAAGTGATGTCGAAGACAACTTAGTATTTGGTAAGTGAAAATTGATGATAAGCGTACAACATGTTTAATATTGTAGGCCTTTAACCCTAACCCAGCTGAATCTCACTGCCAGAAACTATCTCCAGGCATGTGCTGTTGCATTGCCTCGATGACGTCACCTACCGCAGGCATGTGGGCAGGAAGTTGCTGCCCGCATATGCGCTAGGAGTTTAACTCAGTTGGTAGAGGGACAGACTGGGGTGCAGATGGTCCCGCGATCGAATCTCGCCTGGGGGTGCTGGGTGATTTTTCGGGTCAACAAAATAGTACTTTTTCCCCCTCCCCCGATACGCACAAAAACATAGCCGTACCGGTTTTAGGGTTAAAGTGCGCGTGTAACCATGGTACGTCCACGGTGTGTGTAACATACACTTTTTCCTTTCTGTTTCTGGCCTGTTCCAGGATCGAAGTTATATTGATTTATTCGGAAAACAGTTTACCTCTGACAAAAGAGTGGATAGGTCCAAATATTTTAATAATAATAATAATAATAATATTACCGTTCTTATATAGCGCTTTCCACAATGCAAGCACAGTCCCAAAGCGCTTAATGAGGTGACACATTTGCAGAAACCGATTATAATTAAAGCGTACATCTGATTGGTCTAATCATCCAACGCTCGAGTCTTCATTAAAGGTCCTTTGAAACTCTTTTCCCTGTTTTCCGTCACCCGTGATACTAACTTTTTTGCCGAAACTTTCATTATTTTCGGTAAGGTTAATTTGTTGAAGTTTTTAAATGAAACTTTTGAGCCCTCAATATGCCAGGGGTTTCCGGGGGCGTTTCCTCCTGGTTATCTTAACACATAATAATTAACATTTAAACATTCCCTTGTTACGATTCAGGTTCTTGAAACAATTCCAACCAATTTCTCTTTTCAAATAACAAGCACATGTATTTTGTCAAACTCTTTTGCGGTGTTTAGTATGATATTTTAACACTTTCCACACGGCAGGCGTCTGCAGACGACATTCGAAAATGTCACCAAATGTTTCAAAAATGTCAAAATAATTAAATGTCATTACCATATTTCGAATCACCATGAGAAATGCATTAAAAATAAGTACAAACTTTCCTAGTATTGGTTCAGTAATTCTTGAGATATATATAGGCTTTGAAAGTTGGGAAAGGTTTCTGAAAAATCTGTTTTGAAATGGTAAAACTATATAGCCGCGTGATGAGGTGGAAAGTGTTTCACTTACCACACGGCCATAGGTTTTACCATAAAACCGATTTTTCAGAAACCTTTCCCAACTTTCCGAGGTCTACCTCAAGAATAACCGAACCAAAACAAGGCATGTTTGTACTTATTTCAATGTATTTCTAATAGTGATTCCAAATATGGTATGAAATTGAATAATTTTGACATTTTTGAAACATTTTGTGAATGTCGTCTGCATCCGCCTACCGCATGGAAAGTGTTTTTGCTTAAAAGCAGCAATCCACATTTGACACTTTCTGACACCGGCAACTTGTATAATAATGAAATTGTGTCCAATATAATGAATAACACTAACAGATAGCTGCCTCATTTCGGGCTGAAAAAGAATGTGACGGGAAACAGAGGTCTATATAGCCTAATTAAAGGTGTATGTTCCGATCAGTTTTTTGGACTAGGATTTTCTTTTTACATCAAGATATTTTGATATCAGAAGAATCCCCATATTTTTCTCATTATCATGTCTGTAAAATCTTAGGGGCCAGAAATGTTCCATTTAGAAATTATAAGCTAAAATGTGGTGAATTACTGCCAAAGGTGGTTAACCACCAATCAGTCTGTGTACTACTCGATGGGCAATTATATTGTGACCTTGTTCTTCTAAAAATAGAACCATTGGAGATATGCATGCAACTCAAACTTTGGAATGTGACATTTTTAAGGATGACCTTTCATTAGAGAATAATGACTGCGTAACAACTGTTTTCGTGAATTTGTTTTGAAATCAGAGGTTTTTGTTTTGGTCTGAGGAATTGTTCCGAATGACCAGAACAACAAATTATATATCCTGGATTATTAGTAACCTGCGCTCGGCGTGCGCGTTCACATCTAACGATTCATTTTATTGGAATGCACTAGATACGCACCTATCGCGATTATTCATGAAGTAATGAATGTAAAATAGAAAACATCAAGTTGAAAATCGGGCCAGCAATCGGGCCAGCTACCTTATAGAATGTTCTTGACTATCATGGCTATTGATTCAATTATACACCGGATTACATAATAGTATTTATAATAGCAATCCATTCTGTATTTGCTATCTTCAGTAGAAAGTAATCGGTATAACAGTCCAGCCACGTATCATGCACCTTTGGAAATCAGATTCAAACGATAGTTTATATCAGAAAAAATGCGCTGAATATGTTTACAACTTATTGTAAATCATTCTGTATTTTAGCAATGCACATTTACATGTACAAACACCGACCTTGAAGACAAAATTATCCCAATTATACAAGCTAATTATCATTCGAAAGCTATACACTCTAAAAAGTGTGTTTAGAAAGTGATAGCAAAGATGTGTTTAGAAAAGGTATGTTTAGCGTAGGCCTACTGACTGTTTGTGTTTAGTAATTGAACACCAATGTTAGTGATTTGTGTTTACTCACACAGTTTTTAGAGTGTATATTATGTTTGCTCCAGCGTAGCGTATTGCACTTAACAGTGACGCACGCACGCGATAAAGACACGCGTTTGCATGCGCGTTTGCATGGTTTGCGTACCAAGCATTTTCACGCGCCCAATAATAATATGCGTCTGGAATACGTCCTGCATCAGACATAACATCGCCGCCAACTTGCAACAATCAACATGATGGCTCACTCAAAGTCATCAGCTGACTTCGAAGGATATGAATCCGACGAAGAATTAGTGCAATGTGGCATTTGCTTAACCATCATAGACAAGCCGAAGGCGCTTCCGTGTCTGCACACATTCTGCCAGAAGTGTCTGTCAGCTTGGGCCGATAGCGCCGCACGAAAACAACCAGATAATACCAACGTGGTTTCTTGCCCTTCTTGTCGCGAGGATTTTCCACTTCCCAGCGGCGGTGTCAGCAATCTGAAGACTAATTTCTTTGTGACCAAACTCAAAGAACGCAAGTCTATCCAACGCAAGCTCCACGCAAAGGACGCAAAGATTCCGTGCACATCTTGCACCGATGGAACCAGCAGCAAGAGCAAGGGGTCGGCGGTGGCACGATGCATCGAGTGCAATGATTTTCTTTGCGACAAGTGCGTCAAAGTGCATAAATCTGTTAGAGTTCTGAAGAAACACCAACTGCTTACCTTTGACGAGCTTCGCTCTGGTACACTCGCTATCCATAACCTTCCGGAACAAGAGTTGTGTCCTAAACACAAAGGAGAGTTTCTTCGGTTCTATTGCGAGACTTGTGATAAACCAATGTGTCGTGATTGCACCGTGGTGGATCACCCACGGCCTGAACACAAACAAGTGAATCTTAGCAGCGCAGCTGAAGAACGATCTGCAAGTCTTCTAGAGCTTGCTGGAAAATGCCAACCTCTTTCAAAGCAAGTCGAACGTGCTATTGAAGAAGACGAGAAATGCATGAGAGATCTGGATACTTCCGTAAAAAGAGCTATGTATCTCATTGAGGATACCACTCAAAGGGTGGTTAAGACTGTCCTGACGTCATTACAAGAGTCGGGTCAGCATCTGAAAGAAGAATTGCAACAACTCGAAGCAGAGCGTAGAAAAGAGATTGAATGCCACAAAGAAAACCTGGAACTCGTACGGATCAGAACGCGGACAGCGCTGGACATGACGAATAAAGTCACGCAAAATGGCTCGCAACACGATGTCGCCACGATGTATTCCTCGTTGTCAAATACCATGACGCAGTTGTGTGATGTCAAACCAACCGCCATTCGGAAATCGATTTCCAAATTGGAATTCGAGCCTACCGTAGATGAGTCAATTGTGTCCGTCAAGAGCAACTTTGGCGCCATGATATCCTACAACGGAGGGTCTGCTCTGGTGATAAGTCTTGGTCAAGGAAAGTTGACCACTGCTAGATGTCCTGCGTTTATCTCCACGACAGGCGACATTGCTGTCACGGATCACTCACGGAACAAGCCCGTGAATGTGTTTGTACCCTCCGGGAAGGTAAAGCTGAGCATCGACACAACGACAGGTGTCCTGGGTGTTGGAGAGGGAGATCACAAAGGCTATTCCCAACCGTGGGGATTGGCTATTGGCAGAGACGGACAGTACTTTGTGACGGATACAAACCCGTATGTGAAGGTGTTCGACGCACAGGGCAACATCACACACCGTTTCGGGACGATGCTCTCCGATGGAAAGTGGTCTTACAACAAGGGATCTCAGCTGTATGGATTGGCCATCGGTGGTGGTGGTGGTGGTGGCGCCCGTGGTGGTGGCGCCCGTGGTGGCGGTGATCAATTATTCGTCGGCAATCTATCACAATATGTCAGCGTTCACAATCCGGACGACGGGGCACAGACGTCCGGTATCAAGATCAAGATAGCGCCCTACTTTCTTGCAGTCACGTCAGACCAGAACATCGTGGTCAGTGACCACTACCAGTGGGATTACACCGTGCACGTATACGACGCCGAGGGAAGTCATCTGCACACATTCGCTAAACCAGAAGACTCAAACAGCAGGTGGTTTCCGACGGGTTTGTGTTGCACCAAGAATATTCACGACGAAGAGGAGGTGTATGTCGCTTGTAAGAAGTCCCCGTGCCCCGCCATCTACCGCTACTCCGTGACGGGGGAGTATCAGGGCGTCTTCACGAAACAAGTGAATGAACCTTGGGGGATTGACATCAGCGTGGACGGCGAAAAACTTGCCGTGGCTGATAACAATAACACTGTCAAAGTCTTCCTGTTGGATTAAAGGGGGGGGGGGGGTCCAAAAAATGTATGTACGCTGCATCTAAATTGCGCCGATTTGTATGTATGTAATTCTCTTTCAAAAGTGCATTAAAGGTATATTATGTGATCTTTCCAGGGAACGCCCTCAACATCGAAAAAAAAATAGAAAGCAGATTTTCTTGCAGATTTACATTTCTGATCATAAATCATGCATACATTCCAAGTTACAGGGCGATACGATTCTTAATTACTTCAAAATCATGGTTTTGGAGTGAAAATAAACTGTCGGAATTCCGACAGTTTATATTTTTCACTCTAAATTCACTCTAAAACCATGATTTTGAGGTAATTAGGAATCGTATCGCTCTGTAACTTGGAATGTATGTATGATTTATGATCGGAAATGTAAATCTGCAAGAAAATCTACTTTCTAAAAAAAATCATGAATAGAGGGCGCTCTCTGGAAAAGATCACATAATATGACTTTAACACCATAGACTTAAAAAGGAGATCCAGTATGCCGCAGCCATTTTGAAACCGTCATGGGACAAATTTGGAAGTACACTGCAAATGTTTAAGAACACTGGCGTTATATAGTGTCAGGTGTTCAAATCAGATGGTTTTGAACACTGGACACGTGTCAGGTGTTCAAATCAGAGGTTTTGAACACTCCGGACACTAACAAAAAATGTAACACCTTTTGAACACCTGACACGTGTTCAAAATTGAATTTTTGTATTGGAAAAATATTCTATTCAAACTTACACAATTTTGACTTTTTATTGCTGTTTGAGGGTGGAGGCAACTCTTTAAACCGAAATGACCGATAAATATTGCAAAATAAACCTTTTGGATTTTTTGAACATCAGGTGTTAAAAAGGTGTTACATTGATGAACACGTCCTATAGTCTATTTGGCCATCACGAGACAGTGACGTAACTGCGTATTCTAGAACATTCTAGTAATTGCAGAACATAACGCGCGCGCTTTCTCAAGGCGCTGGCGTATACACACGAGGGTTGGAAGACGGAAGATACATACACGTGCGTAAATGCTGCGCCTGTTAAGTTACGTCACTGTCCAGAGGAAGCCAAATAGAGTATAGGCCTAGGTGTTCTTTTCAATTTGCAGTGTATGTCGGTATTTTCCGTAAATGCTCGTGAGTATTCGGAAAGTGTCATTCTTTAATTCTGCGTATTTCAAGCCAAGGACGCTCTACTTATATTTTGGTTTCAAACCATGGTCCAACGCGTACGCAGTCACTGCCAAAAATAACGCGGAGATTTATAAGTTGCGTGCATCAACGGTCCGACGCTTCACGGTGGGTTTTCTGCATCACGAAAGCCGCAAACCGGGAAATTAATTTGCAAGTGCCAGTAGGCCAAGTTTCATTCAATTTATATTTAGTGACTGCAGTTGTGAAATGTTGAGTTTAAAAGAGAGAAGTCCTGTGATTCAGATTAGGGACCGTTCATTATTTATGGTGGAGGGGGGGTTGGGACAAATTCGAGACTCGTATGTCAAAATTACCTAACCCCCCCTACAGCTGAAACTGAAAATTACATGACCCCCCCCCCTACTAACCAAAATATTTTTACACAACCCCCCCCCCCCCCCTCAAAATCAACTTGTCACATACTTAGGGGATGTATTTTTCTTTTGCCCATGGATTCGTTGGTTGTGCCCTCTGAACGGCCAATAATTTAATGACTAACTACATTGCGAGCGTAGCGAGGCGGAACATTTGTCATACATTTTGGGTGTTTTGTGAGTCTTTGTAACCCGAAAAAAGTTAGAACATCCAGACAAAAAACGTATGAAATATTCTTGTGAGCTTTGGTGCAGAGCTGAGAGTGAGACGAGGTGAAAAGCATGCAAGAAATTACCGTTTTTAATCAAATTGGATTTTGGAACATAGGCCTAGGCTTTTATACACCTCATGGCTCAAATGTTTTCAACCATTGATGATTATATAGGTGTTTTTCCAACAGATCGTCCGAGCAGGGCGTGCACAAAAAAGATTTGCTGTACGAAAGTAGTCTCATCATAAGTAGCATACATGTTTTGAAGTTGAAAGGTCGTAAGAAAATGTGCGCGAAGCGCACAAAAAATTGGCATTTACACTCCAAAATAGCCTCTAAAATCACCCCAATCACCACCATCTGTATAGTTTAAAAAAGTGACACAACCCCCCCTGTTTAAGAATAAAAAGTTACATAACCCCCCCTATTTCAACATATGAAAGTTACATGACCACCCCCCTATATTTTACCCAACCCCCCCTCCACCATAAATAATGAAAGGTCCCTTACTACATTAGTAGCTGCTGCCATGTGAATTTTTAAGTTTTATATAAATTATATGGACGGACACAGAAGAATTTCGGGCCATTCAATACAACGTGGTGAATTATCTCCAAATTATTATTACCCGAAATATTTTCGTTCTAAAATAAGCGGCCAACGAAATGATTATAAAAGAGCGGCCAAAAGATGCCCAAATACATGATGGCCCCACGGTCCTGATCTGGCAAAAGGGTGTATCTTCAAAAATCGCATTTTGAGAAAACGACCGTTAAAGTTGAAACATATACTATAGTAATGTAAAATGATAAAATAACGTTGAGATAGCACCTGCTATCTTTAAAACAAAGCATCATGGGGCCAGCCAACAATTCATCGCGGGCCCATAGCTGGGGCCAGCTTGGTTGTGGTGGGCTCATTTGTAACGCCCGTGATTTGCTCACTTTAACCTACGAATTACACCCAGCTTGGCCATCACGGTTTTGTCCGCGAGGCCCAGCTATAGGTCCCAGAGCTGGGGGAAATATTCACGGGCTTGCCCAGCTGGGTTTAACACGGGGAAATCACGGGGCCCAGGTGGGCAAGCCCGTGAACACTTGGTTTTATTTTAGTGAAATTCGGGGTGGGGGGGGGGGGGGATTACTTTATAGACTGTTGAATCCACCATACATACATTTAAACGCTGCTTAAACATTTTAAACAACCCAAGTTAACTTGTGAATCGCTCAACTTTGTTGAACATTTTAAACAACAAAATTGCTCAAAATTTTAAACGAGGCAATAAAATGTTGAGCAACTTGTTTTAAATGTTAAACAACGTTGAGCGATGCACCGGTTAACTTTTGTTATTTTAAAACATTTTAAAAACAGCGTTTACAGTGTATACACTCTTAGAAAAAATGGTTCGTTTAAGAACCCTTTTTTGTCCCGCGGGGAGCACCTTTTGGCCTAAAAGGTTCTAAAAAGAACCTTAGAATGGTTCTTTGAAGAAAGAACTTTCAAATTTTAAATAAGACCTAAAGGTATATTTACTTTTTTGTTTTTATGTAATATGCAAATTCAAGAGAAATGTAAACAAATTTAATCCTTTTCAACTGTTAAAAATCATTTCTTCTTGGCTAAAAACATTTTTTACCGTTTTACCAAGAACCATTGAGGGTTCTCCATAATTTTTTCCCAAAAGGTTCTTGAAGCTTGAGGAACCATTTTTTCTTGCCTAAAGAACCCTTTTAGAACCTTTTTTGGTTCTAAAAGGAACCCTATCGAAATTTCATTGGCTCTTGGTGCTGGTCTCAACAAATCACCCTTCAACCCCTTTTTTATGAAATTTATCGAACACTAACTTTTAAACTATTAAAGGGAAGCGGTCATGGTGAGGATTCTAACGAAAATTGAACAGCGCGCGGCGACTTTTTGAATCTAAACAAGTTGGACATTGGCGCAGTCTGTAATTGTTCTACGTATGTTTACATGCAAGCGGTATTGTGTGCGACTCTACAACAATCTCTTAACCCCATTTGAACGGCGCGCTCAATCAACCATCCTTCATTTGATTGAACGCATTTTTAACTTTTGATTTTGCGCGAAACCTTTTTTGCATTGAAATTATTGAACCAAAATAATAACAATCCATACTGTGAAAGTGTGCTTTCTCAATAACTTTGCTGATAACAGTGAAATTAACCAGTCTCTCCATAATTGAATCTTTAAATTCAGTTACACATTTATAGATTGGATTTTTCTTTCCTTTTCTTGAAAACCGACTGCCATGTTCAGTGTGGAAAACAATAATATTTTTCGCAATTGATGCTCATTTTGGTTTGTTATGAGCTAAGACAGTATATATCCTTAAAGTGATACTAGATAACCATTTAAATATTAATCTTCGGATATTTTCAATACAATTACTTATTTGGTGAAGAAGGTAGGCTCCCGGGTAGCCTGGTAGGCCATCTATTTAGCAAGTATCAGGTTTAACAATCTCTCTTGGGGAGCGATGCCACAGGTCTTGCTTTATACAAAACTTAAGAGTTCTTACTAAAAGGATTCTAAGTGTCTCTTAGAAATTGTTTCCTATACTCGACTCTTGCTTGACTAGTCTGGTGGTTATCTACTACAAAATACAATGAAAACTTTAACAAGGACACTGATTTAAAAAGGCATACAAGACATTATTGAGGCAAAGGCCTAATTTACAGAGTCCCGTTTAAGGATGCCTTACAATATTCCGCTATGCCAAAACACTCTTTCAAAGCATTTGCCTGGCATTTCTTGTAATCTCAATGATAAAACCATATAATTTTATAATGAACTTCCGTAAATTATATTAAGCTCAAGCCTGTGAAGTGTAAATCCCTTTCTATTGTCAGTGGTAAACCCACCCCAATTATTTTTCAATTGGGCGATAATGAGGTTAATTCCATCAAGGATGATCCCCATAAATTTCTGGGTTCACATTTATCATTCTTAAGGCATGTTCAGACGGGCATAAATTATCGGCGTAAATTTAGACCCTACAGCAATTAAAATTCCACAATTAATCCCTCTACTCCGGACAGTTGTCCACACGGTACTAAATACAACGTTACTCTGAAGTTTTCCGACAAAGTTAACACGACCATCGCAGGGGGCTTAGGAGTAAATTATCGGTAAATATCGGAGTTCTGATTATTTCGAATCCCGTTTTCGGCAGCCCAGTGGCGTAACTAGACTTTTTCGGCACCATCCGCGCTTTCGCGGACAGGGAGGTGTCTGCTGAGGGGGGATGTGCCCCAGTGGCATTGGGGGGGGGGGGGGCGAGGAATGTAAATGAACCGACATGTTTGTTTGAGTGAAGAGATGCGCGCGTAGAGCGCGAACAATTTCGACTTTATAGCTATTTTTGCACGATTGAGCTACATTTTGGCTCTAAACAAGCTTGTACCAAAGAATATTTCGTTTGGGAAGACATATGCGCGGGTAGCGCGCGAACTTTTTTTCATATGTGTACTTTTGACCATCATAATTCCATGATTCCTTCGTCAAATGAACCGACAGTGCCATCTCAACCGACACGACGTCATTATTGGGGGGGGGGGATTTGGTGTGTAATATTTTTGTAAATTTCATTTACAGCTTTACTTGATTTCATTTGGGGCAAGCGCCCCCCCCCCCCCCCCCCCCCCCCCCCCCCCCCCCCCCGCGCTGGTTACGCCACTGCGGCAGCCTGGTGCTAAGCATTGGTTCCAGTTTACAATACGATTTATTCTGTTATTTCCAAATTGTCGGTTCCTTTTATATTCGATTATTTCAGCTACGTTTATTTATCGCTCGCTTGTAAACATGAATTCAAGATCGAAATTTCTCTTTTTGTTACTAATTTTTCGCCTCTTTTCGGATGGTGGTATACAAGATTTAATGCCTATGCTGATAGCAACAGCGGTATTTTTCAAGGCAGACGATCTGATAGGGATGAGCAGCACCGGATGCGTTTGTGGCATCATTACATCATTGGCGAAGGTTTACGACAGAGATCGTGTTAAGTGCATCCACACGGACGTGCTAATCCTAACTGCAGCTCGTGTTAAGGGGTTTCATGACACATAGAGTTCACGTAGAAATTGTCTTGAAAATTTGATATTAGGTATTCTCAACGGTGCTGACCACGAATCTAAAATAAAAAATGGGGTAACGGGCTTAGTTTTTGAGCTATATCCGTTTCAAAAATGGTTTTTTTTCCAAAAAATACTACATGGTTCTATGGGAAATGAGGAAAAATTCGA